>VXAU01000118.1:23450-91366 GCA_013399695.1 Formicarius rufipectus | reverse complement strand
AAAAAAAAAAAAAAGAGGAACCACTGACCCCGAATGGTCCTTTCCCAGGAAAGGTTTCCCACCCACCCTGATCTGAGATAACGCATTCCCTCTAGACAGCACAGCAGAACACAGCCACAGAAAGCCAACACTGGAAGAATTTTTCCACAGTTGATCTTAAGGAAAAAGCACGTTTCCAAATTTAAAAAGCAGACAGTAACTGCTGTCTTGTGTGCTCTGGAAAGAACATTAATCAGTTTATTTTTGTAATTTACAAACAACTAGTACGGTTAGAGGCTTTGAAGGACTACTTCGAATTTCAGCTGCAAGGAATACAAGCTTACCTTTAACCCAGTTGGTCTTTTGCCAGGCACGTTCTCCCATTGAAATAAGGGCATTTGTGCTACCAAGCACCCTGTGCATGGATGGGAAAATAACCTCAAGGACTGTATAAATTAAGTAGCATCCATGTTACAGGCAGTGGCCTTTCAAGCCCAGAAATACTTGCTATTTACTTTTTGGTTGGTTGAGGGGATTTTGCTGTTCAAGAAGAAAACAACATCAGCAACAACAAAACCCCAACACGTTTTTAGAGCAGGAACTGGACATTGATTCAACTGAGGATTATTCAGAGCTTGGTAATTCCTGGATGGCAACAGCACAATTGTGGCCAGCTGTACCTCCTCTTTTCATGAGATGCAGTGGGAATATGCAGATTCAGCTTGGCCATGCTGTTACAAGTGCCCAACCTCAGCATGCCCTTTGTGCTTCTTTGGTGGCTATCAAATCATAAAGCTCATGCATCTTTCCAGAAACACAGTAAAAATGCTGAAGCCTTTCAGTAATAGCCAGAATGACCTGAGAGGGAAGCTGGAAGGAATGCCTAAACTAGACTAACAACTCCTTTAAAAATTCAGCAGATCACCTCAGAGAAAATTACCATCAGACCCTATGTACATACATAAATGCAAGATGTCTTGTTAACAGCTACAAGAGCAACCTTAAATAATCTCCTCATAAATATGCATTCAAGTTCTGAATATGCAAACTGCACCAATCAAAATTAGTTCTTTTCCTTCCTCCAAACCAGAATGAATACTCAATAGGTCCCAAATGTCAGTGAAGGTTAACTTCCCTACTGCCCTCTGTCCAGTGAAATCTCAGCACCTCACTCTCTGGTTTGAGACCTACAGAGCTCCAGAAACTCAGATGCATTCGGGACCTTACTGCACGTCTTGATGGCTCATATTCTACAGTATATCCAACTTCATGAGGTTACTTTTCTTCTTCTCTGAGCTCCTCAACATAACCTACACCTGACCAGGAAGGACAGCCCCACAGAAGAGCTGTTACACTACATCCCATTCCATGTGCCAAAACAGAGTTCACTGACAAGATCTAGCAGCTGTACCATGGGAAATAAAGGAAGGCAGGTTTATGAATTACAGTGTGGGTTGGAAGGGACCTTACAGATCATCTCATTCCAACTGCCATGGGAAGGCACACCTTCCACTATCCCAGGTTGCTCCAAGCCCTGTCCAACTTGGCCTTGAACCACTTCCAGGGGTGGAGCATCCACAGCTTCTGTTGATAACCTGTGCCAGGGCCTCACCACCCTCACAGTAAAGAATTTCTTCTTATAATCTAATCTAACTACCCTCACTCAGTTTAAGGCCACTTTAAATACCAACAGTTCTTTTCAGCTGTATAGAGAACTTCTATCATGAGGCCGAAGAAGTCGGGATCATCGCTCCAGCAGTCAGATGGGATACCAAATGCAGGGCATGGAAGGTCACACATGTTTTCAGACAAAATACTGTATTGCACAGATCTGGTTTTGGGGAAACGTATTTGAAATTTGTTACAGAAAAAAAATGCAATAGAAAGAGAACTTTAGACTGTATATTTCTCAGAGGAAGATCAACATCCTATAGCTTTATTTTAGTGCTTCCATGATCACACAAAAAAAGCAGTGCTTAGCTGTCTGCAAACCACCACTCAGGGAAGAGTGCAAAAGAGGATTCCCAGAGGGCAGCTGTGATTCATGAAGGACGCTGCTCCCACAATTTTTCTTTGCAAGCTCTCTGTATTTTCATTTTATTAGATGCATAGACAGATTACAGTAAAGAAACGCTTCCATTTTTACAGGATGGCAGCAAATAACATCCATCCCATTTACAAAGCAGGACAAAGCAAAGCAGGTAGGGATTCCACAGAACGTGGCACAGTCTACTTCAAGTGGCAGTTCCTGATAATGTTATCACATCAACCACCAACAACCTTAAAAGGTAGAAAAACTGAAAGTAAAACAAAGCAACAGCAAGTGTACCAGGAAGGCAGAATGAAGCCTGCGTTCCTTTCCAGTCTTGGAGCGTGACTTCATCTTTGCTAGGGTGACCTTCCAGTGAGTCCAGGCTTGAACACTAATATTAGACTGAAAAGAAGTGTGCCACCCTCTAAATATAATGATGACTCAACACCTAGAGGCTTCAGTGATGTAATATGACCAAAGAGATTCTGACTTCACAATCTACATGTTTAAAAATTAAGTAAAAAGGAACAGATCTTCCCCTGCAGACACAAAGCCTGCCTAGAGCCTCCCGGAGCATCTTCTTGAATTAGCCTGTAGGAAAAGGGAACCAAAGAAACATTTCACACGTGGCAGCAGACACACTGGCTCCACTTTGTTTAAAAGGAACACTGAACAGACACATTTCAATTATCTGCTTCAGAGTCCAAGCATCAGCAGAAAGTTTCAGTTCCAGCATTAACATATAAAAGTTAAAGACAACACAGCAGACCACTGAGCAGTCCAGTGCCTTTTACTGCACCTTAAAATAAAAATAGCAGCATGAAGATGTGCTTTGTTGAGAAAGTTGAATGCAAGTACAAAGGAAAAAAAGCCTTTCTAAGTAAAGCTACATAACTCTTAAAGCATCACCCTTGGACAACTACTCTAGCACTCAACTGAGGCACCCTTCAATATTTTCAAGGTCCAAATGCAATAACACACCTTAAAAAAACAGTCAAAGGAAGTGTAACAGGGTTCAGCATTAAGAGTAATCAGTCATCCAATAAATGTAAATAAAGTTGTAATGTGAAAGAATCCCTCATGAAAATAGTAACTGTTTTCATAGTAAAGTCCTTCTATTAAAGTAGGATTATCTTTTCCATTGGCTTGTTAGTTTGACTTTTCTCCTTCCTTCCCCACCCTGCCTCCATTAAGTTCATGGTTCAGAAAATGCATTTTTAATCACCTCAGTTCCCCAGTCTTGGAACACTGATCCTCTTCATCAGAAGAACTAGGATACACTTCAACACTTGTTCAAAGAATCAGATTGATAGGGGTTGGAAAGGACCTCAGGTCGTCATCTTGTCTAATATACCCTAGGCTCAAGCCAGGACATTTAGAGTCCAGATGTCTACAGCCATGCCCAGACAGCTTTGGAGTATCTCCATGGAGAGAGAGAGACTGCACCACCTCCTGGGCTCACTGTGCCAGTGCTCAGACACAATCGGGGCAAAAAGTGTTCCCTGAAGTTCAGAGGGAACCTCCTGTCTTTCAGTTTATGCCCATGGCCTCCAGTCCTGGCACTTGATACCACTGAAGAGAGCCTGAACTAGCCTTCTTTGCATCCTGTCTTCAGGTCTCCGTACACACAGGCAAGATCAACCTGAGCCTCCTCTTCTCCAGCTCAACTGCCACAGCTCTCTTGGCCTTTCTTCACAGCAGACAGGTCCAGTCTCTTCATCTCAGTGGCCTCTCCCCAGTAAGTCCATGTCTTCCTTGGACTGTGAAGTCCAGAACTGGACACATGTTTGGTCACTGTGCTTTTGCACACAGAAGTAATATCTCCTATTGGTTTAAATTACATTGGCAAGATAAAGCCCTTAATGGACTTTGGCTATCACTGCTAGGCAGCATTACCATAACTAAAATGCTCAGAAACTGATGAATCATTCTTTATGTGAAATAAAACAATTAATTCTAACCAGTGCTCCTTGCAATCTGAGCCAAAAGAATGGAGAAAAAAGGAGAATACAGTCTGTAAACAGCTTGAGGAAACACATCCTTCCCTTACCAAAGCACATTCCAACAATGACAGCTTTGCTTAAGCACCTCCTGAGGCACTACAGCATCTGAAGAAACCATCTTAAAAGACAAAGATGCTTCACTTTGACAGTGTGTTTACCAGTCTCAGCCTGAAGGAAGCTCAAGTGCAGAACAGAAAAGATGGTTTTACAGAACAGTGATACAAGCATAAGAAAAGCACAACAAAAGGGTTACTATCCAGAAAGTTTAAGGGTTATGGGTAGCAATTAACTGCTGAAACACACCCTTAGGAGTTATTAGAGTCATGCCCTTTGGATCACAACACAATTGCTTTATCAGGAAAGCTAAAAGGAGCAGCACCTTCCATTCAGTCACACCATCAGCCAAAAATAAGTCTCAGTTTCACTCTATCTTGCCCACGTAAGTCCCATCAGTTTTTCCAAGAGACGTGACAAATCCCAGGGTTTAGGAGTAATTCTATTTTTAGCTTCTTTACAGTAAAACTTGCACGACCCACCCATGTCAATGCTGTACACTCCAAAACCCAAAATAATCTGCCCCTACCATTAACAGCTTTATGCCAAAACAAATAAGCAGAACATAGGGCAGTGACAGGATGAAGCCAAATGTGACCCCAGATTTGCAACAGATTATCCTGTTAGATAATCTTCTCTACACCTTTGCTGGTTTTTAAATACTAAAAATCTACGTATTTTCCAGAACCCTGTAAAGAAGGTACAATTTCTTTTTCCGCAGAAAGGAGCAGGCTGTCCATAATGGGAGTGGAGATGAGCAAAGCCACCTCCAGTCAGCTGTAGGAAGATGTTATGGCATGGAAGCTGCTAAGCCACCCTGCACAAATCCTGAAATGCCCACATTATCGACCCAGTTATCTGGGGCATTCTCCTACCTAAGTACAGATTTCTTTCCAAGAACACAGGCCTGGAAGGTAGGGAAATACTTTTTGACCATATGCTCTGTTAGTGTAACACAATCAGATACATGTTGGTAATATTAACCTAAATTCTCCCTCTCTTCAGTGTTGAAGGGCAGTGAGTCCGGAGCAGCTTCCTTGGCAACACTCATCTTCAGATCCCAGGGCCCACAACTCTTCAGACTCTCTATGGTGAGACCTCAGAGTGCCAGTCAGGAGAAACCCCAAGCCTGGCCTGATCCAGGGTCTTTGCCTGCAAAGGACATGAACTTCAGCTGCAGGAATTCCTCATCTGCAGCAAACAATGGCCCAAACTCAGGCTGCCTACAGGTACCATCATCGCTTCTGACAGGCAGCACAGAATCTCTTCTAAGAGGGATTGCAGACTCACAGTACTGATGAAAGGGTATTTCTGACACAGGACTCAGTAAGAACAGGCAAAGAAAATCTGCTTATCCACAGCACAGGTGTAAGTGCAGCCAAGGGTTCCCTCTGGGTTGCTGCAAGTCTGTACTCAGACTGGAACTTACCCTATATCTGATACAAAGTAGTTAAACACCTTCAAATTAAAAAAAAAAATAAAAAATTAAGGACTTCACTAAAACCTAACTTTGGTGAGTATATTGCTTAGATATTTCTGTGTTAGAAATTTGAACTTTACAGTCCAGCCTCTTAAACACTTCAGGTAATGTAACTTTTAAACAGACATCTTTACATTAATACTGCTGCACGTTAAAGCCACTCAGAACTTTCTATATTTGAATATTATTTACATAGTAAGTTCACACACCAAATTAAACCAACCATTTATAATGACAGGTTTCTCCAGGTTTCTTTAATAGTTCCAGACCAGTAACTTCCAGAGCAATCATACCTTCACTTTCCTTCTAAAAGTGCAAGTTAGGAGTAAAAAGTAAGAGATACATTGCAAAAAACTTCATGTTATATAGAAGGAATAATACAATAAAATTAGTGTAGATGTAACCATTACTGTAGTATATTCTTTTAAAAAGTTTAGTGTGTCTTTACATATACTTCGGATCAGTATATAATTGAAGATATGATTATTAGCAGCATTTACTGTGATCATGTGAGATTTTAAAGTTTAGCTTAGTAACAACAATATTTTGTACTGAATTCATGTGTGCTCTTATCTTGCAGCAACAGTTATTAATAGAAAGGATTATGGGTATTAATCAACTGGAAACACAAGTACATGTTCTACAGGAATAATAAAACCATAATCAACTCCCCAGGTTGTTGGATTTAATGAGAAATCTGAAGGTAATCCCATCTCCATAAATATAGACTTACAGGAGTAACTACTTACCTGCAAACAGAGCTGCTCAATCCGTGGAATCCACAGACAGTTTACAGACCTGCACGTGGCACTGAATATCCACCTCCACAGCCCAGCTGCTATTCTTAAGACACATCCTTAAGTCCTGCAAGTCTTTGGGGATTGCTATCCCACATACTTACATAATCACCCATTCCATTTCCTAACTAAGCCATCAGCTAAATACTACAATGCAGCTCTCAAAAGGGAAAGCTCAGGAGCAAGTGGGGATAGGATCTCTGCAGGATGAGGAGAGATTCTCTAGTTCTATGCAGGGGTCCCTTTTCTTCCTTGAAAAATGGACTTTCACACCCCTTCAACTTTAGTCAAGCTCATCACCAGATGGTTAGAAAATTCTGCAAAATGGCAGAACATAAATGCAAGATGCTTATTAGCAAAACACCTTACATACAATAAAATGGAGAACTGTTTTCCAAAACTGCAATTTGAAGTGCAGGATTTTTATATATATGTTTAGTGCTCTTGTATGAACCTTTATTTTCTTTTAATCTGTATTACTTAGACATACAAAAGACATCATTATGGAAGACAAAGATGCCTAAAAAATTAAACCCAAACAATCCCACTTGTGCAGCCTCAACAGACACCACTTTTAGTACCTTTAACAGGAAGCCTGCATCCTCAGAAGTCCTATTTTATTTCTCTTTCATCTAGTAATTTCCCCACTAAAGACCAGTTGTCCATCCTGGCAAGCTTTGATCCCAGTCAATCTGTAATTTCATCTGGATATGTCAGACAGTTCCAGCCAAAACCTACTGTAACAATGCCAGTTTGTATCTGAACTGAAAATTCTGAAGAGGACACTCAAGTAGCCTCAGATGTGCCTATAACAATTAGCCCAGGCTCATTTCATCAGACAATAAAGCCCCAGGCTATCAGCTTTGTATTCCTGAAGTCTCAGTCAGGAAGAATATTACACTTAGAAAGAGGAACTGAGTGCTTCCTATAAAGGGTGATTTTTAAAAAAAATTATTATTTTAAGAGTATGTTGTTCTCAACATTCTGTTTTAGATTAATTGCAGAGTTAAAAATATTTTCATAAAATTTCTCATCTTTTTTATCTGTAAAATCTAAAGTGAATGATAGCGAGAACACAGTATTACAGATAACTTAAAATACTTCAGACCTTATCTGTCTCTCTACAACAATGTGAAAGGAGGTTGTAATGAGGTGTGTGCTGGTCTCTTTTCCAAGCTAGCAGTTGATATAACATGAGGAAAAGGTCTCAAGGCATGCCAGGGGAGGTTTAGATTGGATATTAGGAAAAAATTCTTCATTGAAATGGCCACCAAGCATTGGAACAGGCTGCTCAGGGAAGCAGTTGAGTCACCATCCCTGGGGATATTTAAAAGATGTGTGGATGTGGCATTTGGGGACACAGTTCAGTGGTAGACTTGGCAGTGCTGGGGGAATGGTTTGACTTGATGATCTTCGAGGTCTTTTCCAACCTTAACAATTTTCCAATCCTATGATAAGTACAGCAAGGCAGATTCCCCTCACAGTGGTGTGTGATCAGCAAGGAGGACCAGCCACCACATGTTTACCTGGCCACAAAGACACGAACCTGCATTTCAACAGTCCGGAAATCTGAGCAAAAGAAAAATATCTTTGTTGACCTCAGCTGACAAAAAGACTTTTAAGCTCTGGAGATAGACATCATGGCAGAGTCTTATTGTCAGCTTAGAAAGAAGTCATATCTGTGATTGAGTTTCTTTGCACAAGGCAGATTAAACTGTTTCACTGACCACAATAAACAAATATAAAACACAGGTTTCTCTTACACAGAAAATATGGAAACTGGCAACATACCTTACTGTCCTCATCCTCAAACACGGACTGGTGAACATTGCAGGCAAAGAGAGAATTCGGGAGATCATTGAAATCAATTATTTCATGAAAATCTTCCTCTGCAAAACACCTCTTTAAGCTGCTGTCTCCATTTATAGAGTAGAGTAAGAACTGTCCCCCATCCTCTGGGATGCAGCCATAGTGACCGAGGCCCCGCATTCCAAAGAAGTAGGAGTCTCCCCTCATCCCTGCAGGTGTGGAGAAGGGACACACAGTTACACGACATTTTTAAACATTCCACATCCACAAGTTAATCCAGAGATTCTTAGTTTGGGGGCTTATTTTGTAGAAAATAAATTTCACACTATTTTAAGGCAACTGACACAGGGCATTTAAGACCAGTCTCACCAAGGTTCAAACAGGGACTTGGCTTCAGCTTCATTTATTAGCACAGGAAAGACCTAAATATATCAGCACAAGCTGCTGGACACAACCAGAAGATAGACATTACCTTAAAAGAAAATACTACATTGTATTTGGGTTTAAGAGTGCCATGTTGGTTAGTGGGAAGGCAGGCTGGTGCTTTAGAGCTTGCAGCCAGCTTTGGAAGTGTAACACACTGGGTAAGAAGAAAATGACAATAACTTTGAAAATAATACCAGGCATCAACTACAAGCGTAAAAAAAAAGGCCCTGTTGGAAAGCAGCCTGAACACGGAATCATTGAAAAGCAGTACAGCTAAGACACATCTCTATTAAAAAGAATAATGCAAATTTTTTTTTTACAGTTTCAGTACAGAACATACCTTGTTTTTCCATGCTCATTAGCCCATGCTCATCTTAATTTGCTTAGGAAGCAAATAAAGTTAAGGGAAGAGCAGGCTCAGGATTATTCTCAGCACTTTCTGGAAAGTCTTGCTGACTTTTTGGAGCCATTACCCCAAATGCATGAGAATAGAAAGGCGGTTTTAGACACACAGAAATAACAAGCTCATACATGAAAGAATATCCCTCCTGTCAATACAAGAGTGAACTTCATACCAGTCAAGGGGTATAAGTCAAGGTCCAATTAATTATCGGTATGTTAATTAGTATAAAATCAGGTATTTAGCAGTCCTTAGCACCAGTGTATTAGACATCAAATTCCACTACAGAGCTTCATTAAGCTGCCTAGAAGCTTACTGGATCATAAGTAATTCCCTTACATTTATTTCTTTCAATAACAATATGCAATCATTAGCTGCTCTTTTTCTCTCGTAACGCAAAGTTAGAGTTACATAAAAGCAGAGTGCTCATCTGTTTCAGATTTGCCCTTGCTCTCTTGCATACTTGCTGTTCTCTATAAATAGCTGTAAATATTAACTCAAACACACTATATAGAACTAGTCTCCAAAATTAAACCCTATGGGCTTATTACACTTAATCTCAGTAAAGCTAAATTATGGAGCTAATTTGCTATGCCTGTGTCTTTCATATAACCCCTGCTCTGCTGCTGCTCTGAAATTAGATTTGGCTGATGACAGAGCACATCGTTCCATAACATAAGGTTATGGAAACACCAGTAATTGTTATTGCTGAAGTCTCAGGGCTAATGAGAGAAGTTCTGAAGAAAACAAGTTAAAGTCATGCTCAAAAGTCTTCAGTTTGGAGCTCTGAGTACACACTTGCCACACTCCCAAACCACAGATTTATTAACCAGTGTTAGTCAGAACCACTAAGTTTGGAAGGGGGATGCAGAGGTTATCCAGCCCAAGTCACAAGGGCACGCCAGGGTAATTCAGGATTGTCCAGAGGTCGATGCTGGACAGCCACACCACTCACAGTGCACACAGGGATGTGTAGAGAGCTGGAAGGTCACAGGATCTTCGCTGCCCTCCTTCTCCTGGTAGTTAAGTGTGTTACACAGCTGAGAACAAGAGTTGTTTCCCAGTCCTGTACTCTATGAGTGTAACCGATGAAGGAGTGGGGTAAACCAAAAAGGGAGGCAGTGCTGTGAGGAAGGAAGTGTAACATGAAAACTTCAGGAAAGTCACCTCTTATTACTGTGTTAACCTGAGGACAGGTTTGTTGGCTATCAAATAAATATTTTTTTTTCCCCACTAGCTCAGTCCAATATTAGCACAACTATCTCCAAATAAGCTCAGTCTAGGGACATAATTCTAACTGAAAAAAAAACAGCCCAAACAAACGACAGAGATGGTTCAGTATGACAGCAACATTGCCTCTGGTATTTGAACCAACTCACTTAAGCCTAATACTACAGCCCATTTCAGGATAAACATATCCAGGCAAGTACTACAAAGAAATCCTCACAGCAGCCAGAAATTTCACTTCAGAATGTATTACTTTCTCTAGCAAACAGCAGTAACAGATTACCTCCTCCAAGAACAATCATCTGAGTGTGTTTGTCATCATGTATAGCCTATGTCACTAGGTTTATGAAAATAAACCTCAAGCCCAGTGTGTTATAAAACATAATTTACATGGCAGAGCAGGCTTCTGTCAGTCTGTATGAAGTATTTCATTCACAACAGGCAAACAACTTGCAGTCAGGGAAGATACTGACTATTTCATAGTCACACAAGCTGACACTCAAAACTTGTAGGAATTTGGACGATGAATGTTAAAGCGAACTTCTTGGCAGCTACCAAGTTTCATGCCTCCTTTCCCAATTCATAACAGAGCTATTAGGATGTGCAGAGATGTAAAGAATCTCAATCTATTGGAAGAAGTCGGAAAAGTGTATAGGTTTCCTCACTAAATAGTTGTTTATTTTTCCTCCTTGCAAGAGCCATATTTTTCCTCTCCTGGAAGGTACTAGATAGGAAAGCTTTTCAGTTAGGAATTCAACAAACAAAACAGAACTGGATTTTAAGTTACAACCATGAACCTCAGGTTTTTAACCAACAACAAAATGAGCATACATTACAGCAGCCAAGATTAGAAGTTAGTAAATACTTATGTCAGTAGTTTTGCTCTGCTAGAGCTCTTAAACAGGAAAAGCTTATTTCTTTTTTCAGCCAATTACTGAGACAGATTTGTCCAGTGGGGTTTTGGAATTGGCCAAGTCTTTTTAAGAAAGTCACTGACACACTTGTCTTTTGACCAGCTCTTTTTCAAGACTTGTAGGTAGGTGTGTACACCTGCACATGCCTTTTCTACAATGCAGATATACCCAGAATTCTGAGCAGTGTTCCCTACACTAACAAGTCAGCTTAGATACCCTGATTATTATATCCTCTGCCCAATATTTGATGGGATCTGCACAGTTAAGAACCTCTGTATGGAATAACAAATGTTTCACAAATTTTCCTTTGCTATACAAGGACCACGTTCTACACAGTATTAAGCATAGCACCACAGTTAAAAAAGAAATTTCAGTAATAATATACATTTAATGTTCTCCAAGAGAAATAAACTGCCTAGGAGACTGAGCTCAATGATAATCAGAGGGGACAAACACACTTGAATCAACAACGTTTGTTAGCAAACTTCAAACCCTTGGGCTGTTAAGTACAGGTTCTGACTGGACAAACCAGCACTTCTACCAAAAGATGTAACATCATCTGTCACACACCTTGGGCTGCTCACTTCCAACACCACCCAGGGAAAGGCCCAATGCAGCCTCTTCTAGTGGAGAAAGCATCTCCTGCTCAGATTCATGGCACATCCACACAGACTGATTCCAGTAAAAGAAAAGACCAGGCCTAGGGGAAAAAAAGTTTGGGTTTAACTCCACTAGGTTGGTCTATTCAGTAGATAACTGACCTGACTTCATGGCTGCATAAATATTTGTAGCAACCAGAAAGAAAGAAGGCCAAGTTTGGGATAGGGCAGGCAACAGCACAGGTCAGGATTGTACTTTTCAGCAACAGATCTATTCAAAGCATTGTGAAATTAAAATCCAAGTTTCCACAGCTCTGCATGAACTTCATAAATCACCATATCAAAAGTTATCCTCAGCCAGTAATCAACTGGAAATATTAATTTTTTCCACATTATAAATAATGTTACACACACACAAATGTTATATATATATATGTATGTAAAAATCATAACTATATATCCTTTACTAAGTTTGTTAAACACCTTAAGGTTCAGATGCTTTGTTGTGAGTAGTGTTTCATCCCATCTTTGAAGTTACTTGGCCACTTCAGGTAGTCCTCTGGAAAAACAGAATTTTCTTTCCAATTATTCTCCAAATTTAGAACAAAAGAATTTACATTCCAAATCCTATAAAACAATTAATTCTAAGTGATGCATAATTCATGAACTGGATTTCCATATAAAATAAACCCAATTAAAAGTAATCTTTTATGTAACTGTAATACAATCACTGGATCACATTTCTGCTTATACTAAAGCTCCCTTCCACAGCTTCTGACAAAATAAGTGAACTTCCCCCACTCAGGGTCCTTTTTATATCATTAAAAAAAAAGAAAAAGACACCCACATAGGAGTAAAACATATTTATTTTACTTCTAAAATGCAGTGAGTTCAAACTGAGTTGTACATTTGTTTCTCTCTTCCCAAATCAGGAAATTTTTCAAATACTTAAGATACCAGAAACTGTCCTACAGAATTTCAAAAGTGGCAATGCCATAAAAAAATAATGCAGTACCAACAAGACGTTATCCAGCACCAACATTGATGATAAATTATCCAAGATTAGAACTGGGACCACACCAGCAAACTCTGTAGCAGGATTGTTCCCTTGAGAGGTCTGAGATACTGAGGCACAACCAAACCTGAGCTGAAGTTCACGTAACCTCCAGCTAATGCTGATCCCTTGCCACATCCATTTATCCCTGTTATTTAAAGTTCACCCAAATGTTATCTGTGTTATTTCTGAATTTGGTGTGAGGCTTTGACCCTGGAGTTTCAAGTCAGATAATACCTCCCACAGCACAGAGAACCCCAAGAGTGCAGCACTGTTACCCCTTGGAACACCAGAGCAGCCACTTCCCCCCTCCCCGCCCTACACATCACTTTGCACTGATATAAGTTATTTCAGATTTTTCCTCCTGTGGTCCAGGTGTGCAAGGGTTTCTAATTTGGGACAGCTGAAAACACCCTTCCCACTGGAAGAGATGAGGTCGTGTCAGTTCAACACTGTAGATGCTGTGACCAAATGATCCGTAGAGATTCCAAGTGGGAGCTCTGTGTTCATTCTGTTACCTCACTATTTTTAGACACAGCACACCTCTAATTAAAATTAGCAGAGGCCAGCAGAAAATTATATTCATTGGCAAACAGCAATAGCTCCCTGAAGTTTCTCTTTGAAAAATTACACTTATTTAGTGTAAAACTGAAAGGGCAAAGATGTACATCTTCACATGAAGTCAGACCCCTGCAGAGCCAAAAACTTCAGCAGAAAAATTATCTTCATTCAAGAAAATGAGTACTGAAGTGTTTGAATGGACCAATGCCTTATATACGACCAAGCACATACAGATTTGTCCACTGTTTTTATGGAAACTTAAAAGGCATTTCCTTGGTGAACATTTCCCTGTCCTCAAAGTTTTTTTAAAAACAGTCCCTCAGGGACATTAAGAAACAGGCACATATCTCTTGAAATCACTAGGAAACTTGACTTTTTTTTTTTTTTTATTAAACACTGCTTGCCATGACAAACAACATGATTAAAAATAGAATAAAGCAAACAAAATGTTACAAATAGAAGCTTTAAATATAATCACTATAAACTAGAAGTATTATTGAGTCCTGAGTGCTAACCTGGAAACCGTAATCTTCAGGAATTAAGAAAATTTGAGGGGGGAGGGGAAAAAAGGAAGAAAAATTGCCGTTGCTTTTCTAGAAGAGTCTAGGAGAAGCGTAGGGATTTCATCTTGGCTTCTAATGAAAAAAATACAACTCCCCAAAAAAAGGAAGTTTACCATAATTCAAAGGGGGAGGGAGATGGGGGATCAAACCCAGTGAGTGAGATTTTACTGGAACAACCAGGTTTTACTTAAAGTATTCACAGACTTCAAATAGCAGAGTCACCAACTGAAGTAGTGTCAGCCCAGGGATGCAACTCCTTCTGAAGTCAACCAGACCTACAATGAAGATTTTGTAAGAAGGAGCAAGTGTAACAGGGAAGGTCTCACAGTAACTTACTGAAATTCCATTCCACTCTGTACAGTGAACACTTGAGTTGAGCATCATTTTTAATGATGTTAATTCTTCACTGTGGAAAGCTCCCACAGACTTAAATAGAGGCTTTTTACTTAATTAGAAAGAGCAGAACAGGACCTCACATGACAGGATTAATGAACATTTGCAGTCTCAAAAGCAATACGGACTATAGTTACTCCCTCAGTCTTAGCTCCTGGTCTTCCATCTGGGCAATGACTATTCCCCTTACAGGAATCAAAATAACCAGTACAGGTGTCCACTCATATTTTAGCTCAGTTTGGTTGGTACCACACAAAAATAGTGTCAATCTCCACTTTTCCTCTTACAAAAGCTCCACTTTTCCTCTTACACTTTTCCTCTTCCTCTCAGATATGAGGAAAAGGATTTTAATTTTTTTTTTCTAAATGCTAACTGGTGCAAATCCCAAATGTTCTAATCCTTTCCATTGACATTCTAGCCGTATTAAATTTAGCTGAGACTTTGTAACTATTTTTGGAAGCTTTTAACATCCAAAGAGACTATTCAGTTTGATTCCTCTAAAGCAGGACTGGCCAGCTCAAGCAGCCCAAGATGTGCACATTGCACTGAAGATTCAGCTGTGCCTCCCACGTCAGGGATGTATCCTGTGACCAACAAAAGGATTCATTTGACATTGGCTTGCAGAGCATCTGCATCTCCAGCCCCGGAGAAAACCAGCCAGGAGACGCTGGTGAACCCAACCAAGCCAAGACTCCCGTCCCATTCCACAACAAGAAGGTGATACTTTGGAACAACTAACGCAAGGTGTGAAGATTTCATGGCTGTTCTTCTGGTCAAGAAGCTGAGCTCCGATCAGTCAGGCACCATGGTTGCCATGGCAACATTAAAGGTATTCAAAGAACAAAAAATCTCCTCCCCAAACACAAAGAAACCAGAACAAGCTTGCTGATTACCTTCACTTGGCCTCTATGCTAATCTATTTAAAGCAAACCCGTTTTATAAGGGGCACACGGCATGAGAGCCTTGCTGGCCTTCAGCCAGAGCTGTCACCTCACACAGGGGTCAGTGGAACACTGTTTAACAGACCTCCAGCTTGTAATCTGGAATTCATAACTATACCCCAATTCTTACCAAAAAATACTTTCTCCTTCCCTGTTGGAAGGAAAAAAAGAAAGAAACCATCTATGCCAGAACTACCTGTAACAGGAGCCATTCACAGTGCTTAACTCCTAGAAGACACTTGGAATAAAATTTCAAAGTTTCCTCTAAAAGGATTTCCTGCTGGCATACACAAGTAATTTATAACTTACAAAAAAACATTAAGGACACGATTGCAATGACAAACATTTTCAACACAAACAATGATAAATCAAGCCACTGAATCCAAATACACACTACAACATTTGGAAGAGGACAGAAATTGGATCACCTAGCTGACAACTCAGAAGTTTAAGGAGAATGGAGCAGTTCCTGCTGTTAATGGCACCAGTTACAGGTAAACAGAGCTGATCATCTACAGAAAATCTTCCGTCCTTGCTTACTGTTATGTGTTTGCAGTTTTTGTCACTGTTTTATATTCTCATAGTATTCAGACCCTATAAGATTAAATGCAGCAGTTTCGTTACAGTAATTATGTATTTTCATAGAAAAAAAAGTTTCTCTTTTCCATGGAGGAGCCATTCTAACAAGCTAAACAAAGAGCAAACCATTTGTAATGGCACAACCTGAAAGCCTAAGACAGAAGCTGATGTAAAGCACAGCCCCTGATTAAACTACAAGTCTCATTTGTATGATTTATTTCAGCTGTATAAACCCATCATACATTTTCCTTTTAAGAAACTTCACTTAACTCCAAACTCAAGCAGTAAAGGACCACACTATTTTAAAGAGATGCAAAATAATCTTGGAGAGGTGGGAAAACAAACAAATTGGCAACTTTGGAGAGCTACCTGTTATATAAGCATCAAATGCCATTGCTGTGGGATCGCTGAATCACAGAATGGTTTGGGTTGGAAGGGACCTTAAACATCACTCAGTTCCAATCCCGACATGGGCAGGGACACTTTCCATTAGAACAGGTTGTTCAGAGCCCCATCCAAGGTGGCCGTAAGGACTTCCAGACATGGGGCATCCACAGCTTCTCCAGGCAACTTGTGCCAGTGCCTCACCACCCTCACAGGGAAGAATTTCTCCCTAACATCCCACCTAAACCAGCCTTCTGTCACCTGAAAGCCTTTCCCCTCGGGTGCCGAAGCCAAGTTTAACCCATCCCGCACACAGCCTCCCTCAGGGTTCGCGCTCCCAGCGCTCACCAGCCCGTCCCCGGCGCGGGTCTGCCCCGCTCCAAACCCCCTTCCCTCCGCATCCCGGCGGGATGCGGGCACCGACAGCGGGCTGGACGCGCATCCAGAGCCTCGGGAAGGTGGAAGGAGCCGCGGGGCTGTTACGTAACGCGGGTCGGCGGGGCCGCAGCGCTGTCAGAGCCCCCGGGGCGGCGGCCCTGCCCTTACCTGCGGCTCGCTCGCCCCTCGCCCGCTGTCGCTGTCGCTGCCCGAGCACTGCGCCCGCCGCGCCGCCCGCACGGCCCAACCTGCTGGACGGGCCGGCCAATCAGCAGCGATTCTGCGCGGACGGACAGCCCCGAAAGCCAATGGGAAAGCGCGAAGAGTGTTGGCCCCGCCTCCCCCGCGCGCTGGGCACGCCCCCCCCGGTGTGAGGGGAGACGGGCCAGGAGTCTGCAGAGACAGGAGTGTGAGGGGTCAGAGGACAGAGGAGAGGGGTGTGAGGGGAGAGAGGGATGTGAGGGATGTGAGGGGAGAGGGGTGTGTGGGGACACGGGATGTAGGACACGGGACAGCGAACGTGAAGGGACAAAGGAGAGGGGACAGGGATGTGCAGGGACAGGGGACAGGGAATGTACTGGCAGAGGCGATGTGCAGGCACAGGGGATGTTCGGGGGCAGGTGAGGCAGGACAAGGACTGCGCAGGGACAAGTGAATTGGGGCAGGGAAAAGGTGACAGGAGCAGGGTACAGATGAGTGGGGACAGGGGCTGTGCAAGAACAGGTGAGCAGGACAGAGGACAGGTGTGCGGGGACAGGGGCTGTGCAGGACAGGTGAGGAGGGGCTGAGCTTGGTAGGAACCAGGCAGTGGTTCTTGTCCTCATGGCGAAGCTTCCCTTCTCCAGGGTGTTGGCCCCCACACACCGAGGGTGAAATGGGATGGGGTGGCATGGGGTGAAGTCAGGTGGGATGGAGTAGGAAGATGTGGGATAGGGTGGAGTGGAATGAGGGTGGAGGAAGGAGAGAGATGGGATGGGGTGGGTGAAGTCAGGTGAGATGGAATGGGAGCAAGGAGGGGTGGCATGGGAGAGGTGGTGGGGAGTGGGATTGGATAGAATGGTAGTGAGGAGGGGTGGGATGAAGAGAGGAGTGGGTTGGACACCCACACAGTGCCAGCGCACCTTGCCATGGATTTAGTGACAAACCCTAAAAAGTCCCCAAGGATGATGTTGAAGGGGGCCTGATTGCTCTGAGGGATGGAGCTCCACAGACCATTCCCACCTCTGACCAACAATGTGCAAACTGTCCTTTGCAGTGAGCTCCATCTGGAATGGATCTAGTCATTACTCATCTCTTCTTCAGACGAACAAGTGATTAAGGTGTATCTCCCCGTTGCGGATGAGGCCAGAAGGTACATTTGTAGGACCCTTAAGGAATGTCACATTTACCATGGAAAAAAAAAGCTGATGCTTGTCATGATTTTAAAAAGAAGATAAAGCCCTCAGATGCCCCCAAGACAGACTTTATTTTATTTTCTCTCTTCCAGCTGTACATCCAAGACTGCTCATTGTCAGGGGCTAATGCTGACTTTCTGTGGTCTCTTCACTTTAGAATATAATACAGAGGGATTTAATCAATAGGGTGATACAGAAATGTAAATAGGTTTCTGCAAAGATGGCTTTGAAAATCTATAGGTTGTAATGGAGAACTAGAAGACTCCCATATAATTATTAAACACCTTATAAAAATCTATGTGAGGAATAATTCTCCATTAGTTAAAAATATAAAAAGATGTGTGTCATTTATAGCAGCACTTTCCAATAATAGCAGGAAAAAAATGGTGTAATGATTGAAATCAATAGCATGTCCCACCTCACCTCTGCAAACAGCAGAGAGCAATGCCTTAGAGATTGTTCTGCTTGCAACAAAAGAGTTTCTTCCTGGTCCCTTAACTAAGGACTGACTTATGTCTCAGTGCAGATCTGGTTTAGACCCGTTTCAGGCTTTCTGCTTTGGTTCTACTTTTATTTTTAAAAGGTAATAGGTAACCTATTAATTATTATTGCATTGTCCTTATGCCTCAAATATCAATCCCTGACCGTGATCTTTTTGCTTTAGGCACTATGGAAGACAAAGCAAGCTATGGAATCAAAGATGTCACAATATAAACTAATCAGGTTTTAATTCAAGGTATATGCTTGTTGGCTTTTGTTGTAAGAATTAAACCTGGTAGGATATCTTCCTTTGTCTCCATTTATGTATATTCCCTTTGCATGATGTGTTATTTTAATATTCTGAGTAGGAAGAGCATCCACTGTGCTTTTTCTGTCCTGCATTTTATGTTATACAATTTCCTTGTGTCTTCTTATCCCCATCCTCCTAACTGTGTCATATGCACAGCAGCTTCCCTCAATTTTTATTAATTTTCATATTAGGAAGAATATTTTCATTGTGATGAAGTTACCCTAGCATATGTTTTCCTTGTAGTAAAATAGGAATCTCTAAAGCTATGAAAGCAAGCTAATCCATGTACAGGAAAAATCAGGAATGTCAAGGTCAGCACTTTGGATTTATATGCATCCGGATATTATTGCTAAGATAAAGGTGAAAAAAAACCTCTAAATTCCACCGTAATTCTGAGAATGGCACCAGTTTCAAGGTTTTAATATCCTCCGTTGTAAGCATTCAAGATTTCTATTAGGACAGGTCAAAAAATAATACATTATTTAGACATGGAAAAATGGTGTTACCAAAATAAAAATAGCAACTGAGAGAATGTCTTTTCTGGAGTTTTACCCTTTACCTATGTGGGCCCCAGAGCTATTCAGACCATGCACCCTGTGCTTCCTAAAGGCTGTGGGCATCTTCCCACAACCCAAGTAGTTATAGAGTGCCAAAACCTGGAGGAAGCTGTAATTCTGGAAAGGATGTCAAAGGACGTGATGAAACAGCTGCTACTTGCAGGCTCTGCAGACAGTGCTGCAGACCTGCTCCCACAGAACCCAGTGGGAATTTGTTGCTGATATCCCAGAGCACAAGCTTAGCCCATCTCATCCAAATCCCAAGCTGCTCATTATCTTCAGTCTGCACCTGCTTCCTATCTCCAGATTTAATCTGTAAGCAAAAGTGGCCTCTCAAGTGTGCTGGACCAGCCACCATGAATTTCAGCACAAATGAAGAAGTGTAACCAAAATATTTTGCCCTTCACCACTTTTAGTCTGATTTCTGGTCATCAGAATACAAACCCTGATTCAGTCATGCAGCCTTTGCAGCATCTTTGGTGACAAAGTTTCCTCTTTTCAGAAGAAATGAGTAACTAATGCATCAAAATCTGTACATGCCCAAGAAGTGAATGCTTCATCTTTTACATTTCTGCTCACTGGGATAATCCCACATTCTTTGGCCAGATATGGATTATGATTTTTCTGCAAATGGCTCACTCTGGAGATTAGACTGGATAAAGCAAGTAAAATTAATGTTGACTCTGTCAGCATTATCGTACCCTTGACTGTTTCTGTTACTTTTTTAGAATATAAAAACCACAATCGGATCCATCTACCTCTGTATTTTGTCTCCAGCAGCCAAGACTGGATGCTTAGTAAAACAGTGTAAAAATAAACCCTGTATTGTTCTCCTATTTACCTTGCAATTTTTCAGCAACTAGTAAGATAGGGATTTCTGGAACTCAGGGTTGTGTCCAAGCTACTCCACTTAGCAGCTACCAGTGGTCCTGTTCTCTAGGAGTTTGTCTTGTTTTTTTTAGAGCCACATTTGTGGTTTTGCTTTGCACAATATGCTGTGTCAGGGTAATTCTTCACTCTGTAAAAGCAATTTCAAGTCTTATTCCTGACTAAGTGTTGCTTTGTCATAGAAGCTGTAAATTTACTATTTTGACCTTCTTACCATCATTATAAGACAAAGGGGAATGGCCTTAAACTGAGAGGGGGAAGGTTTAGATTAGATATTAGGAAGAACGTCTTCCCTGTGACAGTGGTGAAGAACTGCCTCAGGTTGCCCAGAGAAGATGTGGATGCTCCATCCCTGGAAGTGTTCCAGGACAGGTTGGATGGGAGCTACCGAGTCTAGTGGAAGGTGTCCCTGCCCATGGCAGGGGAGAGTAGGAATTGTATGATCTTTAAAGTCTCTTCAAACCTAAACCATTCTGTGATTGTATGGTTGTTTTCCAGGATTTAGATTTCCTTTTAGCTATACCTTTGTCAAGCTCATGTGGTTTTCTCTGTTTTCAGTGGGAATCTTTATGGCCCTCCTCTCTAGGATTTCTGATTTTACAAGAAAACACTACTTTCTTGAAAACTTTGATTCTACTAAAATGACTCTTGAATTTTGCAGGATCTGGAGTAGGCAGGAGCTGTCTGGCCAAGGGACTTCGGAGAGTTCTGAGCATCTGAGCACCAGAGTACTATGACTGTGGTGGCCTCTTTGTCATCTAGGGGAGGAGCCACTAATTCTTAACATTCAGTTCCCCTTTTTGACCACTTCTTAGCCCCACACTGATATTTTCAGAGCACTTTCCACTTCAGCCTCCAGATCTCCCGCAGCAAAAGTGATAGCTGGAAAAAGTTCCTATGTATGTACGGTTGGAGTTATTTTTTCCTCTGTACGTTACTTTGCACTTATCACTGCTGAATTTCATCTGCCAATTTATCACCCAGTCACTCAGTGCAGTGAGACAACATTGCCTCAACACCTCTTCAGTGCCATCCTGTGTGTGTACAGTAACTGCAAAGAAGCTTAGCTACAACATCTTACAGCAAAAAAACCCACAAAAATGTGCAAAGCAAATGCTGTCTCTCCTTGGTTTTTTTTTTTTTTTTGTTTTTTTTTTTTTTTTGGGTTTTTTTTTTNTTTTTTTTTTTTTTTTTGCTCTACAGAGCATTTTGCACAGTTCTGGGTACAAGAACAGTAATTGCACAAATGAAAAATTGCTGCAGAAAAGGAAAGTATCTTTCACATGGTGTAAAATTTCAGTGACTGTAGTGCCCTTGCACAAGATACTCCATGAACTGGTTAATCATCAAGCAGAGCTGTTTCCTTTTGGGGTTTGGGGATGCAGAGAAGTAGAAGCTTCAGCTGTGCACAGGAGTACTTCTCCAAATCTGGTATGTTGGGATCAGACAAGTATGATGAAGTACCTAAAGGAGGTTATCAGAACCTAAATGGGCTACAAGAGAGCTGGAGAGGGACTTTTCACAAGGGCATGGAGTGATAGGACAAGGAGTAATGACCTTAAGTTGGAGGAGGGTAGGTTTAGATTGGGTAGAAATTCTTCTCTGTGAGGGTGGTGAGGCCCTGGCACAGGTTGCCCAGAGAAGCTGTGGATGCCCCATCCCTGGAAGTATTCAAGGCCAGGTTGGATGGAGCTCGAAGCACCCCAGTCTCGTGAAAGGTGTCTTTGCCTATGGCAGGGTGTAGGAGCTGGACGATCTTTAAAGTCCCTTCCAGCCCAAACTATTCTGAGATTCTACAAGAACTTGTTTCACTGCTCTGGGAACCGCCAGGAGAACCCCTGCATTTGGCAAGGGTTGCTCCCTAACCTTCCCTCTTGTTTGTGAGCATCTTCAGGGGCAGACAGAGGTCAGACTGGAGGCTTGTGTTTTTTAAGGCAATGAGAACAGGAACAAAGAGTTTTCACATTTTCCATCCACTTCTGAAAGTGAGAGTTACCTGAAAAAAGATCTCTTATATTTGACATTGCAAAAATTCCCTACCTAACACGAAGTTGCACAAAACAGAGCTTTATTATCTTACAGCTAACCCTGAGTTTTGAAGACAACAAAAATGACACGTCCCCCTTTCTGGTTAAGGCATATTTTTAACAAAGAGATGTTTTTTCAGCCTAGATGCATGATGGATCAAGAGGATCAAGGGTTTCATTGACTTTTAAAGCAATCTCCATTTCAAGAAAGAAAAACACAAACCTTTAGTTCTGTAACAAACAACATCCTTAAAGTACAAGTGCAGTTCACTCAAATGTGAAATATTATGGCCAGATGTACATTCTCCTATTTGAGGGAGGTTGATGAAAGATGAGGAGGTTTTCAGTTTGTTCCTTGTTTCTTTAAAATGTTGTGGTTTTCTCCTGATGTCCTTTTCCCAGTGATCTTCCCTCTGCAGTGTCTTGGACTGTTTATTTCTCAGCTGGTTCACTCAGACCAAGGCCTGTACAAGCTACTGTGCAAATTCAAAAGCAGTCTTGGAGGTACAGCCACAACTCAAGAGCGTGACTGATGGTATCAGCTCAGATTCCTCAAGAATAAACTGTCATTTGCTGCCAAGTATTAACCAGTGGAAGAACTTTGTCTCTAGGATTTACCCAATGAAAATAAAGGAAGCTAAAGCACCTGGCTCTTCAAATGATCATAATGTTACAGGGGGAGTGACAAAGATGCTAGATAAATAAAATCCAGAAAATAAGCACAGTTTAACTATGATGTAAGTTCAGTCTCTAAACATACTCTCTTTCCTTTCTGATGCACTGATTTCTGTTTTTCAGACTTTAATCCACTGTGAAAGAAACTTCATGTATTTGAGGAAGTGGTAAGCATCGTGATGGTTTTTAGTAAATAATTCTTACCACCTATGCTGCTATTTCTTACATTTGTGATGAGAATTATTAGAAGTGACTTGCCCATTGTGACCCAAATGGAAATAAAAAAATGCAATGAGCCATAGCTATGTGACCTCAAGCCAAATGCTTCAAACTCATGTACCTAAATATAGACACCTAAATAAATGGCCTGGTTTTCAGAAGCACTGTGTAACTCTCAGAGTTGTAGGTGCTCTGAAAAATCAAAATGCTTATTTAGGTATCTAAATACAGATTGAGCTTATGAATATATTAATTAATTTGCTTCAGAATGTAAACAACTAAGAAGGCAAAGCTACTAGAAATTCTGTTTTTATCTGTGCTAATTAGAAGGCCACAGAGTGTAACTCACTGCAAGACAAAATTTACTCCTATAAAACAAATAGTGTGGTAATTATTGTTTATTAATTGTTGAGCAATAGAATTTGGAAGCCCGAGTTCTGAAGCAGTGCTAGACAGGTTTGTTGGAGAAGTCCACTGTGCTAGATTTATTTGCCTTTTATTAATTTTTACCCATAATTATAGAGATATACATAGAAAGGCTTTCCAAAATGTCATTTTAGGGAGCTTAGTTTCTATTGAGAGATCATAAAAAAAATATGTGTTTCAGTCTCTTCAAGTGTGATCCATAGTCTTCAGACTTTTTGTGTTTCTCTTTGTTCCTGAAATTTTCATTCATTATTCTGACACTTCTGGGTGACTATTGAAGGCATAATTGGAGTATCATGGGAAGCAGAGGGCTGTGACTGATGAGTTATTAATTGGCACATGGCACCACATACACAGTTAATAGAAAATAAGCAGCTCAAGCAGGCAAGTAACAACTGAGACTGCATTTTTGAGCCTGGATTGTGCCTGGAGCACCTGGAGGTGCTCAGAGGCCAGCAGGCAGGACATCCCCAGCTCTCACCCTTTACCCAGCACCCACTTTTTAACCCCTGTACAAAGGTACCAGTACTGTCATGTCCCCATGTGGAGGGATAAATGTACCTTGCCAGGTGCAGATCCACGCTGGAAGGTGTGGCAGCTCAGGGCAGATGTTCCAGTGATTGCAGCAAATCCCTTGGGTTTGTCTTGGCTTGTGGGTCTGCAGAGATCTCATTTCCTACACACCCATGTGCCTACATGTGCAAACTGTGCATGTCCACAAAACCTCTGAACCAGGCTGCAAGGCCAGGGTCTGTAAGAAAAATTCAGCTGAGTATGTTGCTTAACACCCAAAGGACAGACTTTTATTATTTTAAGGAAAAAACAGATCATTGTGATGAAACTGGCTGTTAACAAAGTGGTGCTTGATTTCAGTTCATGCTAAGCAAAGACCAGTTGCCAGGTTTTCAGATAGTAAAACATTCTTTCGTTTATTTTCTCAGAAAAAAGGAACTTCAAACCTCAGCTTTAATGCCTGAAAACACCCTTGTATTCATCCTTTTTTATCTGTGTATTATTCCAGTTCTATAAACAAGCTTAAAATAGTAAATGATAATACCAAGATTTGGACAGAAGAGCATCAAGGGAGTATCTTCAGCTGTAATGAATTACTGAAAGAGCAGAACTCTTAAAGTAGCTTGCACTGCTTATCTATTCATTTTAACCTGGGAATCACACTCAGGGAGCCATGTCACAATACTGGAAAGACCTTGATTTTCACCAAGTGAACAGGACACAGCAGTTTTCTGAGCAATGATGATTTTCAGAATAAAGGCCAGATAAAAGGCCAAGGCCTTGAAATTGCCTCTGTATCTGTGTCAACAGTAACAAAACCCGACACTATGACCCTAGTGAAACTTATATGTTTAATTCAAAAAGGTTGAGTCTATGATTGAGACCTTTGACATGAGAAAGTGTGACAGAGCTCCATCTTCAGCTTGGGTCATGCTTCACCAGTGCAAGACTCCACAGCTAGAGGAGTCAGTGCATGCAGTGCTGAGGAGTTACATCCACAGAGCCTTATTTGGCTCTTTTTTAGGTCAGATCTTCACAGAAATCACTAATTTTTGTGTCTGAGCAAGGATCCAGGAAAAGGGGAATGCTGTCTTTCCATTCCCTAATTATACTTTGTAAAGAACATGATCCTCCCTAGGTTTAGGCTTCTCTGCTCAGCTGTTATTACTTGACCTGAATATTATACCCAGATGTTTCCTGCCTTTGTAGACTACCTGGAAGTTGCTTTGTGGAAGCAGAATGCCTGTACAGAGAATTTAGGTCTTCAGACTTTCCTGATTTATGTTCTGCAGACTCCTGAAAAGTAAGTGGATGCCTTTCCTTTCTCTGTCCACCCCAGGAATGCACACACCTCAGATCAAAAGCTTCTGTTTCAGAAAAATGGACAAGTTTGTTGTCAGGGTTTTAATATAGAAATGTAATTTCAGCGCTTGGTAAAACAGTTGCATTTTCTGATCTGCCTTTTTACCTTGTTTCAGGTGGGAATCTGACCATTTTCACTTCAATCCACTGCAAAAAGGCAGAGCAAGATCCAAAGGCCCATCCATTATTGGACTTGGGTATCTCAGGCTGTGCTCAAGTCACTCTGGAGCATTCCCTTTCTTAAGCTCACCAGATGGACTCTAAAACTAGGCAGGCTTAACAACATTTCCATCAGTTTTCTGATTCAGCTCTGACCTCTCTCAAATTTACCAGCAATAATTGGAATCACAGCCAGGGCAGTTACAGTGCTATGAGTGAGGATGTAGTACATCCTCTCCAGCACTGAGGTTCTTGTTTTCATATCCAAAATTCATGTTTTCCCCTCCAGGCATATTCTCCCACTGGACCTTGGGCCCAATTGTTTGCTCATTCGCCATCACTTCTTCCTCACTTGTCTCTCTCAACATTGCACACTTGGAAAGGTGATGTATGAAGTTTCTAAAGAAGTAGAAGCCTTGTGCAGCTTAGGAGAGTTAGAATGTAGGTGTAGTTCCTACTCCCAGGTTAGCTGCTACTCAGCCTTCTAGGTAATGCTTCTCTGTAGGCGTTTGCTTTATGAAAGGATGTATTTTTACTCAACAAGAAATTTGTTCATAGTCTTTAAATTCCAAGCTTAGAATTAAAAACAAAGTATTTCTGCAGAGTGTGAGGTACAGGTGTTTCATTCTCCACTTAAAAAGTGTGAATTAAGACATGTAAAATATTTCTCCTGAATATTTTGACTGTAACTCCACAAGTAATGTATTTTACCAGGAGCACACATCAGGAAAGCTTATCCAGAGCCTTCCAGACATCCATTGCTATTCATAACCCAGTTTGAGCACTCTGATTAGTGGGAGCAATATTTACATCTTTTAAGCCATATAGACTTTTCAGCAGTGGGTAATTGTCACTATTACCCCAATGTATAGGTGAGGAAAATGAGGGATGAAATGATTCACGCAAAGAGCACAGTCAGTCAATAGGAGAGCTGGGAATAGAGGGCAGAATTCCCTGCCCTATCCATTGGAGTCCTCAGATAATATCATTTTATAAATGCTCTATCTTTGTAAAGACTTCAGTGCTATAATTATCCTCCCCAGACTCTCATGGAAACAAGATATTTATAACTCCATTAAGCCTTTCCTAGTAATTTTATGATCAAAGTGAAGAAAACAAATAACGCCGTGACAATCAGTCGCATGTCCAATGTCATTCAGAATGGCCACATGATGAAAGACTCTCCTTGGCTGTTGCAATTAAGTGCTTGCTATCTTTTGAATGCCTTTCTTGTGCCTAATTCCCCTTCCACCACATACCAGTGGAGAGGAACTATTTTTCTGCCATGTGATGAGCCACACATTTAGAATGTACCAAATAACTGGGAAAGATACTTGCTGCCAACAAAGCCCACTGGTTTGGGCTATAAATGCTTCCTAAAATCCTTTAATGTTGTCCAGTTTCACCTAAAACAAACTGCCTCAGTGTTTCCACCAACCCTCGCATGTCTTTAAAATTACAGCATAGATGCCAGGACTAACTGAAAACAACAGGTTAGGGACTGAGGCATTTGAACCCTGGTTCAGCAAAGCGCTTAAGCCCATGCTTAAATCAAAATCCATTCTTATTCTACAAATCCATTTTAAGAGTTTGTTTAAAGCAAAACACGTGCTTAAGTTGAGTTTTGCTTAGCACTGGTGCTTGAGCCCAGCACAGAGCGAAGGCCTTAGAATTCTTTTCTTTTGAGCAGGAAGTCATTATTTTTGGCTCACCTCTTAGTGGTCCCCAGATGTCTGTTTTGAGGAGGTATACATGCTAAGCCTAAACTTCTGAGTTCTGTGACAACCAGTGGCACAGAAAGGAGAAAGAGACCACTTGAAATACTTGACTGCTCAGTGCAGATGAGAGGGGCCTTTGGGAAGGCTCATTAGAGGGAAGACATGAAAGAAGTTGTGTTTATTCTGGGAGGTGGCTGCTGATACGGTACGTGATCTTTTCACTACGATGGCTGGAAAAGGTTCACTTGCAGTAGGCCAGCAATTTTAACTCAGAATGTTTTCATGAGTTTTATATTTCTGAGGAAAATTTAGGATTTCAGAAAAAAAAAAATGTTTATTCTTCCTTCAAAAGTATCAAAAGAAGTGTGACTACAATGTGATAGCTTCTCTTTTTTTTCTTTTTTTTTTTTTTTAAACTTTTCAATATTATACAATAAAATCCAAAAATTATTAAAGGAAGTTTGATTTAACAGAGTTTTATTGCTCATTTCTCCAACCTCTAGATTTCCTCTCTAAAAGAACGCCTACCATTGTTTCACTGGCTTAGACACTGGAATTATTTATCAGGAATATCTGGCCTATGGCATGTCTGGAGTAGGAACAATTGCATTCCCTTTAACATCCATACTTCATTCAGAAGGCGGAAATACAAAATATATTTTTTTTTCCTCTGTGGGCTTAAAACTCTCCTGCTTTGTACACTTTTGGTAGTGGCATGAATAAAACCTAGTTCTGACTCCTGCTACTGATATGTAAAACAGCTTTCTAACAATAGAGAGGGTCAGGTAAGATCCCTCACTGAATTCTGGCACTGCTGTATTTAAAAGCAGATTGGACAAGCAATTGAAGAAGAATAATTTGGATACTGTTAATCCACTCCTGCACAGGGTATCATGATGACCTTTTAATTCCTGTTTAACCCTGTCCCATGGGAAAGTCTTTCCCTCCCCGAGAAGCTCCTGAACTATTTCCAGGCAGAAGACACAATTTAGCTCTATCACTTGACCACCACATTGCTTTACTAATCCCCCTCCCTTTTTTTTTTCCACCTAGGAAAGTACAGAGTGCCTGGAGCCATCACCCCGCACAGGGCAGTGATGGGACCCCAAAGCCAAGCCTGCTCTTCTTTACCTGCTTGTTTGTTATTTCCCTGCCATGGACAGCTATTTCTTTCCTGCCAAATGCTTAAATTTCTGATAAAGGTAAGTCCTGCTTTTCAGGACAAATATTTTCATGTCTAATTCTCGACTGCTTAGGGAGTTGCTTAATCCTGTAGCCTCACAGAGGTGAGGCTGCTGCAGCTCCACAGCCCTGGGCTCAGCCTGCAGTGAGGCTGCACATGGATTCCCAGCAGGCACATCCACCAACACACGTGTAAAACATGTGTATGCACTGATGGCTCCACTGGCCAACTCAGAAAGACTCAGCTCTAACTCAGGCAGCAGCAACTGCTCCCTGCTCTGGCACATCGGGGTGAAGGTCTGTGAGTGCAAAATAGAAAAATCTTCATAGAATCACAGAATGGCTTGGGGGACCCTAAAGGTCATCTTGTTCCAGCTCCCTGCCATGGGCAGAGACACTTTCCACTTTCTCAGGTTGCTCAGAGCCCAATCCAACCTGACCTTGAACACTTCTAGGGATGGGGCAGCCACAGCTTCTCTGGGCAGCTGAACTCATACCTCCACATCCAGATGCGCACACTCAGGGGAGCCCCTCACCCAGGAAAGGTGCTGAAAACAAGACAGGACAGATGGTCCTGCCCAGATTAGGCACTTGGCACATCCAGACAAGCACTCAGCAGCCTGTGTACATGCAACCATCCTCTTTTATCCCCTTATTCATCTATTTTTCCAAGTTTTTTCCTTCCCAACCCACTTGCATGCTTCTCTTTCACCACCTCTAGTTCTTCCCCTTAACATGCCATAAGAAATTTCGTGCAATCACAAGCTGCTCCTGTCCACCCCACAATGTGTCCCATACCCACAGGCAGTGTTACCCTCAGCCCAAAAAGTGGGAACTGCTCCTGTTGTGGCTGCTGGGTGTCACTCCAGGACATAGCCAGCCCTGGAAAGTGTGGGGCAGGGAATTTCTCAGGGTCCTCACCTGCTTTTGCTTCTCAGCTATTCTTTGAGGGGAATGTGGTTTTATCACATTCCTAGGCACTTCCCACAGGATATTTTTCTGGGATGAGGTAGGAAGAAGAATGTATTTCTCAGCAGCAACAACATCACACTGAGTCTGAAAAGCTCAGCAATACAGGAACCTAAACCCAAAATGTGTGTGTGTTCAGGACAGACTGGAAACTACATGCAGTGATGAGTTTATAAATCTTCACATGTGCCTTCAGCTGCCTTTTATTAATTCCAAACAATTTGATGATATTCTTCCTTTAGGAACCTTTTACCTTTAAAGTCAAGTTTGCCATTATAATATTTTACTTTCTTGAGTTCTCTCTCTTGGGGAAAAAAAAAAAAGGAAAACCAAAATCCAAAACCAACCCACAAACTAAACAAAATTGCAAAATCCCCAAGCCCTAGAATCAATAAAACAGAAAAATAAAAGCAGTGCACCTTTGGGGAAACAAACAAACAAACAAAACCCAAAACAAAACAAAACAAACTTTGCAAAACTGCAGCATACATAGAATTATAGAATCACAGAATGGTTTGGATTGGAAAGGACATTAAAGTTCTGATTTCAACACCCTGCCATGGGCAGGAACACCTTCCAGTGGATCAGGTTGCTCAAAGTCCTGTCCCACAGGACCTTACAAGATGTGAACGTTTTCAAATCTTAAAATGAAAATATACACTCCTGGGGAATACCACATGTGAAAACCAAAACAATAGCTTTCACTTATGGAAGAGACACTGAAACAGCAGTTAAGAGTGCAACTCTTGCAGAGTTAACCATTATGAGCTAAATTAGAAGTTGGATGAATCATTTTCCAGCCATATAAATCACTGAAGTGGTTCTATCCTAACGAAGGTAAGCCAACCATGTAATGAATTATACAATGAGTTATTTTTCTATGCATGTTATTCCCATAGTTTCTACTGTTCTTGAAAGTCTATTTGTGTGGGATTTCTTTTTTTGCAAATACTTTTTAAATGATGAATAGTCCTTACTTACAAGACTAAAAATACATGTCAGCTATTATTGTATATGAAATCTGACAGCAGTGAAAGTGTTACCTGAACTTATTTGACAGCTCCTTCAAACAACTTTTACTGGTTATTCTTTATAGGATTGAATATTCTTAGATTTGTGCAATTTGTTCTATAAGTCATGTGAAAGGGAAAGCAAAAGTGTTCTAGATATTTGACAGTCTTTTCTTGCAATCACTTTTTACTGGAAGATGAACATCACAATCAAACTTTCACTGCATATTCATGTAAGGACCAATTCTGAATCCAGTGGAGCAAATAAAACTCAGTAGAAATTTTAGAGGCTCCAGTGGAACAAAACTTCAAGTGCTTGCAATTTTTTCATTACAAATGCATTTTATTTGCAGAAAGCTGGCACCTGTTGCAGGCAGAGCAGCAGGCAGATCCTCACCCACCCACACAGGCAGCGGCACTGAAGTCATGGTAGTTTATCAGGCTGTGGGTCTGATCCAGTGGTCTGTCCTGGATTTTGTGCACACCAACACCAGGGAGATGTACAGTGTTACCAACTTGATTTCTTAGCATGAGGCACCACTTTGGCCTTGGTTCGCAGCAGGCTGCAGGAAGCATCGACCTGGCCCAAGGGAGCTGCTTTTCCACTGGTTCTGGCACAGCTTCCATGCAGGATTCCCAAACATGGCAGGGTTTTGTCCTGAATGTTTGGTTGTCAAGATTACCATATCATATTTGCAAATTCTTTGAATAACTGACCCCCAAATTACAAATGCAGCAGGAGACCTTGGATTTTAAGCACTAGGGGGTGGGCAACCAGGTACAGAGCACAGGTATGACTTCTCTGGTATGGCACAGCACAACACTGAGTATGTACAGCATTAATTGACATTAAGAACTCTTCAGGCAGAGAACCTTCTGAAGATACAGGATGGAAAGCAGCTCAGTGGTCCATCCATCCACAGGGGGTTGGCAAAGGAAGGTTAGTGTTGGGCAGCTTTTATTCCCAGCATTTATACTGGACCCAGCATGGTGCCATGGGCTGCTGTGTACCCACCAAGTGTAATGGGCTCTGGAGAAAGAACAAAATCAGTAGAAACTCTTAAGTTAGTTCAGTTAATGGATTTATTGTTATACTTTAATGTTAAGATATGAACATATTCTTGAATCTTCAGTCTTAGAGAACAAGACCAAATACCAAGAGTATTTCTTGGCTTTTCCAAAGCCATTGAGTAGAGCTTTCTTGAGTAGTTTTTATGCCAGTCATTGTGCCAGGATGACACATGAGTTCTTAAGAAACTCTCCCACTTTTAAATATTTTCAAAATATTCAAATACTACAGTGGAGAGGGTGACATTCTTCCTTAATCATCTCCCCCTCAGTGTCACAGTTGCTCCTTCAGTCTTATCCTAATCATTTACCTTCCACCACTGAACATGGAGGGGAAGAGCACTGTGACTGCTGCATCTGATTCCAGATTTTTAGAGTACCAATGATCCAGTTCCATATTCACTGTTTTTGTGAGGGGCAAAAAGCAATTATAAAATCTCAGGTGATGTTTAGGCAATGATGAGACAAAATACTCTTGTCTGGACAGTGCAGACACACTAACTGAAATTGCTGAAGTTACCCTGGGTTTTCTGAGTTAAAACAAAGATTGAATTATGCATTACATGTTTTATAACATTCCTCTTGAAATTTCACTTCACTATACATAGCCACAGTTGAGCATGGCTGTTCAGCTGAGCCTGATGAATGATGTAAAGATAGGGAATGCTGTATGATTGCATGGAACTCTTACCTCCTTTGGTACTGCATCCAACAGCACAAATTCATACTTGTACAGGAACAGCACAACAAACAACTGGATTTCCATGATTGCAAACCACCTGCAAAGAAAGGGAGGAAAATATTCACCACCCAGCCTGACCATGAGGTAACAAACACAGTGTCTTTGGCACATTTTACACTCCATGCTTTAGTCCTGCCTGAAAGTTTATCTTCCACAGAGAATTCTGCTGTGGCTTTGTTCAGCTTTGTTACTCAGTAAAGAACACAAAGGTAGTGGCTGCCCCTTCTTTCTGGTGAAACGTTAGTCCAACAGGATCCCTCTGACACCCTATTTTAAACCAGCCCCTTATCAGTATGGATTTTTCCACTGTATAAACATTTATGTTCTCCTAACGCCTGCTGACTTGAAATAACTTCTAGGAGTGAGAAGGCAGTCAAACACAGAAAAGGCCATATGACTAATCATGCTATATAAAGTTATATAATACAGCTGGGAGCCTGATGACATCAGAGAGTGGTGACAGTGGGAGTTATTATTTAATGCATCAGCATTAGGATGCAGTAGGAGACCCAAGGGCATGATTTCTCTTTTTTGTAACATTCTCAAAAAGGTCTTTCTTAGTCAGGCTGGAGAAGATTTCGGATAACTGCAGGTGAATACCTCCAGGCTATTGTTTTTTAATGTTGATATGTACAAGAGTCTTCTGCATTCACTATGCACCTATGCCAGGTCATGGGATTACTCACTTGCAGAATTTAGACACAAGTCTTAAATACCCAGTTAAAATAGTAATACTACCTTCCTCTTCTACAGGTTTTTTTTTCCACTATTTGAGAGAGACAGGAAAACCTGGATGAAACATCTGTTGGGAAATTCATGGGGGAGGAGGCCACATGACTGTGCATGGCGTCAGCCTGGAGTTGGCCTGGCAGGTGTGAAGAGAAGCTAATAAGCCCCATGAGACGCAGCCTAACTCCTGCAGAGCCATCAGGATCTGCACATGGAGCTGACCTGGGCTCTGGAGTGGGAGGATACTTGTTTGCTTTAGCACAGCTTCAGACCCAAATTATGTCTGTGATTTCACGTTGGAATTACCTTGTGACAAAGACCTTTTGGTGACCTTGAGCTCAGGGAAAAGCAGGGCAGGGATACTTCAATGCACATTAGCCCAGGTCAGGTGGGATGTACTAGCCCAAACTCCGTGCCTGCAGCACTGTGCGTTGGTGGGATCCCTCCTGTCAGAGCCTTCTTGGCTCAGTGGGGCCCTGGACTCCTGTTGCTTGGTGTCCTGCCTCTGAGCCCCCTCATGGTCTGGCAGGGGTGTACCACAATGCAACCAAACACCCAAATGCATCTAGATTTCCCAGAAAGTGGAAATGCTGCATGGACAGAGTCCTTCAAACACCAGCACAGCTGGATGTGGGCTGCCCAGCCCTGACACCTCTGCACCCACAGTGGGGCTCCTCTGCAGCCTGTGCCATGGATATAACCAATAACTGACCACAGCACTTCCCATCACCAGATCCGAAAGTGCTCCTCCCAACACGCTGCTGTTGTTACACTGCTCTATACAGAGAGGCGCTAAGACACAAGGATGATAAGCAACACATGAGTCTGAGGGTGGCCAGAAGGACAGCACAGGAGTGAAGGGCCAAACTGCAGCATCCCAGTGTGTCCTTCTCTCCCATGGCTTGCTGTACAGAGCAGAAACCATGAGCTTTCCTGCAGCTAAATGCTACAGTTTCCTTAGTTCCCTTAGTTTCCACCTGTTTTTTGTATTTTGTAACTCAGTCCTAGACAGTTTTCCTGTAAAAACCCTGATTCACTGATGCCTTCCCACTTTTTTTAGTGGCAAGGAGGCTGGACCAGGATATGCTTTCTGAAATCTTGCCCCCAGTGCACTGATGTGCATGTGTGTGGTGCTAGAACCCGAGATTCCAGCTGCAGATTAAGATCTTGCAGTAAATGAAGTCTGAGAAGGAAATCACAGCTTTTGTACTGGGTTTACAATGTCAGCACAAGACAGGAGGCAACAGACAGAGCTGTGCAAGATGAGCACAGTCACACAGGCAAGAATCGCCTGGTTAGACAAAAGCAGTGAAATTGGCATCACATTTTTCTTTTAGGTAAAAAAGATGGCAGAGAAATGGCTTTGTGGGAGCTCTTTCCACATCAGTTTGCTAGAATATTTGACAAGTAAGTTATTTACTAGCTTTCAGTTTTACTAGTAAACTAGTAGTTTACTAGCTTTCAATTAGCTTTTCATTTCATGCTGAACTTTTGCAATAGAGAAATTAAATGTTTCATACATTAAATTTATAAATCTCAATACTAGATTTAAGGAAAATGCATCTTAAACTTGAAACATCATTGTTTCATTCAGCCATATCAAGGAAATCTGCAATGTGAATCTAGATACAACCCTTGATTTAATTTTCTTTTTTTCCAAGACCACCACATTACTCTTTTCCAATTGTTGCTGAAAGACTTGAAGTTGTGTCACCATGTAGACTGCCAAATTGCTTGAAAGTTTCTTTTGTCTGTCATCAAGAAAAATATTCGCCACCTGTTGTCTATGTAGAAATGTTATCATTTTCTCCCTAACCACAAACCTATTTTAAAGATGTTATCGGAGTCCAGAGAACAGGCTGAACAAATACGTCAGGATATACGAACAAGCAGCATTCAGAAACATTGTTTTGCAGCTTTCCTTGTACCTGCAGACACCTCTTGTGAATTTTGCTGCTGCCATTGCTGGGAATGAGGCTGTGCTCATATTTAGCTCAGGAATATGGTACAAGCCATGGAGGTACAGCAGTGAGTGAGCACTTTCCTCTGGCAAGCCTAAGTAGTGAATGCAGTTTTATTAATTTTGCTCATGTCTGTTATGCCTTCACAAAGTGTATCCGACATATCCAGCCTGCTGTAGGGAGCACAATCCAGAATGCAGGTCCTCTGCAAATCCCTCCAGATTCCTTGCTCAACTCAAGATAAAATGACTAGTTCTAAGGATTCTTGGTTACTTGCTTCTTAGAGACCAGGTTTTGAAGGCAGAGGATTGAGCATAGAGATGTTTGAACACAGAAACAAGGAGCAGCTGGCTCCCTGGGACTTGTTCCAGGAAGAGGGACAGGAGAGAAAACAGCAGAAGGAAAGCAGGAAGCATCAAGGCTGGCATTGCTGGAGGAGTGAAGTGAGAGAGGATCTGCAATTTAAGCCATTACACATTTGTGTGGGCCTTAATGCAAAGACTAGATTCAAATAGAGACAGGCCAGTCAAGATATTTCAAGATCAGCAAAGATGTCAATGGCATTGTAGAGGAAGGAAAGAGAGTCTCATAGCAGAGAAACATTCTTTAAGTTTGTTTAGAACTGGTTTATGGCAACCTAAAAGCCTCTGTAAAATGGCAAGTTTGGAAGTGGGACAACTGCCCCTTGATGAAAAGATGCCTCAGCAGAGGCAGAGCTGGGCTGACTTTCTTTCCTGGGGGTGGAGGGCAATATCCCTTGATACGCTAGTCTCAGATTCTGCTTTTACATTGTGACTTAACCTGTCTTTTCCAGGAATGAAACCACTTTCAAATCAGTTTAAACAAGGTCTGGATGATGGCAAATATCAGGAGACTGACAAAGAGCAAAGCAAACACTTTATCTCCAAGTGTAAGAGTAGCCCAGTTAAAGAGAGTTGTTCTCTGCAGGGTTTGGGAATAAATAAACCCCAGCTGTTTCACTGACCTTCCTGGACACTGATGCTTCCCTCCTCCGAATGCCACAAAGCTGTCCAAGAAAGCATTCTTCTCTAAATTTGCCTCTTTCCAACGATCCTGTGGGAAGAAACGTTTTTTTTCCAAATCAGCCTTATATAAATAAAGCTTAACTTTATTTCTCCAGGCTAAAAATGACCTTGGACAGCTAATCCTCAATACAAGGTTGCACTAATGCCTTTTTTTTTTTTTTTGCATTCAACCTGTTAGTGTTAAAGTCTGCATTCCAAAGTCAGCACTGACCCAGGGTAAGAAATGAGGGTCCCATCTGAAACATATTTAGGTGCCTCAAAATGCTGGTGGGGTTTTCAAAATTACCCCAAAGCACTCTTCCTATACCTTCCCATTTCCTAAACCCTGAATCCTGGTCTATTGAGAGCAGTAACTCTGTTGTCTGCTGAGTGACAAACTGCACCAGCCTCCAAACTCAGTGCAACTCTGCCAAGTAACACCCTGTCAAGGTTCTGGTGGTGAACTACTCTGATGAAGCTGTCCCAGAGAAGATGCAATCTTGTCTTTATTTGGTTTAGTGGGTTTTGTTGGTTTTATTTTTTATTTCCTGCTATGGCTGTTGAGAGCTTTCTGCAGAGAAAACCTGTTAGCATCCACATTCAATAAAATAAAGAAACAAATCTAAGCGACGCTGAAGGAGGTGATACATTTGGAATGACAATGTCCAAGGGATGCTCATATATTCCTCATGGTAAAAGGATAAGTTTCTAAAAAGATGACCTAGCTTGCTTTTTAGGAATAAAGTTCCTAAAAAAAAAAGAAAAGCTTCTGCATCAAGGTTTCAACTTTGAACTTCAAACAGACAGGAATTGTTATGAGAGATTTCAAATTAGGAACATTGTGCAAAATACTTCTTGATGTATTGCTCTAAAAAAGACAAACTGTTCTATATTAGATTGTGCTAAAAAGAACAGTTACAAGCCTGCCCACACAGCCACCTGCAGTGGAATAATAATCAAGAAACTAGATTAACTACTAAATTAGCAGAGCTAATACCTACCAGAAATCATCTGACAGGGAGAGGAGAGTAGTTGAAATACTAGAATCATTGAATTAGTTAGGTTGGAAAAGATCTTTAAGATCATTGAGTCCGGCCATTAACCCAGCATGGCTAAGACCTCCACTCAACCATCTCCCCAAATGCCACATCTATATGTCTCCTAAACTCCTCTAGGGATGGTGACTCCACCACTTCCCTGGGCAGCTGGTTCCAGTGCCTGATCACCCTTTCAGTGAAGACATTTTTCCTAATGTCCAATCTAAATCTCCCTTGGCATGCCTTGAGGCTGTTTCCTCTTATCCTATGAGTTGTTACCTGGGAGAAGAGACCAACCCCCAGCTGGCTACAACCTCCTGTCAGGGAGATGCAGAGAGTGATGAGGTCAAGATCAAAGTGATATAAAGTAGTGTCATATTACCTGCAACGTGTCACTGAAATTACAGTCTTGCTTATTCTTACAGGCTCCTCTTTTGTGTGCACATCTCGGAATATAAGGCCATCCTCCAGCCAATGGGGAATACTCAGCTTTGGACAAATTTCTTCATTTGCTTTTGTCATGACACAAGTGAAGAGGAGAAAAGACAGCAAAAATACCCACACTAAGAAGCAACAACTTACAGGTTTGAACTTTTCTGGGTCTGGAAAATATTTTGGATTCCGGTGCAACCAATACGGTGACAACATCAGCATGTCACCTGCAGGGATGGTGAAATTCTGAAAAGGAGAAAAAATTCTGAGAAAAGCAAAAATCACAGGTTCAACTCCTTTCCATGGTATTTCTCTTCCACCAGCAGAAAGTCCTAAGAGAGAACAAGTGAAGGTGGTAAAGGTACAGTGGCAATATTACGTTTGAAGTTTCTTCTTGTTGTTATTTTCTGCTACAAAACCTAAATAGTGGAGACCATGGAAAGACCATTTGTGTTCTAATTTGCTTTTGTTTTGTGTTTTGCTTTTTGGTATTTTTTTTTCCCAAACATTTCTTTGCCAGACTCCTAACACCTCCCTTCTGAATGGCAGTGAGGAGGACAAACAGAAAACGAGTCCCTTCTACTCTATTTGTTGTGCATGATTACTATTTTACATACAATCAGCATAGTATCTCCAGGTCAATTAGATTCAATATAAAATCAGTTAAAAATTGAAAGTAAGACTGTGAGCAAGAGAAGCAAAACCATTTGTACATTAATAATGATGAATAAATCTATTAAAAAGAATGTGAGACTGCGGAATATCTCTTCTACTTTAATTTTATCCAGATCTATTGGGAGGACCCTTTCCAGACAAACCATAAGCATCCTTTGGGGAAAAAACCCACAACCAAACCTCACCTTAATTCTAATTGGGTTTATGACTTTCTTGGTAATGGCACCTGGAGACCTCAGCCGTATGGCTTCCAAAGTGCACCATTTAATAAAAGGGAGCTTCTTCAGGTCCTCTTCAGAGACTTCCAGTTTATCTTTGCCTGCTGTGGCATGAGAAAGAGGACTCAGTGTCAAAAATGAGATATCATACTTGTTTTGATACAGGTTGACATGTCTCACTTTAGAATGGTTGGTAAAATACTTCAAGACATAGTTTACATCCAAAAATTTTCTTTATTTTTTTTAAGTAAATAAATGGACCAAAATCAGTACAATTTAAGAAAAGCCATTGAAGATAATGTATTAACCCTGAGGTACCACAGTAGATATGGTGTTGGCCAAGAGAGGCCAAAGGAAGGTCATGTTGGAAGGTAAGAGTCTCTGGACTTTTTCAGTGCTTTGGTAGGACACTGCAAGGATGTCTCAGGGTCTGTAGGCACCCAGACAAGAAGCCATAGCTGAGCTCTTGGGCTGTGTTAACACAAGCAAATGAAACAGGGCCAGGAGAAAGGCTTAAGCACTGCTTCATTATTTTCTTTACTGGTTAATTATTGACACATTTCTTGATGTTGTTCTGACCCCTATCAACAAAGAGTCTCCCGTGAAAGTCTAAGCATGGTTTGGGGCATTGCATATGGGAATGACTGCTCCCAGCAGGTGACTGCTTTTTGAGGGAAAAAGAGTAGTCATGGGGGGTGAATTATGCTGGATAAATTGGCCTCTGATGACCGAAAAAAGTTCCTGGCCTGTTTTTTTCCACAGAGTGGCTGGAATTGGTGAACAACACACCATGAAAAGCAGGTGAACTGAGACACCTCATCTGATCCTATCACAGGTGCATGGAAAAAGCACAACACTGATTAATACAAATCTAAGTTTAAATTATAGGAATGAAGAAACAGTTCTTTTACTACCTTGTTTTGATAACACCAAAGGTGGTTTTGCTTAAAAATACTTCTTGAGCATATGCTGAGTAAAGAACTGAGCTGGATTCTACATTATCAGCAGCACTCTTAGCAGCAACACTCATTGTTCCCAGCCACTGACCACGTTTGCTGGACCAACACAGAATAATCATTCTAACTTCCAGGACACCATCAGATTTATTACCTGCTTTCCCAAAAAGAGAAGACAGGTCTTCCATGACCTTCTTGTAAATGGAAGGATGAGAGAGTATGAAAGCAATGGTCCAAAATGCAACCTAAACAGAGATGGAAACACTTGAATTTAGGAATATGGAACAGAAATACAGTATCTGTGTAGCAAATCACAGAGGCAGGTGGGAAAATTTGCTCTTCTTTTATGTGCCTGTTGTAGTTGGGATTGACAGGGAGCTGTGCTTCCTGGGTAAACCCATATCTAAGGGCTCAGCTCCTGGGAGATTATATCTAGTCATCTGCTGTGTACTTATCTTGAGTGAACATTATATAGCTTTGGCCTTGAGCTTTGAGGAACAGAATCTTTTCTTTAGTTTCAAATAACTAGGTGTTAAAATGAACCACGAAAACATAGTGTGTGATTACTTTCAGCTGCATGAATGAAAGAAATGATAAATTCCTACAAATATTAGCAGAAATGAGGTTAAATAATTTGTAGGGCATTGTCATAGTGAGTCACACTAAAATGGGCAGGAAAAGTTTTAATTAACAGCAAAACAAGGAGTAGTATATCCCCTTTAGAAATAATTTGCTAACTGATTATGCAATCAAGTTGAAAATCAAGAAATTTAGGAAAGGAGAAAATCTTCTTAAGTAGGATGAAACCAGAAGGACTGGCAGCAGTGCCAGGAGTCTCTTTCTTGCTGAGCGAGAGGGAGATGCAGCCTGCACACAGACCTGGTCGTGGGCCATCTGTGCTGCTGAGGAACAAGAGCTCTTACTGTTATTTCCCAAACAGGCTGATGTGGACACAAGTCCTCCCTCTGCAAAACAAATCTGGTAGCTTAGTTTTCTTGTACAGCACTTAGACAGTGTGGCTTCACTCTGTGGGCTAAGTAGGGATAACTGAATTGTTTCAGATAAAAGGGCTTGTAAAATAATGCCCTTGCAAGGTGAAAGGCCTTTTTTTCCATCATTCCATTCCCCAGAACAGTGGTTGTGCCTATTCTGAGAAACAGTGAAGTATCTGTATGTCTATTTACAGCTGAATATTACAGAAGTAAGTGTTGTGGAAGGAATGTCAGTTATCCTGATAACAGACAGCATGCTATGCCTCCCACTTATACCAACATGTGAATCCACAAAAACATCACTGAAATGGATGAATTTCCCTTAGGCTAAACTTCAGTAATATCCAATCTACAAAAATCATAGATATATCCATTAGTGGTACATACCAAAATAACTCAGTATCATGTTTTTCTAAATCACATCTGTAATGGACGTAACTGCCCTGGAAAGAGCTTAGTAGTCATGGTAAATAAAGGATGTTTTTGCTGCTATGGATTTTTCATCTGAGAAATTCCTATAAATGTCTTTGGTCAGCCTAAGCTGTGTTAAATATATTTGGCTTGTTAGCATACTTATATTGGTATCATTAATCCAGCAAATCCTTTTCTAACGTAGACAAAACTTACTGGGAGCAGAATCAAACTTTTCCTTTTCTTCCAAAGGCATTTGTAGAGCAGATCCCCCAAAATGAAAGGGACAAATTCACTCAAGGATTTACACACAGATGAAGTTACTCTATATTATGCTTTTGATACTCTTTACAATCGGTAACACCAGGATATTTAAAATAGAGTCTTTACTATAACTCAGTCACAGTGCTTCAAAACAGAGTTAAATGCTCTTCACAGCTTAAGACTCTGATCTTAATAGCAATGAGGCTTATGTTCCTGAAATGTTATGATAGGGGACAACATAATTTAGGAAAAATACAAGAGGAGCTTTTCTTGTCATTGCTTCTGTGACACTGCAGCCTGGGTATATTTGTGGTGATGCATGTGGGCGTGATAATCCCTTCTTTGGAATCCATGCAGTGTCTGTGTGACCTCTGCTTCAGTCTTTGCTTCCCAAATACAGGCTTTTGAGCAGGATGGAGAGAATATGTTTCTGTAGCTGATGCACTTACGGGGACAGCATTTGCCTGGGCAGCCCAGAGCATGAGGAGACCATAATTGGGAGCCAGATGTTTTCCTTGCAGGTTGTCCAGGAGATGCTGCAGGAGTGTCTGTTGTAAATAAAAGATAATGTCTATTTCCAAAAGGATATTAAAATGGTTAGGCTAGGGCTTACTGGAATTCAAGGACCAGTTTATCAAAGAAAAGTAATGTTAGTTATGGTTATTTTGCATCCACAAAGTAGAGATGAGAGCTCTGAAGAGACAGTGAGTCTCAGAGGCAGAGGGCGAGAAGAACTCAGTGCACCAAATGAATCCCTACTGAATACTTGCACTGCTCTCAATTTCCTTAAAGTTTCTGTGGGATTGGGTACCCTCATTCCCCATTGTTGCTTGTATGTGGAAGAAAGAAAAAAAAAAATCTCTATTCTAACTCCTGTTCTACACCTCCAAAGAACCTGAAAATGGGAATGAATCAGCTGAATGAATACCAATGAAAAAGATGTTGTCTCTGTTCTTGCTTATTATGAAGAGATGGTCTGATACATCAGAAAGTCACTGGTTTCAGGCACTTTGTAGTGACCTAAGTGGTGACTTCAATGGGTGGATATTCTTTGAAACTACAGCAACTGTGTAATGTTCTAGGATCAGCTTTTGTTTATAGTATTCCCTTAAAAAGAGAGTAACCATGCATTCAAGGCAAAGCTTCCTGCCTGCTTTGCAGAGGGGAAAAGGCTGACCTTGAACAAAAAAATGACTGATCTCTTTTCCAAATATCCACTGAGTTTGTGCCTCCTACTTCCTGCACCTTCTTATTTCCCACCATCCCCTCTCCACCCTCCTCTTTCTTTTCATTAATCTGGTTTATTTCATAAAAGAAAAAGTGGTATGTAAAGATTTTAAAGTCTAAATAAAACCTGGTTTGTTTAATGATCTGTTCCACAATCATCTGGTAGATCAAAATTCCCAGGCCAGTCTGCCATCACGTTTGTCAGCCATATCGACAGAATTCCTGCCAGAGCTAAGGAGAATAACCAGGGGAACAACTTATCACAGCTTTGACACAATCAATATTTAGGGTACTTGGCTTCCAATCCAGTAATCTGCTATTTTCTGCTAGTCTGGCTGTTGGAGGACCTACTCACTCTACACCAGGGTTTAAAAATAGTACATGTAAGTTTTTGAGATTTCACAGCGTGGTGACCTCAGAGAAACAACTGAAGGGTCTTTCTCTCACCTCTTTCAATAGCTCACTGCGGTGTGATTCTGGAGGCTGGCAATGCATTGTAGCTCTGAACCTTTGGCTTAAAATTCCCCAGAGGAAGATGTTAATTGTCAGAATTACTGGAAATAAACTAAATGGAGGAGTAGGATTCAAAGTTATGGATCTATCCTACTGCAGGCGACAGCAATGCTGGACAATGAAGGTATAGCTATAAAAGCTGACATATTTGATTTGTTTCTTCCAGTACTGAAATAATTCCTGTCTTCCATCACTTCAGTCAGAGTAAACAACAAAGTCATCTTATTTCCTAGCCTGGGATATTTACCTTGGATGTGGTGTCTGAAGGGTTGGTCCTTTCAGCATCCAACACTACTTTCTCAAATAATTTTAGAAGCCATTTTTTAGATTTAGACCAGTTCCTGTAAAGGAAAGCAACAAACAAGAAGCACTTAACTGAGGCAGCACAAACCAACATTTCCTTTTCCATGAGAAGGACTCCTTGTTTTTTTTCCAAAAGCCTCAGGGTAGCAGTGAGTTGTTGATGAATAGCCAAGTGTCAGTCTGACTGGCAGAAGTGATGACTGACGGGAGGAACAGCATGTTCCTCACCTTCACCTTGGCCAGACCTCATCTTGCAGCCAGGACCTGTGACTGCAAGACTCCTACATTTTCGTGCCTTTTCACTACAGGTTTCCATTGTGGCTTTGGACAGATTGCTTAAGAATGATCCTCTTGAGGAGAAACAAGGACACATTTTTAGAGCATCCTCAGTTCTTTCTGAAGGCTATTTTGAGGTGCTTAAGGCAATATCACGGCCCTGAGAGCACTGACAGCTCTATTCCTCAGAGTTTGTGTCCCTCTACCCAAGGTTAACTGTGCAACAGTGCAGCCACATAACTTGGGATTGGTCTGCTGGGAGAACAGCTAAGGTGTGAAAAAGATCAGAGACACAACTTGTTGGAGACCCCCTGAGCTTTGGACTCACATTTTAGGTCAGGCACTTGCCCTTTGCCCTGTAGTGCTGCTCCCTGGCAGGACCATATTGCACCCTGCCTGCCTAAGCAAAGTGGTTTCTGCTTTATGCCAGGAAAGTGCACAAGACAAGACTGGAACTTTCTGGGAGCATCTAGCTGAAAGCCTGCCTGACCCAGGACATGCCTTCAATACAGACAGGGAAATGTCTCACATGGTTAATATTCCAGCAAGTAAAATTCTTGTAGTGGATACACCATTTCTGCCCCATTACCTCAGGAAGCATTCGGGCATCTGAGAAGCGTATTCAAAGTCCTCATCATACTTCTGAAAATGTTCTTCAAACTCCTTGATTTCACTCTGACTTGTCGGGCAGATGCCTTTCCCAAACAAAGTGTTCACCACTGCTGGATACATGATGTGCCTGCAAGGACAAGATCCCCTAGACTTAGGGACCACAGGAGGCTGTTGCAGCAGTTTTATGCCAGGATGCAGCATGTTGAATTGCCAGCACTTGTGCGACTCAAGTGTCATGTCAGTATGGAAGGGCTGGCATAAGGTTTGTACCTCAGCTACACCCTTGTTGAAGATTTTAAGTTTTTAAGATTTTAAGAGACTTGGAGATACACAGACCTCAGGCTGGTCCTCTGCATGTGGCTGAACTTCATCAGTTAGCATCTGGTCACTTGAACAGTGGTCAAAAGGCTCAGCACTGAGCTCCTCTTCTCCCCATTAACCACCCCTCTCATGTCAGGTCAACCCACATGAATCCCCCAGGCATTCCACAACCCCTTCTAGACCATAAACCCCAAAACTTTGTTCCTCTGGCTGCAGCTTTGCTGGACAGAAAATATTTTTTTGTTCTCTTTTCATCTCACTCCATCCCTGCTTGCTCCTCCGTTATCCTGCAGACTCTGAGTTCTGTCCTCAAACCCTTCTCCTGTACTCCTCAGTTCCAAAAACCCCTTGCTTGGCCTTTGCAGGGTCCTAGCCCCTGCTAAACGTGTACTTCAGGGAATAGCTCTCACTTTCCTGTTTTCTAAAGATCATAAGGAAGCTGGAGCCATCTGGTGGCTCTGTGGATTTAGTTTTGAGGCAGCTAAATAACAATTATCCAGGACACTGCATTCCAGTTATTTTACTGTGACTTGTTTGGCAAAACCATAAGAACAGAATACCCCACACCAGCTTTAGTGTGGATGACTTTTATGGATTCTGTATTTTATCACCTAACAAACAACTGGGTTTTTATAAACTTTAAACAAATAACAGCTGATCTGGATGCCAGGACAGCCATGGCAGTGAGAAGAACACTCTGTCCCAAGGCTGCATCAGGGATGCAGTAGGTTGGGATGCTCCATGTATGACGTGGGCCACAGTCTGTGCTGGTGCCAGCACAGCACAGAACAACAGGACTATCCCTGCCCACAGAAGCCTGAGCCCAGGTTAAAAGACCACAGATGGCTTCAGAGAGGGGAATAACAGGAAAATATGAGGCGATATTAGCACACCAGGCAGTGGTGCAGCTCACCACTGATTCAGTGATGCCCATTTTTTCAGAAGAAGCAGTTGTGACTTTGATCTCAGAAGACAGGGGAGAAAACACCATGGGATGTGGGGGTTTGCACCCCATTATTGAGACCAGTGGGATAATGGGAGCTTTTCAAAGGGAGGACTGGGAAGTTTCAAAGCCTCTTTCTCCCACATTTTTCCCCAGTTAATCTTTATTGCGGTAATTGCAGTGCCAGGTGCTGAGTGTTTCAGCAACCGTAAAAGCTGTATTTTACTGTATTATGCAGAAGAAGTCAACAAAAGACAACCTGGATGTGAGGTGCTAGAAACAGGTCCAAGCCAAAAGCCATACTTGCCCCATCCTTTGCACGTGGTCAAGGCCAGGTTACATGGGGTTTTGAGAAACCCAGTCCTCATGGAAGGTATCCCTGCCCACGGCAGGGGGCTTGCAACAAGAAGATCTTTAAGGTCCTTTCCAAACCAAACGATTCTATGATTCTATGAATATTCAACTTGTAGTACTGATGGACAGACAAGACACAGGTGTAGCCCCAGATGACCAGGAAAAAGGAGAAGCTAAGACCTCTGTTGTTGTCATACAAAACTGTCACAAAAGGGATTTTTTTTACTTGAAAGATGAAGCTTGGGCAGCAAAGTCAGTTCAGGGGACTAAGTTATGTTTTGTTCTAGGCTTGGCCCAAACATGTCAAGTTCTCAACCTACTGAAGACCAAGCATTTAGTTTGTTCTTAAGTTCTTTATAAACATGTGAAGCTTTCATTCCATTTTCTGGAAACAGGGTTCGCTGGAAGAGGCTGTTTTCTTTTTTTTCTTCCCAACAGGTAGCTCAGATGCTTCTCCTAAGTGGGAGAAACACCTTTAGATGAAACCCTGTCCACTCCGTGAGCTACCTGAAACCATGAAGCTGTGATGAGCATCCTGACGAAACCTTTGTAAGACTTGAGAGCCTGAGCTCTACCTGCTTTATAGTCACACGTCTGCTCCCAAATAAGACACACCTGCATTAGAGATGTGCTGCAAAACTCCCTTACCTTACCAGGTCATTGAGGTCTCCTGTGCCCTCTGTGCCCAGCTGAGCCATGTGCTCATGTAGCTCCTTGCATAAAGTGCCCGTGAACATGTGCAGATTAGAAGGGCTCATTTTCCCCTTCATCATGCTGTACAGGTTACCATGGTTCTGATAAAATGCTTCTGCAGGGACAGAAACTAAACACAAAAAGAAACAGAAATGTTTTGGAAAGTAGACAAAGTAGATTTTCACTGAAAGACAGAGGAAAAATTTTTACACATCACTTTTGACTCTAATTTAGTGCTTAACCCTCATTTTCCTAGAGTGAAATTTCTTGAAAGTTTCTTTCTAACATGTGAAAGATTTTGGTGAACCCTCTGTTTCTACCAGTCTGTGTAACATCTTCCTGCCTCATGAAGCTTCAGTGCCAGAATCAACAATCCAGAGGTTTCCCCCCAGTGGAATACGGAGAGATGTGCATGCACATCCACAGAACTGACTGTAATGAGAAACACCATCCCAAGAAAAAAGTTTGTGTCTCCTTCCTGTAGCAGTACATCCTCTCAAGAGGGGCTGAGAGAGCTGGGACTGTTCATCCTGGAGAGAGGAAGGTCAGGGGGATCTTACCAGTGTGGATAAATATCTGGTGATGGGATAAACATGAGGCCAGACCGTTCTCAGGTCAGGAGGCAAAAAGCACAAATAACAATAAAAGGAGACTCCACTGAGACACAGTGAAGCTTTTATTCATTCATCCCTCTCTAATGACTGTTGTACTGCAGGGTAACAACAAGTCATTGCTACAATCTGATTTCCAAATGAAGTGACAGGACTATAAACTATTATTTCAAACATGGTACACACAGATGGAGTGTCCAGCCACAGAAAAAGACCTGATCTCAAACTGGAGTTGCTTGATGATAAAAGTAGCAACAGTCCCTGGATCAGAAACCCCTGACTCCTTGAGGCTGAATCGAAATCACTTTGCAAGCTTACAGTGCTGGATCCACATGGAGAAACTGAACTTCACCTTCATTTCATAGCATGGTCAAGGGTTAAAATAAGCATTTAAGGCATGATCAGAAAGCCAATGGGCTTTCAGTTTGGGTTTAATGTTCCTGGGTAACTAGATTTGACTTCCTTTAAAAAAAAGCCAGGTCTCAGTTACCTGCATGCTTGACAGCTTGTTGTACTGCCTGTTCAAAGTTTAAGTCTTCAGATTTAAAAAATGCTTCAGTTCCTTCTTCCTCTGTCACAAAAGTAAACCGTTTTCCCAGGGCGAATATTGTGAACACAGGTCCATGCTGGAACAAACAGAGACTTCACATCACTGCACTGTTAACTCTGTGCTGCTGAGAGGTCAGAAGGGAGGAGCTGGTCCTTCCTGCTCTCTGTACACCTTGGTTCAGTACTGGAACATCAATCAGAACAAAATTTGTAGACTTATGGACCAGAAGAGAATGTGATCTGTGGCTGCCTGACCTCTTGAAGAGATTCCTTCTCAGAGAGTAACACTTCCTATTTGAATTACATCATATTTCAAAAAATACAACCTACCTGGATTTAGAGAACCCAAGGGATGGATTATCTACTGCATCCCTTGGCTGTCACATCAAAGTACCTACAGCGTAAAAATCCATAATCCTACTTATTTCAGTCTATATTTTTTCAGCAAAGGCTCCCCACTCCTTCATCTTTTTATTCCTCTCCACTCTCTCTCCCTCCTGTTAATACCAATGAGTTCTTTCTTGTACACATGTTGAAAGATAAACATCAAAATAGCTCACAAGCTTTGAGCAGAACAGATTGGCTTATATTCAGGGAAGGGTTTTGATGCCATAAATATTTTTTTCATGCTCTCTTAACCTAATATCCCAGAGCCCTCTCAAAACCTTCAGCAACAGGCATTCATTTCTGAATTCCTACATTATGAAAATGATCCCTGATAATTGTAAATATTCAAAACTAGAAAACAGATGTGCAGCATCTACTGTCTGTCAGATGTAGGCATAAAAAAAATCATTCTACCTTGCTCACATGGTTTGTGCCATTGACTGTAACTATTTCTTTTGCTGCCTGTGTCTGTATTGTAAAGCCTGATTCATCAAAAGGTCTTTGAAGCCAAGAAAAATATTCCTCTTGACATCAGTTGATATTTGATTTTGTCCTTCAATTGTAAATTATTAAAGAAAGAATGACTGTTCAAACTCTCTGGGTGATAATAAATAAAATATTGTTTTAATAATAAGTTTTCAAGGCCAGGTTGGACAGGGTTCTGAGCAACCTGGTCCAGTGGAAGGTGTTCCTGCCCATGGCAGGGGGTTGGAATAAGATGAGCTTTAATGACCCTTCTAACCCAGACCATTCTATGATTCTATAATTATATAATAGCAAAATTTCTAAGGTTGCTATTTTATGTCCAGGTCTTCATTATTAGGCTGGATACAAACCAATGAATTTGTACTCCATTTTCAAATTAAATCTTTTAAATTTTAAAATAACATTACAATGTATTTAAACTAAATATAAAATAAAATCAACTTTGAACTAATAGCAACCTGCAATAACACTTATTATTCAATTAAGGTTATGCTCATTTAAAGACGGGAACTTTATTTTAGATGATTACATGTAAAGATGCCTGAGCTCCCATAATAGAGGACAGAATTCAAGCCTATGCAGTCAGGGGATCCTAAACACTGATTCATCAGACCAGCTCCTGTTTTGCATGTGAGCTGAGCTGCCCTTAGGCTCCACTGACAGGACCAACCACGTGTGCACTGACCCTCTTGGTTACCTGCAAACACCTACACAAACAATCTGGTTTGAATCTCATCCAATTTCCTGCAATCTATCCAGAATAGTTAAAAATATACCAACATGAAATAAAACTGAAATAAATAAGCTCCATAAAAGACCTCCAGAACAAGTCATTGCATTGAACAGCATCTCAGTTTTAGACAAGTCCCACCTGGAACCTTTCATTATCCCACACCTGGGATAGTGGAAGGTGTCTCTGCCCATGGCTGGGGTTTGGAATGACATGATCTTGAAGGTCCCTTCCAACCCAAGCTATTCTGTGATTCTGTGATAATTAATTTGGAACTCTCATCTTGCTGGGAAAGGAGAAGAAAAAGGACAGCAAACACCTAAACCCATCCTGGACCTGACTTTCAATATAATTTGTGTTTCTGGTCATTCCATCTCAGCAGGATATTATGAGCTAGAAAAGGCAAAGGGATGCACAACATGCATGAATTAAAGTTTCAACAAAAGGAGACTTAAGTGGGCTTAGATCCCAGGAAAGGTGAAAAGAGTTTCTTATAATTTAAAAGTTAATGGGCAGCACTGCATCCCAGGTTGCTGCTCTGTCTGAAACAGGGTTTAAGGAGACCTGATGACTACAGAGATAGAGGAAGCAAAATAAAAATCTTCTTAGGATTGACTGCTTTCACTCATGAAAGCTCTGTTTTTTACCAAAGACGGGGAAACACTGTAGTGCCATGGTGAGAGGGAGATCTGAGCCTAAATGAAAGTAACACCCCAGAGAAATAAAAACTTCAGAAGGATGCTCTCCGAAATCCCAAAGGAAGGAAATCAGGGAAACAGCCGTTTTTCCTAAAGGCACTGACAGTCAGGGAGCAACCACTGTCAGCTGGGGCAGCTGCAGTTGCATCAAGACTCAATGCTAGAAGCTGGGAGCACTGGGTGGGTTTCCTCTCCCTTGGCATGCACACACACACACACACACACGAGGTCAGTGCCACGTCCCCTCTCTATCTCATGGACTCCAGAATTTTGATCTTCTGTGCATGGCACCAGGGCCACAGACCTTTAGGGACTTGGCTGTGGACATTTACTGTGGAAATGCTCCCCCAGAAGCCTTCTCCTCCTCTCCAGCCTGTTTCCCCTCCTCATGTCCCTGTAACCCACGGAGCTGTCCCTCGCCCAGCCACACACAGACAGTAAGGGCAAGAGGCACCTGATGAGCCCTGAGACATGTCCCAAATACAACCAACACACTGAGAGGGATGTATGGATGCCATGGGTTCCCACAATAGTGCAGAACAATCTCGTGGGTTTAACTGAACTTTTCCTGTTAGCTTAATTAGCAAACTGGTAAGAATAATTTGAAATTCCTTACTAGCTCATATCATGTTTGCCAGGCAAAGAGGGAGCTTTTCCATTGAACTCCTTATTAAGCAGCTTTTCCCTGTATCTTTTGTTCCATGGTGGCCTTGGTTACCCACCCTGCCCACCCCAGACTGCCTGCAAAACTGCTTTAACTAGCCAGGAAGCTTTAGGAGGAGGAGTTGGTATCTTTTATTAGACCAGAGATTAAATATTTTATTAGAGATGGGGAACTTGCTTTTCTTAGTCCCAGTGATGACACAAGGGGGAAAGCAGACAATTCTTCCAGCCCACATGATCTTCTGTAGGAAGCAAACAGAAGCGGCAAGTTTCAAGCAACTGCAGGCTGAAAGTAGTGTAAGTCTGCTGTTTTCCTCCACGGCTTGAGAGAGAAAGCAGTGAGGAACAGACACAACAAGAATTAAGAAAGAAAGGAACTAAGAAAGAAATGAGTGTAAGTTTGACAGGGTGAAGGGTTTATCTAGGGGAGCAATTTCCTAATTGCAAGAGCCTCCCCTGAAGGTAGTGACCCTATGGAACAGAAGAGGTTTCACACTGCCTAGAGCCTGTTTCTGCACCACCTTTAACGAGGGCAGCTTGCTTGTACTAAAGACACTTAACCCTGTTCTGGCAATATTAAAGAGCTTGGAATTATTGCAGATGTATTTTGCAACTTCTGTAATGCCTGTTAATGACCCCTTTGGCAGCAGCAGATGTTTTGTTTGGCTGTGCTCTGCTACAGTGCCTACTCCTTTAAAAGGGAGCAGGCAGGAAAAGGCTTATTTTTCCTGGCCTGGGAACAGCTGCCAGTGTGGGAGGTGGGAAGGGAGGAAGACAAGCACTGCCTGGGGTGTTTAAGGAGAGGAAGGGGAGAACAAAAGAGCAGCCCTCCTCAGGGATAGGGGGACTGTCAGATGCTGCTGCTGTTGTTGCAGCCAGCCTTGGAGGGGATGGATGGAGACATCCCTCTTGGCCCAGGAGAACTTCAGGAAGAGGTCACAAGGATGATGAGTTGCTGAACTAAAAAGTAAGTCAAAGGGAAGGTCCTATCTGCAAACACACAGTAAGGGGGAGAGATGTAAGAAAGCCTTACTTTGAGTTTTCTCCAGTTGAAAATGTTTCTTGTTCTAGTTTCTGTCCCAACAAAACCTGGTATTTATAAAGTCCTTCAGGTGTTTCTGGTGTGCTCAAATGTGTCAGCAGCTGCTATAGCACCACCAGCAACCTAAAGGGTTTCTAGGCAAATAAAAACCAAAATTAATGAACCCAGAACCACTAAGTGTGTATTTGTACATCAGTACAAGTATGTAAATGCTTTGCTCATTCAGTCTGTGAATGAATCCCCCAAAAGGACTCTTCTGTCAGGTTTGTTTTAAAATTCCATCCAAGAGACTTCACTAAAAACTTCTTGGGGAAAAAAAGGGCACCTAAGGGAAGTCGAAGTCATGGTGAGAAAGCTGTCCCCAAAAGAGACTGTACTGGAAAGGACAGATTGACAGGCTGCTTTAATCTGATTGCCATCAGGATGTGTTTGCAACAGGACAAGGACTTTCTCTAACAGCCTCTTATCAGAAGAGTGAAAGAAATATTATGACTGGATTTTTCAAGTGAGGTTTGATCCATTCATTTAAAGGATTATATGGCAAAGTTTCTGAAATAGTAGGAGAATGGGCTGGAATGAGTTTTCTTTCAGTCCTACATTTGTGTCCAATGATGAATTGACAAATAACTGATCATGGTATGCATAGATGAAATATACAGGAAAGACATAGTAATACAAGGTTAAAAGTGGCCTGTTAGGCACAAAAAAGAGCCAAACAACTCCAGATTATACACATGATCTCACCCCATGGTGCACCCAGCATGCCTTAATACAAGATTGATAGCACTTGGTGTTCTCGGAGATTGTACTTAAACCTCTGCTTTCATTTAACACTATGAGTTTATAACAACCATGGCTGCGAAGAAGTACTTACAAATATGAAATATAACAGGTCAAAATGAAAAAGCAAATTTTAAACATCCAGTATTTATTAATATGTTGAGGGTTTTTTAGTTTTCAAATTTCAGAATGTTATAGTGGTTTCATTTTTAGCCAGTTTTTGCAAGTAGTGGGCTGTAGGATCCTTCAGTATCGAACACCCAAGGCTGACTACACTGCAGTAGCAGGTGATATCACCCCAGAATGAAAGTGGGACACTGTTCTTTGTATCAGTATTAGCTGCCTAGAAATTAAGCAACTAACTTAAATCAACCATTAGTCTCTATCCCACGGGCACAAAGAAAGTCATGTCCAGGGGGTTAATCATCACACCCATGTCTGCTAAGTATTTTAGGATGGAAAATGTTGCCTTCTAAGCATATCTGTGTCTTGAATGCTGGTACTCACAAATCTTACCTAACTTTGGGCATACAAAGAATTAATTTCCTGGTACTACTGCTTGGCACAAAGCTTTCTATATTATCTGAAACCGAGACTAACACAGAGCCAGACTGAAAAAGCAAAACAGCAGAGGTCCAAAGAAGATAGTCACAGCACAGAGACCATGTCTGGATCAGACCCACAACTTAGCAGTGTTAGAGGTACAAAGCCAATTCTTCACCAGCTAAATGCTCCTGACATTATAAAACGTGACCAGAAAGGGGAAAACTTAATGCAGAAGTTTCTTGTTGCCTTTCCCCTTGCAGGCAGCCACCCTGAGCACACACCCACGAGCAGGCACGCCGCCACAGACATTACCTTCTTCCTAGCTTGCTCTATAAACTCCAGAGGAGCTTTCCCGAACTGAAATGCAGCTCCAAACCAAGGGATCCAGCTCCTGATGCAAGGAGGGGAACTCGGGTTTCTCAGCTGAAACAAAAGAGCCTTGACAATAAGGAGTCCCAGGACTGCTGCCAAGAGGAGGGTGAGATCCATTTTGCCTGCTCGCTGCCTGTCCCAGAGCTGCTCCGGCGGCCGCAGCCCCGGCACGGCAACGCTGGCCAAGCCCCAAGTTAATGAATAGGCTTCTCTGATCAGCCCTGACAGCTGAGCACTGCCATGGAGACAAGATGCCAGAGCACCAAACAGCCCAGGGGTCAAGCCTTTGTTGTGGGAAAGGCAGAGCCAATTGTGCTCTGTTCTGGGACGAGGACCAACTTGAAAAACTCAGATGTTGCTGTGGTGAGTCCTTGGACTTTGCGCCAGTTGCTGGAAGCTACTCAGGCAGCCAGGGACATGGACATGGCCAGGGACACTGGCAAAGCAATGCAGAGACTTCTTCAGCTAAAAAACAACAACAACAAAACAAAAAACCAAACCAACCAATCAACCAAACAAAAACCCACACAAAACAACAACAACAAAAACTTTTGGCAATATCAGGACTACAAAGTAGAGAGATTGTGATTTGCAGATCTTTAGCTTTCAGCAAGTCAGGTGGCAAGAAACTTCTGCAGGCATCACTTGAAGCAGAAACCTTATGAAAGGCATCCCTCACCTGTCTGAGATCATCTCATTAAAGGCTAGATGTGTATCCAGTGTCTGAGAAGCAAGAAACACTTCAGAGGTTGAACTGATAAGTCAAAGCTTGCTGGTCACCTCGTTACATCACTGCAATATCAGCAGACAAGCTTTCAGAGAGGTCAGATTAGTTTCTTTGCATGTGTGGAAATGGCATGCCAAAATTATACAGAGCATTCATGAGGTATTAAAAAATGCCTCTGGGAAGTGCTCTCACAGCCTTCCCCTGCACAGCCTCAGCAAGTTTGAAGTGAACACAAAACCAGGAGTAGCTGACAGACCAGATGCGTGTGCTGCCATTCAGAGGGACCTCAAAAGGATTAAAAAATAGGCAAACTGGGACTTATATTAAAAACATAGAATACCTGGTTGGAAGGAAGCTCAGGGATTATCTAGTCCACCTTTTCATGGCAAAAAAAGTGACTTCAGGAAGTTCAGCAAAGGGAAATACCAAATTCTGTTCCTGGGTAGGAATAATCCCATGTGCTGGTATGGACTGGGAGGTACCTGCTTGGAAAGGAATTTTGCAGTTCTGGGGTCCTGGTGGACTCCATGTTGAACATGAGTCACAAATGTGCCTTTGCACTCAACAGCACACTGGTCTGCATTAGGAAGAATTGCCAGCAGATCAAGGGAGGTGATCCCTTGCTGGAGAGATCCACTGGGAGTGCTGGGTCCAGTTCTAAGCTTCCCAGTGTGAGAGATATGGACAGATTAGAGAGGGTCAAGAAGTGCCAAGAAGTTCATAAAGAGGCTGGAGTGTCTGTCGTTTGAGAGAGCTGGGACAGCTCAGTCTGGAAAGAGAAGGCTCAGAGGGATTTTATCAGTGTGTATGGACAGGTGATGACAGGTGCAAAGAGGATGGAGCCAGGATCTTTGCAGTGGTGCCCCGTGACAGGGCAAGGGGCAGTGGGCATAAAAAAATACAGAAAAGTCCACTTAATTTTTTTTTATTGTGATGGTGGTCAGGCACTGCAATAGCATGCCTGGAGTAGCTGGGGAGACCTGGGAGAAATCCAAAACACAGCTGGACTTAGAGTCTACTCAAGGTGACCCTGTTTTGGGCAGAGCATAGGACTGGCCAGACTCCAGGTCCCTTCCAGTGTCAGCTGTTTGATTTCTTTTTTTCTTTTTTTCTCTTTTTTTTTTTTTCTTTTTGGTTATTTTGTCTTGTTTTGTGCTGGCTCTTTGTCCAAATCTCTTGTTCTTCTCAATCCCAGGACCTGATCCTCAGGCCTGGACTCCTTGCTTGAACAAGCTCTGCTTAGCTCTTCTAGCCTTTCTTCTGTTTGGTCCACAGTCAAGCGTCCAGCTCTACATCACAGCACAAGACCTGTGAAAACCAGATCTGGGTCCTTCATTAAACAGTCATATTGAAATACCTTGGGGTGGTACGCATTGGTCGTAGTTGCAGAAGAACAAGCCCAAATACATCAACAGTGGCAAGTAGGAGACTGATCTTCATTTCATAAACTGTCTGGAACAGACAAATCACTGTTAACTGTGGTATTACTACGCTTCTGTATGTAGCTATCACAGCTCTTTGTATGTTTATTTCCTGATTTTATCCATTAAATTCTTTCTTTTCCTTCTTACCCTACAAATGGGTAAAGTGATGAGAGCTAAAGTCCTTGGAATACTGGAGTATAGTTTCATTACATGCACAGTATATTTTCATTAACTCACTGAGTAGTGAGTGCAAAGTGATCTACTATACAGATAAGAGAAGCCCTCAACTCTCTGTGAAGACATTAATTAAAGGCTTTTGTGTTTGTTTTGGCCTTTTTGTTTGTTTGCTTTTGTTTCACTTCTGCCTTTGGGGCATGATGTGCTGAAAGACAGGAAATGCAACTGCAAGACACTATTGTGAGGAGGACACAACCAGTACGGCAGTGCAATAGTCACTACCAAGCTTTCCTCAGGCCTCAGTCCTGGGCAGGTTATGACTAATGGTCTTTCCAAGTAAACTAACACCTGCAGAAGCAGGTGAGATGACTGAACAGTGTGTTTGCCTGCCTCCATCAGCAAACAGCCCTCCCAGACCCTGCTGTTGTTTCCCATCCCTCAAGTTCACACCCCTTCTCTGCATATGCAGCCTTTGTCAAACTGACTTTGGAAAGAAACCAAAAAGTGCTGTCTCAAAAATTGAAACAAATGAACAGGAAGGGTCCTCTCTGTTGGTGCTGTCTCTCTGAGGATTTGGGAATATAGGAACTCCAGCTATGGACCTTCGTGAGCACTGGCCCTTCTCTGTTCCACACATCACAGAGCTGTCCATGCAAGTGGCCATCTCTAGTTGGGTTCATTTCTAAGATTCTTTGAGAAGAGAAAATTCTTTCCTGCCATACCTAAAACACTCTGGTTTAAAAAAGAACCTATTTTCTCAGCCTAAAAATGACCATGGAGAGTTGCTATTTCCATAGGATGATGCAATGCTATAGGGTTTATTTTAAGGAGGGATCTAGTTGTTGTTTTGCACTCCCTAAAGTATGGTTATAGAGAAAACAGAATGAAACTGTATCCAGAGGTAGTCATCTAAGGGATCATGGTGAAATCCTGATCCTGTGACGTTTTCAGGTGACCAAACAAGACCTTAGGCAACCTGATGCAACTCTGAAGCTCTCCCTGCTTGGAGCAGAGGATTGCAGGGTGACCGTAGGTGACCTCAAGAGGTCCTCTCCAGCCTACATGGGGAATCAATGACGTACAGGCTGATATTTAGTGGCCAAGCCCAGAGAATATGGAGGAAGGCACAAAGTGCCACAGCAAATTGTATGAACTGTCCAGAAAAAGGCTCTGAACTACTCATACCTTCCATGCAGCCAGGCATGTTTGCATTAAATTGCAACATGCCTTCTTCCCATCTTCAACCAGGGTTTTGTCAGTAGTTTCTTTAATCACTGCATGAATTCTAATGAATTTTAACCTGAGGAAGGATGTAATTTAATACTGATTGCTGGTGAGCAATGAGAAAAATTCATCTGACTTCAGCTGAATATTTAACCTGCAATGCTTCCTTCATTTGAATCATTGCAACTGAAACCACACACCAAAATGCCAGGCAGTCAGAGAGGTGAGTGGGAAGGTGTTCTGGAATAATTTTCTGTGACCTAAAAAAATCCTCAGATTCTCAGCATGAGGATTACCAACTAATGGCTAATGATTAACTTAGGAATTCAGGTGAGACAATGATATATGAAAACCTTCTCTTGAACACCATATACATTAACACACACCCTTTTTTTTTTCTTTTCCTCCCCTTTTTCAAATGATTAGGACCTAAATATGTCTTCATTAATTTAAGAGAAATCAGCACTGGTACACAATCAATAGGACTGCAGCATTCAGCCAGGAGAAACATTCAACTTTTCACTCCTGTGGCTCTGGGCAGTGATCAGCTTCTGCCATCCCAGGTTTGCGTGTCCCCTGCTCAAACTGCACTGCCCCGTGCCTCATCCACAGGAGACTCGCACTGCTGCAAGAGCTCCACCAGCCCAGCTCGGCACGTTGCTACTGCTAATGCAGCTCTGATTAAACCAGATCAGGATCACTCCATTCCTCCGGGATGCCTGTGCAGCTGTTTGACACGGGAACGCCGCCTGGGGCTGCCGAGGCACCTGCACCTCTAAAAGCAAACAAACCCCACACATGTGCTCGCGATCTTGAGCTCTCTCATTAATGATTTCTCTTTTGAATGCAGCTAATGGACAAAACTGCGAGTGTGACTGCGCCCGCACCGCCGGTTTCCTGGCACAGGGAAGCGCTGGTGACAGACTACATTTCCCAGGAGCCTGTTGAGCCAGGATTCTCTTGTGTCACTGCAGGACTTTGCAGCTCTGCAGGACCCAGTCGGGCTGCTGCAGTTCCTGGTGCTGGCGAAACATGACCTTCAGCAACTTGTCTCCTAAACGACCTAGGACTGAGCTGTGCTAAGGTCTGCTCTCGCTTCAGACAGACCCTGGCAGGGTGGCTGCTGAGCCTCGGTTCATGTGAGATGCTAGATGTCACCTGCAGAAGAAGAGAAGAGCTTACCTCTTCCAGAGAGATGGCCCCGAGCCAGCAAATTCGCTCTGTCAGCCTGTGCAGCGGCTGTGGCAGAACTAGGTACAACTCACCCTGATTTTCCGAGTGGGAAGGGGGTCAAAATTTACTTACGGGGGGCAGGGGAAATGTCAGACCCCAGATGCCTCATTCCTCAGTGTTAAGCTCCAGCAAATCTGTGCATTTCACTGTGCTTGTCGTGACTTTTCTGTAATCTAAGCCTTACAAGTGTTTTCTGTCACCTGAGCGTGGCTGGAGGGAGGGTTTTTCAGGAAGAAGTCTTTGCAGAAGGATTGCAGTCATTAACACAGAACAGCTGAGACTGGCATAAGCTTTGCAGTTAATGGGTTTCCAGAAAAAAGAGGCAAGGAGACCTGTTGCCTAAGTTACTAAAAAGAGCTGATTCCTAGAGGAAATTGCTTTTCATAGTTAATGAAGGTTAATCAAAGAAAAATCGACTCTTATGTTACTGGTTACAGTGGAGATGGCTTTAAAAATGGAATTGGAAAACTGCTTGCTGAAACGTGGGATAGAAGCAAGTAACTTGTAATACTTGTAATCAAGTAACTTATTTAGAATACTTTTCATCACGTTCTATGTCATTCCCACAAGCTCTTGCAGGCAAATCTTTTACATTGCTCTAAGTGATTTGTAACGTCTCAGTCTTTGCTAGTCTTTAAACAAGAATACTAAACAATGCATAAATAAGACTGTAAGCCTGCTGAGGTTTTGAGCACTGACTGCATTCCCCTGGCACCTGAGTTCTACTCTGGAAAGACCCTGCTGTGTCACTGGGATATCAAACCAAAGACAATACCCTGCTCCTGGGCACTCACCACCTGAGACAGGCTGGGAAGGTCCACCACTCAGTGAGGCACTCCAGGCCTGGAACTGAAATGAGAGGCAGCAAATATGTATTCAGTTTCAGGAGCAGCCCTGGGTAGCTGAGATCAAGTGGGACCGCATTCCCTGGCCACTGGTTATTTCAGTGAGCAAAGTAACAGGCTAGACACGATTTTAGTGTCTGCATCAGCAAAGCGGCGTGTTTTAGGGTGGTTTGTAGGATAGATTTGTAGACAGGTTTGTAGCCTGCATGTGTACCTGCATTACGATGGCCACTGTGGGGTTGTTCCTGACCTTAATGTGCTGCCACTATGCTGGGCAGAATTGGAGAGGCCACATGATCGATTGAGAGATTTGACTGGTCTTTATTCAGGGGGAGTAACTGGAACAGGATTTTTAATCATGAGTCCCTTGGAAAGTACACACATTGCATAACAAATCTGCAAAATGAAATACGGGAGAAATACTTGGAGTTTGATGGGAATGTAATTTGGTTAGTCATGTCTAGGGTTGCTTTCAACAGATCTGGATGTGAAATCTTCTCTCCTCCATGAATCTCCTGTGCACTGTTGGGTACCACCCCCGCTGCCTGCGGTGCCTGGATGGCAGGTGATTTTGGTGCAGATGTTCCCAGCTCCCAGTGGGGAGGTCTCCCCACAGTGACACTCATATTCACGTGTGTCCCCTGCCCTTCCTCCTCAGTGACGTTTCCCCTGGACCTCACAAAAACCCGGCTGCAGATCCAAGGTGAAGCTGCCGTCCACCGGGATGGAGCCGCGGCTGGCCAGGCGGCCCCGTACCGCGGGATGCTGCGCACGGCAGTGGGCATCGTGCAGGAGGAGGGAGTGGGGAAGCTCTGGCAAGGAGCCACACCGGCCGTCTACCGCCACATAGGTGATTATCTGCTCGTGGTGGGACAAGTGTGGGTCCTGCTTTCAGTGCCCAACAACCATAGTGTCTTGTATTTTAGATACTGCTGTGATAGATCTCCAGTGTAGCCTGCAATCCCACTTGAAATGTTTATGGGATTCTGGATCAATACTGTCTCTTCCTTCCCTTGCACAGTCCTTCATGACCTTATTCTGGCTTTTGGGAAAAGAAAATACAATTTCCTTGGTCATCTTTTCAGAAGAGTCTTGTGCAGAAAGCACAAACAGGCACTCAGAGTCCTCAGAACAATAAATATTTTGTATTTGAGGGAAGTGGGGATGGGCTGAGAAAAAAAAGATAAGACTGCAAAGCACTAGGGAAGAATACAAGTGCTAGAAGAAATGCATTAGTGGGTTGGCCACAGGTAACAACTTTCTGTGCTTTACTTGGAAATACAGTGACAGGAACCAACCTCAATAGCCTTGTGGGAGGTTTTGTGCTTGGCATCAGCTGAGGGGGAAGCAATGCAGTCTCATCTCCTTAGGATGCAGCCAAAGCCATGCTGCCTCCTGGCAGACTCATGGTCAGTCAGAGAGATTCTCTGATGCTGAAACATTCTGGCTCTAGCACTGATACCAAGTGACCCCCCCTCACTTTCCCCATTCTGATCACAAATGTGAGAGCAGCGACCAGCTGACCCAGGCGAGCTCTGGAGTGTCTTAAACCAGTCTCTTGATGTTTCTCTCATGGTGTGACCTCCAGAAATGGCAGACCCAAGAACTGTCTCCTGCTTTTGTTCCCCACAGTGTACTCTGGTGTTCGGATGGTTGCTTACGAGCATCTCCGTGACTCTGTGCTTCGCAGGGCTGACGATAAAACCTTTCCTCTCTGGTAATGTTGCATATTTGTGAATATTTATTGCTTGTTTGGGGATTGTCCTCACTGAAGGAATCCTGCAGCCAAATCTTAGGTCCCAAATATATCTGGATAGGATTTATAAAATCTAACACAAAAGACTGGCCACTTCTGGTGCTTCAGGAAGGGAGAACTATGGATAATACTGACATTTCTGGTATGACTGAAATAAAGAGAACCAGAAAATCAACATGACCCAACTAGTAGCAGTGACAGATAAAGAAAAATTTTATATATCAGGAAGCAGTTTAGAATTTCAGATTGGCATTCAGTTGTAATATATGGAGCATCATCCCTTATTTGTGTACCTTGCCTTTAAACCTTAAGCGAGGAGCATAATGTAACCTTGACTTTTTCCTCCACAAGTAAGTTTTAACCCTTTCTTAAAACTGACAGAAATATTACTGACTGCTTTAACCACCTGCATGTTAGTATATGGAACAACCAGTTGCACTTGCTCCACCTGGGTTGTATTGCTGAACTCTTCAGCTCGGGCTCTGCAATTTGTGATGGTTTTCAGCATAGTCTGGAGCACATTTTTTCCCCTGTTTGGCAGGAAAGCTGTGGTTGGAGGGATGTCTGCAGGAGCCATCGGACAGTTTTTCGCCAGCCCAACTGATTTGGTGAAGGTGCAGATGCAGATGGAGGGAAAAAGGAAGCTGGAAGGAAAGCCGTTACGGTCGGTTCCTCTCAGAGCTGGTGTTTGTTTCCTGTTACTGATCATTCAGAATGTGTTTCTCTGTTTTCTGCCATCCCCTCTCCCCAGCTGCTCTCTGTCCCTTTAGAGGGAGAGCAGTGCCTGGGAAGCACACGATGGCTCTGGACAGTGAAGAGGGTGAGGGGTTCAAGATTTTCTCCTTAGTCCATTTATACTCACCTTCCTTGTTCAGATTTATTGGTCCCAGAGACCTCAAACTCTCACCCATCCTCCGTGGTGCAGCATGTCCATGCCAGCCCATTGCCATGGGGAGGGAAGGATGCTTTCTGAAGATAGGAAGCTGGAAAAAAGGATGAAGGCAATGGCTCATGCAGGATGCACAGGCACAGAGAAGGCTGGCAGACAGGAGGGCTTGAGACCCTCCTGCAAATACCAGGACATGCTGCTCTGTGCATCCCAAACTTCTGCCATCTCTTGATGTCTTGTACATTTAGTATTGCAACCCCATGTGGGATCAAAGGATTGTGTGCTGTTAGAGACCAGATCATTGCTTAGCAAGGCAACCAGTATGTCTGGTAAAATACTGTGGCATGGAAGTCAAAGATGGATCCAAAAATGGATCCAGTGGGCCAGATCCTTGCAGGTATAAATTGCCAACCCTATGTGAGGACACAGTGCAGCAAAGTGGTGGAACATGCAAAGATTTCGCCGTATCTGGGCTTCTACCTATGAGGTGCATGTTGATTTCAGGTTTCGGGGAGTGCACCACGCATTTCTGAAGATCCTGTCTGAAGGAGGAATACGGGGACTTTGGGCTGGATGGGTGCCAAATGTCCAGAGAGCTGCTCTGGTGAACATGGGAGGTAAATGGAATAACTCAGTCTGCAGCACTTAAGACCACACTGAAACTTAAAGGAAGAAGAGTTTGGCTGCTCTCTTGGTCTTAGTGTCTTGATTATCTACCCTGGGGATGTGTTTGAAGCTCCCTGCAGGTGACCTCTGCCTTGTGCACTTGTGTTTTGGTCCTATAGAAATCAAATTGTTTAAAAATAGCAATTTGTGCCTGAGCCTAAGGAAAGGTGAGCAGGGACCTGAGGGGATCCCACAGCCAGCAAAGCAGGGACCTCACCAGCTACAATCCAGACCCCAGCGGCCAAGCAAGGTGAGCAGGGCAGAGCCAGTGAAGGCAGCCAGGCTCCACCAAGATCCAAATCCAGATTTACCCACCTGTGAGGTAAATTAGATGAGAGCAGAAAGGAGAATGTGCTCACATGACTGACGCAGAACTCAGGTGACACAAACATCATCAGAACCTGGGGATAGAGCGCCAGTCATGCCAATGGGAGGAGCTGCACTGGAAATGAACTTCCCATGCCATGAACAGCACACACAGGATTTACTTCTGACAGTGTTGGTTTTTTTTTCTCATTATACTCTACAGATCTGACCACTTATGATTCAGTGAAACACTTTTTGATTGTGAACACGTCACTTGTGGACAATAGTGTGACTCACAGTGTTTCCAGGTCTGTATTCCTCAGTTATCCCTTTTCCACTGTGGAACGTTTCCAGCCTTGCTGTCTTGGTCTGCCTCTCTGTGTCAGAAGCCCCTATTCTTTGACTTTGATGCTGCTGCTGAAAAGTAACTTTAGAATTTTTGGTTTTTCCTGCGGGAACATCACTTTACAAAAGACACAAAAGAAAGGATGCTACAAAACTGTCCTGACTAGAAGAGCCTTGTTGGTGCATTTGAACACCTTTGCTCTCATCTGTGGGAGCACAGTGATACAAACCCTACAGAACAACTTGTTTTACTCCTTGAGTTATGAAGAAATCTACTTTATATAAACAATATCATGAATTGCCTGTCTACTGTAGGTCCTTCATTCCTGCCTCAGAACTGTACACAGAGGTGAGGGCAGCTGGCACTGGGAGGACATCTGAGCAAGAGCAGTACCAGCAAGATGCCTCCCAAACAGTTAATTAATTACTACTCATAATTTTATTATAATTATTTTAATAGGTCTCCATTATAAGAACTGGAATCATAATGCTACAATTGTCATGATACCTCTTGGTTTCTTCTTTAAGTATCTGTTGCTGTTGGCAGTGCCTGTTCTGGCCTGGTAGCGGCTGTTCTGGGAACTCCTGCTGACGTGGTCAAAACCCGGATAATGAACCAGCCCAGAGACAAGCAGGGGAGGTATGGACACTTTGGAACCCACTTTTCAGTGGCAAATTAAAACCCTGAGTCTCACTGTTTTCACTGGGAGCAAAGTGCTAATTAATTTGCTCTTCATCCTTCTGATGATGATTTTACCGATTTGGTGAATGGCCAGGGGGTGTTGTTGTGATGGGCACCTAAGCAGAACCAGTTACTCCAGTGGATTTCAGTTCTGATCAGACTCCAGGGAGCTTACAAAAGAGGTTTTGCTTATAAAGAAGTGTGAGCTACAAATTATTTTGATGAGGGGAGTGGGAATTTTTTAAATTGCACATTTGTAACACTAACATATTGTTCATTTTCCTTGCACATTCCTAGAGGTCTGCTCTATAAGTCTTCCATGGACTGCTTGATTCAAACTGTCCAGGGTGAGGGGTTTAGGTCTCTATACAAAGGCTTTATACCAACCTGGATGAGAATGGTACGTGCCTTTCAACTCTCTTTACAAGAGCAATTAGCATTAAAATGTGCATCAGCACTTTTTCAACACTCTCTGGGTCTCAATTTCTTTAATTGCACTTAGCAGAGCTACATGTGGTGCATGACAAAGCTGCGTATTGGGTCACTTCCCTCATGTTGCATTTTGCACCTCTTTAATTTGGAAAATGTTGTCCTGCTAAATTGCTGGTGATTTTCTTTCTTTTTTTTTTTTTTTTTTTTGCAATTTTAGGCTTCCTCCTTTCTCCCTTCCCCAAGCTCTCAATTGCTCCTTTCTTACGCTCAGCCCTGGACTCCCTTTGCATCCCCCAGACTTTCATTCCTCATTCTCTCCTGATCCCAGAATTACTTTCTCTTCCATCCTGGGTCTCATTTTCACCCCTCTCATATTCAGGCTGGCAGCTTTCTCCTGCACACTGCTGGGCTGTTAAAGCCCCATTTCTACAATTAAGCCAGGCAGCAGGAACTGGATCCTGGGGACTGGAACTCTGCTGTTAGCTTGAGCTAAAGACAATTCCCAATCACAAATTTACATGTGACTACTTTTTTGAAGTCCATAAGAATTAAAAAAACCCCCAAACAAACAGGAACGTCTCAACTAAATGGGTGCAGGATATAAATTTTATGCAAGGATAACTGTCATTTTCTGATTAAGATTCTAGAACAGGTAAACCCTTTGAAAAATTAAAAAGCAATTATCCTGAAGCAGCTCCCACATATGAAACATTTCAGGTCAAACATTTATGGGTTGGCAATCTGAAAAAAATAAAAATATATTTTGGTGCCTTGTGAAGGACTGGGTAGCCCTAACCATATGTAATATTGTGATTTTTGTATGAAAGGCATAATCATAAACTCATAGAATGTTTTGGGTTGGAAGGGACCTTAAAGATCATCCAGTTCCAAGCCCCTGCCATGGCCAGGGACACCTTCCACTAGACCAGGTTGTTCAGAGCCCCATTCAGCCTGACCTTGAATACTTCCAGGCAATGAGGAGTTCACAACCTTTCTGCATAACCAGAGGATTTAGGACCTCTCTGGGAACCAAAATATGAGATTGAGTTTATAATTTTTAAGAGAAGACAGTCTAATCTAATGGTCTTATTTATTGGATTACTTCTGTTGTAAGCCTCTGACTTATGTGTTTGCTTTCACAGGCTCCTTGGTCATTGGTATTCTGGCTCACGTATGAACAAATCAGAAGGGTCTCTGGAGTTAGTTCTTTTTAAAATGTTCAATATTCACAAAACAGAGAAGAATCAAAAAGCTGAATTCTTATTCCACAAGGCAGCAGGATCACATGTATAGGTTTTTGCTCCAAAACCAGTCCTTATTGGTTAGCAACAGCTGTGCCTATTTGATTGTCAGACTGCTATATGAAATTTGTATTAGAATCATAGAATCAACTGGGTTGGAAGAGACCTCCAAGATCATCAAAGAGACCTCCAAGATTATCTATACAGAATAAAATTGTCACAGTAATTTGTCAACTAGCAGCCAGCATCAGCTTTCTGAAACAGTAAACTAGAGTTAAAAAAAAAAGGTCTACCAAGCAAATTGACTATAATACTGTTTGCTTGTTTGACAATAGAGATGGTTCCTATTGTTAAGGACAAGAGCAGGTTGAAAATGCAGCACTAAACATCTTCTGTGGCTAAGCATCTATAAAATTATTTGGGAATTTTCATTATTAATTGCATTTGCACACACATGAAGAACTACCTCTCATTAGGTTGATGCCTCAGAAAACCAAGCCTGTAGTGCTAGGTATTGAAAAAAATAAAAGCAGTTTACCTGTTTCCAAATTAGCTTTACAAAAAAGAAATTGAAGGACTTGTGTACCACTTACTTCCCAAAGACTGTCTGATCTCTCTACTCAACCACTGAGTAAGATATGTGACTGTAATGCAGTCCTGTTCCTAGGAAATCAAAAGCCTAATCACTCTGCCCCTCTTGAAGGACTCATGATACTCCATAGGACCTACTGGTCCTGTGGCAGTCCTGGTGCTGACGTGGAAATACACACGGTATTACATGTTTTACATGGAAATACACACTCTGCCCACTTTAAACCTCGGGGGAAACAAAACATTCTCTTTAAAAACACAAAAGGTTTGAACAGGATAGATTTATTTATTTGTTTTTTAAACCTAAAGCCTTCCAGATTTCATAGGGAAGGAGACTAGTGCTGTTTGTCACTAGGTGCATCTTTGGCAATGAAGAGGCAAAAATGCAGTATAAGAAGTAACCATGAGTAGATAGAACATAGCTGGCTTTGATTTAGTAATACCTAGTGATGGAATGGCTGGACAATACTTGGCTCTCTGAGTAAATACTAAGGATTTCTTCTCGTCTTTGCAACCACTGACTTCAATGTGTCAATTTCTCATTAAATACACTTTGGGCATCTCCTTGGCTCACACTTGTACTTTTTGATTGTATTGTCACTCTTATGTGCCTGTATACACTTGGGGATGTGATTCCAGCTGGGAAAAAATTCATCTCATCATTATTAGGGAGTCAGAGAATCACAGAATGGGTCATGTTGGAAGGGACTACAATGGATCACCTGGTGCAACCTCCCTGCTCATGCAGAATTATCCAGCGCACATTGCACAAGACTGCATCCAGATGGTTCTAGAATATCTCCAGTGAGGGAGACTCCACACCCCCTCTGGGCAACCTGTGGTCACCAGCACAGTAAAGAAGTTCTTCCTCATACTCAGGTGGAACTTCCTGGGCATCAGTTGGAAGGTTTTGTTCAGAAATACCAGTATTTTTCCAGCTGAAACCTGGAGAAACTAATCTAAGCTCTTTCTGTCTTGCACACCATCAGCAGCAATGACCATCCAGCAAAGTTGCTGCATCAGTTACATCCAAGTGATCCAGACTGCCATCCCATTACCCTGATGACCCCATTGATGGATGTGGAGATTTACCTATCCAGAGTTAGAATAAGTATTTTTATCACAGAATTGTAGAATGGTTTGGGTTGGAAGAGACCTCAGAGACCATCCAGTTCCATCCCCCCTGCCATGGGAAGGGACACCTCCCATTATCCCAGGTTGCTCAGAGTTCCATCCAACCTGGCCTTGGACACATCTAGGGATGGGGCAGCCACAACCTCTCTGGGCACCCTGTTCCAGTGACTCACCACCCTCACAGCATTATATCTAACATAAACCTACTTTCTTTTAGTTAGAAGCTATTCCCCCTTGTCCTGTCACTACGTGCTCTTGTAAATAGTCCTTCTCCATCTTTCTTGCGTGTTCCCTTCAGGTACTGGAAGGCTCCAATTAGGTCACCCTGTAGGCTTCTCTTTTCCAGGCTGAACAAGCCCAGTTCTCTCAGCCTTTCCTCACAGGTGCTCTGTCCTTCTAAACAGTTCAGTGACCTCTGGACTCACTCCAGCAGCCCCATGTCCCTTCTGTGCTGGGGACACAGGGCTGGATGCAGCGCTCCAGGTGAGGCTTCGGGAGAGCAGAGGGACAGAATCCCCTCCTCACTCACATGCAGGACACATTTGGTTTCTGGGCACTGACAGCTCATGCCCAGCCTGCTGCCCCCAGCACCCCCAAATCCTTCTGCCCAGGGCTGCTCTCCATCTGCTCATCCCCAGCCTGTGCTACCGACCCGGGGGCAGCACGTCCCGAGCTCATCCAGCTCCCTCTGGATGTCATCCTGTCTGCCAGGGGTGTTAACAGCACCACTCAGCTCAGTGTCGTCTGCAAATCTGTTGAGGATGCACTTGATCCCTTCATCTCTGTATCATTAAAGAAGATATTCACAGAATATGCTGATTTGGAAGGGATCCTTCAGAGTTATTGTGTCCCAACTCCTGGCTCTGCACAGGACACCCCAAGTGTCACAGCATGTGCCTAAGAAAATTGTCCCAACTTCTTCTTGAACTCTGTCAGGCTGTGCCCACTGCCCTGGGGAGTCTCTTCAAGGCCCAACCACCCCGTGGGAGCTGCAGCTTTTGCTAATGTCCAACCTAAACCTCTTAGAGAAGTAGGACTGGTCCCAGTAGGGACCCCTTCAGAGGACATCACACACACACACACACACACACACACACACAAAAAAAGTCTTGAAGCGAAAAACTGCATTAATTTTAGTAAACCTTTCTTTGTGAGCGTGAAACACC
>VXAU01000118.1:0-23017 GCA_013399695.1 Formicarius rufipectus | reverse complement strand
CACAAAGTGGCCCCCCCCGCCGGGCCAGCCGCTAACGGCTGGCCGCCTGTCACGTGGGCGGCGCGTGCGCTATATAAGACGAAGGCGGGTGGGGGGGTCCGGCCGTTGACCTCGTGCGGACGGCAGGGCGCGATGTTCTCCTCTGGGCCCGCCATGGGCGCCGCAACGGGGCCCTTCGGCCGCGGCGACACGGTCACCCTGCACGTCCGTGCCGTAGGGCTGCGCCCCGAGGTGCCCGTCCTGCGGCTGTGGGGACTGCTGGGCGGGCGCAAGGATGATTATGCCCGCCTCCACCGCGAGGTGCAGGCGGCGGCGGGGCCGCGCTGTGCCCCGGGGAAGTGGGACTTGTGGAGATGCTGGGGCTGTGGTACCGCTGCTGCGTGGTGAGTTGCAGCGCCCAGGGGTACCGCGTGTTCCTGCTGGACGAGGGGTACGTGGTGCCCACGTCCGCCTGTTACCTGGCGCGGGGCTGCCCGGATCTGTTCCAGCTGCCCCCGCAGGTCCTGGGCTTTGTCGTGGCTAATGTCATGCCCCCCGAGGGGATGGGCTGCGGCGATTCACCGGTCTCCAAGTGGCCGGTGGAGGCGATGGAGTTCCTCAGCTTCCTGCACGGCAAGGAGGTGTCTGGTGTGGTGCAGGAGGTGGTGTCTCCGCAACTCGTGGTGCTTGAGCTTCCCCAGCTCGCGTCCCAGATGTGCCAGCTGGGCCTGGCCAGGTGTGTCTCTCCTGTCTGGTTCTGCCAGGTGCTCAGGCGCTGCCTGCCTTTTGGCTGCCTAAAAAAGCAGCTGTGGCAAAACCCCCCAGTGTGTTCCCTTGGAGCTTTCATGGTGCCTCAGCTAGTCCACATGTTGCTCTCCTATCGTCCCCTCTCATCTGCCTTGGATTACTTCTACCCGCAGCTTCAGCTGGGTGTCACAGAGCCTGTCCTAGTGACCCACGTCTCCGACCCACACCACATCTACTGCCAGTTGCAGTGCCTTTCCCAGGAGATCCGTTCCCTTTCTGATAGCATGTGCCATATTTACGACCACTGGGAGCAGGATTTATTGCCCAAAGTGGGCTCACCCTGTGCTGCCCGTAGCATGGATGGCCAGTGGTACCGTGCCCTTCTGCTGGAGCTTGTTGCAGGGGAGCAGGACCAGCAGGCAGCTCTCGTGATCTTTGTGGACTATGGCAGGAAGGAGACTGTTACCAGAGCTAACCTGCGCCACTTGCCTGCGGAGTGTTTTCGCATGCCTGTGGTGACTTACGTGTGTTCTCTTCAGGGTGTTTCACATGGTGACTGTGACTGGTCCTCATCACAGATCGATGTGCTGAAAGCGTTGGTGCAAGGCAGGGGAGTGAGTGCTCACATCAAAGCCTTTAACTCCTTTGAGCATCTCTATTATGTGACCCTGTTTGGGGAAAATAGTGTCAACCTGAACCATCTTTTTGGGTCTCAGGTTTGCTGCCTGGTCAGCAGTCAAAAGCAGGTGAGCCAAACTGAGGCTCATGAGCAGCTGGAAGTAGAATCTTCAGCTGAAGAATTGGAATTGCCACCAGAAGCATCTGTTTTAACACACAAGGATTTGGCCCCTGCTGCTCTACCTGGTGTACATCTGAAGACCTGCGCGTTCTACAGTGCACAGGTCTCCCACCTCCAAGACCCCTCTGAGTTCTGGTTGCAGCTCCATGAGCATCACCAGCTTTTCAGGCAGCTGAGTCAGTGCATGTGGAATTTTTACTCCCATGCCACGAATCTGGATGGTGCTGGGTGGGACCCACACCCTGGATCCCTTTGTTGTGCCAGTGGGAATGAGGGAGGCTTTTATCGAGTGATGGTTACCAAGGTGCTGGACAGTGGGGTGGAAATACACCTGCTGGACAGAGGCAGTACAGAGACTGTGGATCGGTGTGTGGTGAAGGAGCTGCTCCCTCGGTTCAGAGAACTGCCTGCTTTAGCTCTGAGGTGTTGTTTGGCAAGTGTCTCCCCTCCAAGAGGGAGTTGGAGTGAAACCTCTGTGGCTGCATTCAGGGAGATTGTGCTGAATAAGAGTCTAAAGGTTTGGTTTTTGAGTGTGCATGGTGACAAATGCATGGTTGAAATTTTTGACCAGTCTCAGTTAGGAGAGAAAAGAGTAAGTAAACTCCTGGCCCAGGGAGGTTATGCTGAGTACCAGAGGTGTGAGATAGCTAAGGCTCTCCAGAATTCAGATGAAAATTCTGTGACACAGGCCCCTTCCCTAGCAAATGCTGCAGAGGAGCGGCAAATAAATGTAGAGAACAGGCTCAGAGAAGGGTCTCCTCTAAAGAGCAGTGATAGAGCACTTGATCCTTACATGGCTGTGATGGTCAGAGAGAGCCCTCTTGCAGCCATTCATAATTTGAAAAGTAGTGAATCTCTACTCCCTCACTATAAGGGTAAGGGAAACCTGCACATGTCTTTGAGACAGAATTATGTGGAAATTAAGCCAGGTTACTCTTGTGGAGGCCACTTAGAAGTGGGAAGTACAGTTAATGTGATTTTGTCATATGTTGAAAATCCTGGGGTTTTTTGGTGTCAGTTAAGTAGAAATAGCCGTGACCTTGAGTTACTAATGGATGAAATTCAGGAGCACTGTAAGAATTCATCCCAGCCACATGTTTGGACAAATCTTGTGTGTTTAGCCCAGTACTCAGAGGATAAGAAATGGTACAGAGCTTTAATTATTAGTGAACTTTGTGCAGAAAAAGTGGAAGTTGTCTATGTTGACTATGGCAACAGAGAGCAGGTGTGTCTGACAAACCTCCGTGCAATTAATGAACGCTTCCTTAGGTTAGAAGCTCAGGCTTTCAGGTGCAGCCTTTACAACTTAATCCAACCCAATGGTCAGAATCCTTTTGCTTGGGATGAAGAAGCAATTAAGACATTTCAGCAGTTTGTAGTTAATTCATCGTCTGAACTTGAACTGAAGTGTACAATATTTGCCTTGGCTTCAATAAATAGAGACCTGTTTAACATCGTAGACTTAATCACTCCTTTTCAGAGTGCTTGCCAGTTTCTGACTGAGAGAGGTGTGGCCAGACCTTTATTTCCTCAAAAGCATCTAGCATCCTTGGTTCAGCTTCATTCTTACTATTATTCTAGTCATGGTATCAAAATTGGAAGTGAGGAAGATGTTTATATTACACATGTCAAGGATCCATGGACATTTTACTGCCAACTTGAAAGATGTTCAGATACTTTGGCACAGCTGGCTGAAAACATCAGTTGCCTGAGTGAAACAATGACCAGCACAGGAACCTTGAACATGTTTGGGACCTTGTGCCTAGCAAGGTATGCTGACAGTCAGTGGTACAGGGGAGTAATTATGGAAACACAACCTAAGGCAAAAGTGTTCTTTGTGGATTTTGGGAATACAGAGACCATAGAGAAAGATGATCTACTTCCTTTGCCCAGTGATGCTTCTGATATCTTGCTTGTGCCAATGCAGGCCATAAAGTGTTCCATATCTAATGTATCTTCTGTTTCCAAAGAAGCTGCAACATGGTTTAAGGAAGCTGTCCTAGAAAGGCAATTAAAAGCAATAGTAGTAGCAAAGGACTCTGATAATACACTGCTGGTTGAGTTGTTTGATAGTAATACTCAAATTAATATGAAACTGAAGGAGCTAAGCCTAAACAATACCGGCCTATGTAGTCATGTAGAAAATAAGACTTGCTGCTCTAGAAATACAAATGTCAACGAGATTGCAGTGTCTGCTTTAAATACAGGGAGGCCTGTTGAAACTAAAAAATGCAGATCTGAAGCTCAGGGAGGACATGGGAGCAAAATGCACTTCAGAGAAGATGTAAACCTTTTCCAGCACTCTAGGAAGGAAGATTGGGCAGATGGATTACTAAAATCTGATGGAATGCCTAGCAGTAAAAAGGATGCAGATATGCTAAATAAAGCAAGGGAGGAGTCTCACCTCTCTGTCCAGATGAACACACTGTCAGATACTAAATCTGATGCTGAAGGCAAGTGTATAATGCTTAAAAATGTATCTGATCTGCCACAACAGAAGATAGTGCCAGCTCTTAAAACATTAGTGTATGTGTCTTATGTCAATGATCCGCTGGATTTTTATGTTCAGCTAGGGAGCGATGAGGCCCAGCTTAACAGCATTTTGGAAAGTTTAAACAATAGGACACCGGTGAAGAACCCTTGTGGACAACTTTTCCAAGCAGGAGATTTAATCAGTGCTATTTATTCAGAAGACAGCTTGTGGTATAGAGCTGTAGTAAAAGAGAAGACTTCTGACAATTTCATAAGGGTACACTATATTGACTATGGTGACACTTCAGTCATTGGTGTTCATCAAGCACGGAGGCTCCCTGAGGACTTGTTGTCTATTCCAGCAATAAGCATTCATTGCTTTCTAGGTGGACTTAAATACAAAAAACGTGCAGACTGGGAAGAGAAAGCAGTGCTTTACTTCACCAAGAGAACAACTGAAATCCTGCTGTCGTGTGAATTTGTAGAGAAGGTTGAGGATAAATGGGAAGTTATTCTCAGTGACCATCAAGGTGTAATAACAGTGGATTTAGCTGATGATCTTGCAAGTGCAGAGAGATCTTGTTCAACAGAAGTAATTGATAAAAAAAAGAACAGTGACTTGATAACTGTGTGTGAGCCTTTGCCTCCTTGGGCACCACATGAGATTTCCTGTGATGGTAAATCATTTGTGTGGAAGTTTCCAGAGGCAGGTCAGACTTTAAAAATCTACGTCACAGTGGTAAATGGTCCAGAATACTTCTGGTGTCACAGTGCTGATACTGAATGCTTGAGTTACATTGAGAAAAAAATAGAGGAAATGGAAAAGCTTGGACTGCGCTCTTTGAATGATGGCAGATCTTGTATTAAAAGTGGTGATGTTTGTCTGGCTAAATACAGTAAAGATGGATGGTTCTACAGAGCTCAGATCAGCAGTGTAAAAGGTGACAGTGTAGTTGTTCGACATGTGGATTACGGAAGTGAGGAAGCTGTTGGCATGGAGATGGTCCAAGAGATTCCAGGTGAACTGCTCAGAGTACCTGGTCAGGCATTTGCTTGCTGTCTGTCAGGTTTCAATCTCTCAGAGGGCTCTTGGCTTAGTGAAGCAAATCAGAAGTTTTATGATATGACTGCAGACGTTGCATTAGAAGCTGAAGTAGTAGAAACTTGGAAGGATAAAGATTCTGAAGTCCCTCTGTGTGTTGTCAAGCTGGAAGCTTCTGGCAATAGTATTAATGAAGAGATGAAGCCTTTTTGGAAGGCTAATAAAAAAACTGGTGATAGCACTTTCTCAAGCCTTGACAACCTCTTAAAGGAAAACAGGAGTTCAAACAGGGATATGGATCTTTGTCTTGAAAGAGAAACTACTGCTGTTTGTGGATTATCTCAGGATGAAAGCTCTTTACTTTGTTCTAAACCTCTCCTGGGTGTAACTTCTGAGTCCTTAGAAACTGCAGAAGCAAATGTGTCAGTGGGAGCTGCCAGTGAGAATACTGATGATGGATATGAAACAGTAGAGCATCAGAACAGTTTTCATAAAGAGAGGTCTCTGTCTGAAGGCAAGAGTGATAACAGCATGCTATTAGAACCCATGAGAAGCTGCAGCCCTCATATTTCAGGGAGTGAAATGACAGCTTCAGAACAAGAACTGTCTCAAATACTGCTTGAAGAGGATGCTGAGCTCCAAGCAGAACCGACAGGCAGAGCTTCAGCAGCTCATCTTTTTCTAGGAAACAAACCAGAACCAGAATTGCCAGTGCTCCAGGCACAAGAATCTTCAAGTGATGGAACAGGGACATTAGTGGAACTGGATCCATTAGAAATGCACTATTCACATGATAATCTAAAAGAGCTCGTGCTGGATCTGGAGGCACTTTCAGGGAAGTCCCCCTTCAGTGAAGAAACAAAGGAAGCACTAGAAACCAAGTCACTTGAAATGCAGACAGCATCAGGCAGTGAAGCAAGACAGAGAGTGTTGGACCAGGAATTGCTGGAGCTGCCAGTTGGTAATGAGGAGACAGAGGGATTGACAGCTCTGAACTTTCTTGAAATTTTAACATTACTTAATGAGAAAGAAAACTTGGTGCCTTCAGTCAGTGGTGGAAAGAAGTCAGTAGGGCTGAGTCTATCTGATGTTCAGCCTTCTTTGGGAGAGAACACAAAGGAATTGGAAGTGAATTTGTCTGGAATTCATCAAGCAAAAGATCTCCTAGGTGGTTGGATGGAAGCAGACCTTCCTTCCCCGAGGGTGTCATCACCTGGTGATAGACCTGAGAAAGAACTGGACCTGAAGACCCGTAACAAGCAGTCAATGCAAGGTGCCAAGCTTGGGCAGTTTCTGGAGCTGGTGCTGCCTGTTGTTCAGCCTTCTCAGGAACACAGGGAGGAGGACTTGTTACAGTTGGAACGTGTGCTGCAGAGTCCTGCAAATAGTGAAAGTCACCTTCCATTCCCTACAAAAGACTCAGCAGATCAGAGGCCTGTTTTCACTGTAAAATCACATGACTACAAAGTTCAGAAACAGAAGGGCTGGCAGAAGAAGCAAGATGACTGTGTGAAAGAATGGATGATACAAGACCTTAGTGACTCATTTAAAGAGTGTGGAAATACATGTGTTCAGTCTTCAGGCTGTAAGTCTGGGGATGAAGAAAAGCAAAATGAGAACTTGGCTGACTGCAGTGCAGGTAAATTATCTGATTTTTAAGGAGTTAAATATTCAGAATGTTGTGCCCATTAAAACATGTGAATAGCTTTCTTACAGAAACCTAATTTTTATCTCCTAATGAGTTAACATATGAGTGTCAGTACGCTTTGGGTTAAGGATGACAAGACTCAGCCTAGTATCTCATGTTTAATGTGCCTAACTAATCTTACTTGGGGAGATTAATGACTTTGATTGGAAATCCATTTCTGAACATGAAATGCATGTGCAAGAATGTTCAGGGTGACAAATTTTTAACTTTCAAATATCAAGTAGTTTGGAGGGAGGTAGGGGAGCAGTGTTGAGGCATCTGAGGTTTATTGATGGGTTTTACATAGGGGTTTTTCCTTGCTCCTTCATTGATATGTCATCATTTCTTCTAGCACATGGTGACTATCCTTGCAATCTGAAGGGCTTTGCTGTTGGTTCCAAATGTGTGGTGTGGACCTCCCACCAATGGTGCGAGGCTTGCATTTTGGAGATATCTGAAAAAGGCACCAGGGTAAGTATGGCTTGAGTAGTCTTTTTGCATTCTTAAGATCTGGCCCTTCTTTGGTCATCTTCTAAACTTTGAATATTTTAGAGCTTCATTCTGTAATTGCAAAGACTGATGTTGAATTTATAGGCTGCATAGAAACAGCAGTATCTCGGAGTTGGATGCTACATTTCAACACTTGATATTCCTTCCCGTTATTCCCTTGTATTGACTGGGGATATTGAAGGATCTGGCCCCAGACTGAGATAGGGCCACACATGTGAGAGGGTATCTAGCCTGGGAGTTAATGTTCTGCTCTGGAGCTGTGTTACCATCAAATGCTCATGAAACCTGGCACTGTTTTACTGGTGTTCTGAGGAATTAGTGCTAGAGCAGTAAGACCTTGGGAAGAAACTGAAACTATACTGTAAGTAATAATGAATCCCAAAGTATTCCTGCTGTAGTGAAATGAGTGTTGCATTAGTGGTTGGTGGGAGTTAACTCTAACAGAAGGGGATAATATAGTGAGCTGCCTGGTTATACTGTTTTAAGATATGGGATGAATGACAAGCCTTCCTTTGGTTCAGGGGGAGTGTGTGTCTATGTACACACATCACAACATTATACTTGGATGAAATAACCTTTAAGGTTTCATTTAAGGTTGCAAGCTCCAAAAGAGCTTTACATAAAAGTAACCTTTTGGAAGATTGAATGCCTGAGATCGTGGAAGCCAAATCTTTTGCAAGTAGATCCTTTGAGTATTGAGAACTAACCTCATCTATGTTCAGATGAATGTCAGTGTCTATTGTGTAATGATATCCCTATTCATCACCTTCCTTCTGGTTCTGATCTAATAGGTGTTTTCCAGCCTTTCTTTCTCAGTATGCTTAGCTTTAGAAGTCCAGAACAACCTTGAGTAGACTCAGTAGTTACATTCAGTTTTATTAGATATTAACTTGCTCTTCCTTGCAAGATCCAGACTTTTCAAAACTTTCTAAAGGCAGGAAATTCTCAACTGTGTTTTCCTACTGCAGTGTCTTATTTGTTGAGGGTATTGCTGCTGTGCTGGGTACACTTTGGCTCTGTCTGTGCAGGTCTTGAATCTCTCTAATGGTAGTGAGGAGATTGTGGATCCTGAGAATGTCTGGAACGGTATTCCTGACTCAGCTTGCAGATCGTCTGAGGTATGGCAGTGTGGTGGTGTTCTGGACAGTACTGGGTTTTCAGAAAGGGTGCTCACTAGCTGGTAAATCATAAAAAAACACTTCTAATATGAAGTAACTAGGAAGGAATAGTAAGGTTTTTCAGCAGTATCCTTCATGAAGTACTTACCAGTGGATGAAAAACTCATGTCTAGAACTCAAATCTCAGGTCATTAACCATGCTGTGGTGATAACAGAATGGAATTTCCAGGTTGTTTCTTCACATGCAGTTTTTGAATGAAAGTGAAAAGTGGATAGAAGACTAATATAGTGAATTATAAGGAGGGGAAACAGTGGCAAACAGGATTTCAGTAATGCTGATGTAAAAATCTAGTCTAGTATGAAAGGAAGTACCTCAGTGGAAGTCTTGGCAATAGTGCCAGCTTTCTAACAGGATCCCTTTTTGTGTAGGCATTAACTGCTGCAACAGAAAACGTTCAGTCCTTACCAGAGGAGTCCTTACTTCATGGTGAGTCTACTTTAAGCCTCCCAAATGGGTTGTGTATTGGGTGTTGGGATGCTTTCTAATTTTCTAGAAAATGTTTTATTTTAGAACATACAGTTGAAACACTGATTCAAGCTCATGTAGTTGATACTGTTGGTGGGATTTTCTTAGTAGCTTTAACTTACATACTGTCACTTTAGGGGTGACTATATGCAATGAGAGCTGCCACTCTGCCTGGATTAGAAACCAGTTTAGTACTTATTTATTCACCTGATGGATTGAGCCTCTTGGAAAAGCTGGGATGGTTCACTCAAGCTGTAGATTTTAGTAAGGTTTCGAGCATCTGCCATCGGCATGCTGCTCTTGCTCATGTTTCTTGAGGCAAGTGACTGCTAGGCAGCCTCTACTAAGCATTTAAATTGGGATTTGAATGCCTCAATCCCATGATCTTGGTCTATAAATCTAAACCCATAATAATACCATCCTAGTTGTTGTAGTTTGTGAATAGTGCATTTACATCTTTATTGTTACTGGAAAATTTTGAAGTGTTACTGGTGAGCACCTATTCATACCATATCAGTGGTACAGATTCTTTCTGGTTATATACAGTCTTTATAATCCATGGAATTGTAGCTCTGTTCTGGTTGAAAGGGACCTTTGGAACTGCTGAAAATAGGGTCAACTAGATTAGGTTGCTAAGAACTGTAATGCCAGGTCTGGAATCTATCCAAGGTGGAGAATCCAAAACCTATCTGGGCAATTGGTTTCAGTGGCTGCCTCACAAAGACTGAACTGAGCTTAAGTAGAAGATAGCATTTGTGCTTTCAGAGTTTAAATTGCTAATTGTATTTCAGTACAGCTGTACTGAAAGCTGTCTGGTTTATGGATAACAAATAATTAAGCCTGCAACAGATCTGGTTGCCTGCTGAGGGGAAAGAAGCAGTTAAAAAAACTTGATTAAAATGTTAAAATGGTGAATCTACACATTCTCCCTCAATTGCATCTCTCAAATGCAGGATTATTCTTGATTTTTGTGTTTTTTTGTGTTTGTTTTTTTTTTTTTTTTTTTGTGGGCTTGGTAATACTTTCACATTTTTTACCACTTAGCTTTGTTTTCCCTTATTGAGCTGTTATTACTGTCCAAGTTTGCCCTTTGTCTGTTCTTGAACACTTGGCATGGAATTAGTGCAGAAAATGTGAGCAAAGGTGGTGCAACCACATGCCACAGAGCTGGATCTTGCTGCACATATGTGCCACTGCCTGGAAAGGCAGTTTGAGTAGAAGGTACCCAATCCACAGGATGCAAAAACTCCTACAGTGCCTGATGCCAAGCCCACTGAAGGATGGAGTGACTTGAACTCCTAAGTGAAGTCTGGGAGCACTGCTGCTTCATCTGCTTGGGCAGGTCTGCTGCTTCATCTTTTTATAAGTATAGTCTTCTAATATGGTCCAATATGTCAGTAATATTTATTCTGTAGCCCTGTAGAGCTATGACTTTAGATGTTAATGCATTTATACATATTTATACAAACATCTTGGTAGGTCTAATCTGTGTTCATTCCCTGTAGAAAAGCAAACAGACTGCACTTGTGATTTAGATGAAGATCCTCATGTTCTCCAGCATTGCTGAAACAAAGTGACATGTTCTCCACACAAAACTGGATAAGTGCCTGTGTACCAAACATTCCCATGAAAATGTGTTCCTGGGAACAATACAAGCAAAGCATTGCGTGTTTGTTTTCTACCTAACTGACCAAGTGCCTGTCACTACTGTACTCCCCTGTCACAGAACCCTGTTGTGTTGGTAGACTGTTATGGTCAGCTTCTTTTCTTATAGCTGTAGTTGGTAACTGTTATTGTTTAGCTTGTTTATTGCAACTGTACTTTCTTAACTAAAAATTTGCCTCTTGATTGGTGTTTTTATTGACTGTGGGTGCACTGACTTGTATTGAGTTCTTAAAGGCTTCTTATGAGTTTCTGTATATGCTTTTGTATTGTACAGCACTGCTTTCTAATGTTTGCTTTTGAAAAGTGAGTTACATTGTTATGTGGAGTTTTTTCCTCAAAAAAAAGTTGAGGGTATTTTTGTGGGGGTGGGGGAGTAGTTTTCTCTGTATATGGGACTATAGTTGTTTTGGGTTGAAGTCTTTCATTTGGTGCTGTTCTAAAGCAATGGAAGAAGCTGGAATAAAGCTTTGGCTGACATGCACTGGTTTGTTAATGTGTTTTGTTACTAACTTGTCTGTTCCCTATGCATGAGCCCAAGTGCCCTGTGGGTGCTGTTCTGCAGTCACTGGTTCTGTTTTGACACTAAACATCTCTCTAGAGCACTGTGAGCTAGGGTTAATGCTTTGGAACATTAATTGCACTTAATTGAACTTATTTCAATTGTTCTTCCTGTAAATATGAAAGAGTCTCAATAGAATGGTTTTGCTGCTACACATGTACAGCTGCATAAGGACTTGTAGTTGTTTAAAGCTTTTAGTCTCCTCCTTTATCCGGGTTGGATATGTGGGGTGATGAAGCCTTGTTGGTGTGTTGGGTGGTGGGATGGTCACAACGATATGAATTAGTCTCCTAAGCTAGGATTTTAGTCCATGCATCTAGGAGAGGGTGCGGGGGTGCTCTCCCCTGGTTCCCCCCCCGGCCACGTGGTGCCAGAGCCCTGGGCGAAGGACAAAGACACCACACCAGCTCGAGAGAGAGAGAGAGAAAAGGTATTGTGTGGCTTTGGGCCAACAGGGATTAACATATAGGCGGGGAAAGGTTTCAGGGAGAAAGGTGGGTCACGCCCCTCGGTTCCCTGGGGGGTGGTCTTGGAATGCCGAAGGGGCTCTCTGGGAAGGGCACATGGTATCTAGGAAGTGGTACAAAGGGATTCTGGGAAGGGGAAGGCATGGATTCCAGAGGGGGGAAGGGGAACACACATTTTACACAATATTAAAACATCAGTTTAAGGTATCCACATTCTCTGGATGGCTTTCTTCTGTCCATCTCTGGCAGGACTCTTTCCAGGTTGTATATGGGAAATCCATTCCCACACTCCTTAGGTGTTGGAAAGGGGTTTCTATTTTATACTGGTGTTCCATGCCCCTGTACAGCATAGCTACTTCCTCCTCCTCAGAGACTGTGGGGTTTTCATGCTGCCATAAGGACATGATAGTATCAGTCTGGGTGTCTCACAAGTAGATCTCAAGTGTTAGTGCTGGTTTTTCATAAGACAAACACATCTTTACTTGCTTAATAAAGACAATACCTGGATGTAGGCTGGAAAGAATTTAATTAAATTCTGAAGGAGAGGTCTTAAGTGTTGTTGCAAACTCACTTTAAGATCACAGATTATGTTAAACATTTAATTACACTGTTAATTGCTTGCTTGTTCTGCTTGCTTCACATGTTTTGTTTGTAACCTGATTTTGAAATTAACAGAATTTAGAAGACACTCTTCCCCGGGGGCAGCTTCAGAAAGTTTTGATCCAAAAATGAGAGCCTTAAAGAAGTCTGCCCCCCTGGCTGCTGACAATTTTTGTCCAGGTACAAACATTGCTCTCTGTATGTCAGTGGGAGCCAACTGCTTCTGCTGTCAGTCACAGACAGCAATGTCAGTACCTGAACAAAGCTGCGTAGCAGGAGAGTATCAGTACCACGGGACACCTCAGGCAGTGCTGACAAGGACCATGTAAAAGGAGCTGTACAGGTGCCATCTCTCTGATTTCACCTGCAGTCTGGTCATGGTAGCACAGACATTAACAAGAGAGGAACTGCTTGGAGCTTTGTCCAAGGGGAATTACAATTGCTATGACAAGAGTGACCACTTTTGAAGTTTTTGGAATAGAAACATCAGTGTATGGCACTAAACACAGATCTTACATTGACATGGGCTATGTTCATATAAGGAGTGCTGTGTCTGAACAAACACCTTTCTTTGCTGTAGTCTTAACTCCTTCCTGTAGCATTTACTGTGGCCTTATTAAAATAAGGCAGTTTTGAAGACCACCCTCCACTGGCACTTTTCCGACTAGAAGGAGCAACAACCTGTCCCCACTTCCAGCTGTTGTCAGAGCACAGCTGAAATAGTATCTAAATAACAAAGTGATGGCTTGGGGAGGGAGTTTGGTTTGGGTTTTTTTTTATTTTTTTTTTCCTTACACTGACTTAAAGCTTGGTAAGCAGAACTGTAGTTGAATTCCTTATAGCTTAATCTGTCTCTCTGCAAACTTAAGTCAAAACCAGAAGGAGCATTTAAATTACCATTAAGTGATTTTTCCCAAACTGCCTATGAAGCAGAAGTTACACTGCTGCAGTATTTCAATATTATACTACTATCCATTCAGTATTATCCTACTAACTCATTTGAACCAAAACCTGCTTTTATATTAACACAACTTAATGCCTTTTTTTTTTTTATTCCACACCCCAAAAGCTGTGTAGATGTTTAATGCCACCACCTGTCTGAGCAATGTCTGGCCAACATTAGTGTCTTGACGTCCACAGCATTTTCAGTGCTTCTTTGTATTCCTTATTCAGGCTCTGCTGGAGATACATTAATATTGGTTCCAGGAATAACATTGGGTCCTATGCCATCCACAAGAGAATCCCACTTATCGAAATCTTTCTTAAGACCTACAAAATGGGGGAAATAAAACCCAAGTGGGTGATGAGTTAAGGATCAGCTTTCTGTAAAACTACACCAAAAAAGTAAACCATCTTGCAAAGCAGGGGAGGTATGTTTTAAGGAAGAAAAACTGATCCTCCAGATTTTTATATATCAGAACAAATCACCAGTGATGTTTCTCTGAGTTGCTAAGATTACAAAAGTAACTGACCTTTAGAAAGAGTCTGACTAGTTTTTTCTACGGACACACCTTATTTTAAACTGGACTAAAGCTTCACATTTGTCTGTACAGATACTTACTTAGATGTTTCTGCAGGAAGGCTAATGAAGCGTGATTGCTGATATCAATAGCTTCATTTGGATCTATTTCTCCTTTTAATTTGAAAAATCTTGCAATGATTCCTCCACTCACAAAGGTGAAGTCGGGAAAGCTCTGATGTACCGACCCCCTGCAAATGGATAAATGATCAACAGGCTTGTAAGAATGTATTAAATCAGCTGATTAAAAGATGCACTGACTTCAGTCACATGTTTCACGCTGTCTTCTTCAGCAGAAGATAAAACAGGTTAATCTCACAAGCATGCAAGATTAGCAGGAAATTGTGTCCTAACCACAGAAGGGAAGAAGGTTTGTACATGCTCAGCATAAATCACTATATTTGAAATGATAATAAAGAGTTGGCTTGGCAAAACATCAAGTCGCCTTTCTGGTCTGTGTTGCAGGATAGAACCATCCACTCCTTTGGCTGCTTTCACTGGGTGAGTCCAGAACTGCTCCCCAGAAGGCTGTTTTAAAGTGTTCAGGTGATGTATGAGGTTCAGGGTTAAGTGTGCCCCAGGGCAGGAATGTACACCTTAGAGTATCTCAAAACTTGGCTGTTACTGGATGCTTTGAGAGATCTCTGTCCCCACTGTGGGAGATGCATGGTTCATTTAAATATGCAGTGAAAACCCAAGCCATGAGGAAGGACAGAATCATAGAAGCATTTAGGTCAGAAAAGACCTTTCAGATTATTAAGTCCAACTGTTAACCCAGCACTGCCAAGCCCACCAATACACCAGGTCCCTCAGTGCCACATCTGTATGTGTTTTAAATACCTCCAGGTATGGTGACTCCACCATTTCCCTAGGCAGCCTGTTCCAGTGCCTGACAATTCTCTCAGTGAAGACATTTTTCCCAATATCCAATCTAAATCACCCCTGGTGCAACTTGAGGCCATTTCCTCTTGCCCTATCACTTACCTGGGAAAAGAGACCGACCCCCACTGCTCCACCCCCCTTTTACAGGTAGAGAGTGATAAGATTTTGCCTGAGCCTCCTTTTCTCCAGGCTAATCACCCCCAGCTCCCTCAGCTGATCCTCACAGGCCTTGTGCTCTAGTGACTGACTGTCTTTCTGCAGTTACATGTCATTGCACAGCTCCAACAAGTAAAAGATTCCTCTTCAACCGCAGAAATGATGGATCCTGGACACTTACTTGATAGTGATCATTTTCTTGTTTGTGTCATTGGAGATGAGCTTCTTAATCTTTAAGATGTTATCAGCCCACTGGAACTTTTCAGAGTTGATAAAAAGCAGTGGTTGCTGGACACTGTTCTGGTAAATGTCATCACCTACAGGAAGCATCCATACGTCGAGGGCAATGCCACACCTGCCAAAAACAACTGGGTATCGGCACAGAAGCAGAAAGCTTTGGAAGTTCTCAGCATGCTTTGAGTTGCAGGAGACAGGGGAAAGAGAAACTCTCTCTCATACGGAACAGGTTAATGAATCATTTTGGTTTAAAATTACTTCTACTCTGGAGGAAGAGAATTAGTCCATTTTTGCATTTGTTGGTCTCCATTGCAGGGTCCCACAGTATCATGATACAATAGGATCTATTATGTATTATCTATTATTATCCCCACAGTTGGGAGAAGCATGAATGGAGAAAGCAAGAAAATGCTGAACAAACCTTTTTCTTCAGGAGCTAATTAGTAGCTGGGGAATCCTAGAGAAGGTGCCCTGCTCCAGACCTCTCAAGTGCCAAATGTCTCTTGCCTTGTTTTACATACTCACCTGAATCTCATTTCTTTGCTGAGACTCTCAATTACTGTAGCACCACCAAAAGAGTGTCCCATCACAGCTATTCTGCTAGTATCAACAGAATCCTGTCAAAAAAATCCAGGTGCCGTAAGAGATTTTCTTTCCCAAACTTTTTTCCAAGGGAATAATTTTTTAGGAAATTGAGCCTAATGAAGTAAGAAGAGCATCATTTCAACTCCATTACTATCTATCCACCTTGGGATGACCTGAGAATATGTTCATAGATATACAGTGTGATCTTCAGAATAGTTTACAGGAACCAGGTTAGAAACGGAAGGGAGAAATCAGAAGCATTATTAGATGTTTTAACAAAATGCAGTTGCCACCTTTCACTCACCTTTAGGCTGTTCCAGTCGAAGTTTGAATGTAGTACATTGGTTACTTCCTCTCCTGAATTGATTTTAAGAATGAGATTGAGAGCCTTGATACACTCCTGTGCTCTTTGCTGCACCTGGGGAGACAGAGAGGTTGGGGCAGAGCACTGGAAGGGATCATCAGACAACTGCCAGGCTTTCTGGTCCCTTGAACATAGTACTTAGTCTGATGTTTTTCCACCCTAAGTCTGATACCGACTATCCTGAACTGCAGAATGAAACCATAAAACAAAAATCTGACAATACCTGACCAGCATCAAAAACTGATTTGTGGAGGTCTAAAGAGCTGCAGCTCTTGCACACAACCTCTGCACATGGAGGAATTTATCCCTATGACATAGGCCAAAGACCTTGAACTCCTTCATTCTGTCAATACTCAGGAGAATAGGTTGTTGGGATGTGCAAAGGCTTAAGTTACATAGCTCCATGGAAGGGTCACTTGCTGCTCCTCCTTGCTCACTTTGATGAACAAATGTCATTACATCACTTGTCTCATATGCACAATAGCCTTGAAACTGCCCAAAATAAGAAACAGCTGAGAAGCCTATCTCATTTTTTTATATATACACATCCTTGAAAACTAGCTAAGCTGTTGCAAATAAAGATTTTCATCGTTCCATATAAAAACAGTTTAAAACTTTGATATGTCAGTAAAAGACGAAAGAGCCTTCAAAAACAACCTAAAAACAGTAATGTTGTTGGAAACCACAGCATGTAGGCAGGCAGCAAGATGTCTGCGCATCACTGAATTTCAAATAAATCCCAATCTCCTGACTTCGCTACTTGTGAAATTTGCAGACTGTTGTCTGGAACAACAGCTTCTGGAAGTTGTTTGAAAGCTCAGACATTAGACATTGAGACTCATAAGTAGAATGTTGCAGGGATACAGGAAATGATTCTTGCACTGCTGTTTGTATGGCCCAAGGAGATAAAGAGAAGCACCTCCCTGGCTGACTTTTCATCAGCTGGAATAACCACTCCCATATTTTAAAGGTCAAGCCTGTGCTTGAAGGAGCTCAGCAGTATGGTCACATCACATCTAGCACAGATGCTGCTTATAAGCAGCAAGTCTACACTGTTTACATTGCTATCAACCACCTTAAAGTGTGTTGATTATAAAGCAAACATCCCCCTCAGAGCAGCCGTGATTCATCCTGCTGCACAGCAGTAAATGAAAGCTAAAGCAAGCCTAAGGCCACACAAACACGTGAACACAACTCTGTGTCACTTGTAGGCTGGTCTGGGCAGTAAAAGACACGGAGAAGAAACAGAAAGCAGAGTGAAACCAGAGGACAAACAGCTGACTCAAGAGTTCAACTTCACGAGACAGCTTTGTTGAGGAAGTAGTTTATGCTCTGAAGAAAGCTGCTGTTGGCTTTTCCATCTTCAGGAACTCATGACCCAATCCATGTTTATAGATACCCTGAGTCATAGCAGAGGACTGCAGATGAGGCCAAAGGGAAAGAGTCTGCTGATGAGCCTTAAGCACACCACTCCTGCCACACTTCCCAGAGGACAGTCCCAGTGCACATACCTGCTTATGGCGCAAGCAACGCTCTTCCTCTCCAGTTTTCAGTTTCCTGTAGTAGATCCATTCCTTCTCCATGTTTGATGTAGACTCTTCCTGTGATTCAGAAACGGACCTTCTTTTACAGTAATATGTTGCTGAAGCAGATTCATCTCTGTAATATCAGCAAAAGGTTATTTCTGGGCATGCATTCCATTTGGTCCAACATGAAGTCAGCACAAGTTTTGGATTTCACTTATCTGGAGATCCAGTTATCAAGCAGTGCTGCTGCTATTGCAAGTGAGTGTAGACAGACTTTCTAAGTAATGCAATAACCCCACCAAAACTACCTCCTTTATGTTCTCCCAGTTCTAACAGAGGGAGAAAAATAGCATGTCTGAAGAATGGCAAACAGTATCTACCCCAAGACTTTGCATTCTAGGGCATAATTATTGAAGCAAAATACCCCCTGTTTAGAGAAGAGTTGAGCTACGGGGGATGTGGGTAGGGCTTAAAAAGAGATGTTAGTTTTTCTTAAAAAAAAAAAAAGTTCTTCTTTAGAATAACATTCTGTTCAATGTGAGAAAACTTCATGCCATCAGAACTCCCAGAACATGCAGCATACACCATACACACCTGTGCTCCACAGCAGCCACTATAAAGCCCTGAGAAGCCATCTCTATGCAAATAGCAGAATAGATTGTCCTGCAATAAAAACCACATTCTGGTGAGATGTAATTCCTTCAGTTCCACTGCTCTTCAAATGCTGACCACACTATGTATGTGCTAGTCCCCACTCAGTATTTCTTCTGTTTGAATTTGCTACCCAGCAGAGGAGGTTTTTGTATGCCAGGCACCAAAGCCTGTTCACAAAACCTTGGTACTGTTTTACTGTCTATTCGAAAGGGAAAATGCTACTGATTTTTAATAAATAGCATATACAGCACTTTGCATCTTCACAGAGCTGTCCAAAAATCAACTAGCTAATCTTCACAATGTGCTTACAGACTGGTAGATACTTTGACTCCTATCATACAAACCAGAAACACAAATGGAGCCCTGCGCAACCTGACCTAGTGGGAAGTGTCCCCATCTATGGCAGGGAAGTCCCTTCTCACCCAGGCCATTCTGTGATTCTATGATCAAAAATACATCAGCCCTGCTTTTATTTACTTTGTTTCAGAGGAGGCATACTGACACAGAGCAGCCTGCTCTTCAAATCTATTTCAGCTGCACAAGGATCTCACCTCCTACTGAAAATCTATTTAGAACCATCCTTGGCAACTGCTGTCTCTACAGAGACAAAAAGAGTTTGTCAACAAACTGTAGAATTACCGAAAAGCTCCAAGTCCATGGGAAAAGATGAGAAGTGGATATTTTTCTCCTGGCTTAAAAGCAGCATTTGACTTTGCAGGACAGGTCACTGAACCTAGATAAGAACAGAAGTGTATGTCACTGTTAGTGAAATGAGAGAAAGCATTTGTTCCTGTGGGAGAGGTCCCAAGAATGTGGTGACCACTGATTTCAGAGCATTCATCTAAAGGTACCAAGTCTCATCTTTAAAATACAGAAGACAAATATGCATCTGATTCTGAACATGCTAATTGACAGAAGATTCTTTCTCCTCCTCCCATCCACAGTCTACATCAGGTCTACATATCTCTTAAACCCTAATAGTCAGGCATCCAAGTCTTGTTGATATTCTGACCTTAGGATCTCTCCAGCTTTTTTAATTTTTGCACATTTCCCTGAGGGATTTAAATCCTTACACACAGGTGCAGTTTATCCAAGCTCTCCTTAGAGCAAACTGCCCAGACACTCCAGTCCACAGCAGTCAGGGCCTACCTGAGAACTGGGTCATGTTCAACACTGAGCCTCCCTACACAACACAAACCCATCCCACAAAAGCACACTTCTTTGCTAAAAGATATTTTTCAGCCCAGCAATACCACCCTGGTCATTGGAGCAGTGAGGTAGCAACCTGTAAACAGAGCTCATGGACTCACTAGTCAAGCAATAAAACCAGAACTAGTCTTACCAACATAGTAATGGAAAAGTCTTTCTCCTACAACTCTGTACACATTAAGGAAATCAGAGAGACCCTGATAGTATTCTTTATCAGGAATCCATCGTGCCTCCTCAATATCCGTGGCATCACACGCTGGGTAATACAGGCGCAAGAAGCTTCCCTGGGAGCAGGAGGAAAAATAAAAAAAGGAATACTGGCATTTCTTTATATAAGGCAGAGAAAAAGGAAGATAAAATCATTTATATAAAGACCTTCAAGATGCAAGAATGACAGCTCAAGAGATTTAAAAGAATCTCATCAGAAAATTATTATCCCATACAGGCTTAGTGGGAAATCCTATGTCACTTTACACGCCTACAATGAATTTAAAGTAGCATGGGATACAAATCATTTTGAGTAGAGATACACATCACCACCTCTAGGTTAGCCTATGGTTAGTTCAAAATGCTCCATGTAATTAAGTTAATAATTTACAAACACTCATTTGCCCCATTTCTGCATCTTGCTGGATCGTTCCTTCTGTTTTCCTGCCTGGGAATGGTTCTATGATGCAGTTAGGTCAGTTTTATAGGGCTGACTGTTAAAGGGGTGACTGAAGATGATCTGAGAGCAGGACCATCTCTCCTAGGATGACAGGCTGGGAGAGCTGTGGGTGTTCAGCCTGGAGAAGAGAAGGCTCTGGGTAAACCTTAGATCACCTTCTAGTACCTAAAGGGACTACAAGAGGGCTCGAGAGGGACTCTGGACAATGGCCTGGAGTGACAGGACAAGGAGTAATGACTCTAAACTAAAAAAGGACAGGCTTAGATTAGCTATTATAAAGAAATTCTTTACTGTGAGGATGGTGAGATACTGGAACAGGTTGCCCAGAGAAGCTGTAGATGCCTCATCCTCTGAAGTTTTCAAGGCCAGGCTGGATGGGGCCCTGAGCAACCTGTGAGTGGAAGCTGTCCCTGTCCATGGCAGGGGAATTGCAACGAGATGATCTTTAAGGTTCCTTCCAACCCAAACTACTCAGTGATTCCATGATTCTATGACTATGTCATCCTTCCAGCTGGGAGTTGTCATTGCTTTCCTTGCATCAGTGAGTCTCATGGAGCTGTTACTGACCCAGTTCAGCTTGCTAAACTGGGAGTGGGGGGGATGGACCACCCTAGATGTATATTTTTCCACTAGGTTAGCAAGCCAGATTTTATCCTGAGACTAGTTTCTGGAAGTGTGGTCCAGCAGAGGAGGTGTCAGGGACATGGTCTTGTGGCTAGTGTTCCTGGCTAACATGAGCAGAGGCTGTCAGCAAAGCTCTTGGGCAGCTGCACAGCAAGGGAACACAATATATTGTTCTTCCTCCTCATCAAGATGTTTAGAAGTCTCCAGTGGTCCATCTTTCAAAACACAACTTTGCTCACCTGTATTTTAAATACCTCTGTTTCTTACTCCCAGTGTTGATCGTCTTTACTGTCTGAACTCCAGGTCTCCCACAAAAGCACCCAAGCTTTTCACACTCACATGGACCCTCCAAACCCCCTTGTCAGTCTCTTTCCTTCACAGACGGCAGCAATGTACCAATAGCACACCTCAAAGCAGACTCCCCAGCAGATGAGCTGTGTGTAATCTGCATTTACTTCCTGGTTTGCAAGGGAATTTGCGACACACATTCAAATTCACTGTTTTGCTCTAACTGTGCTTTTGGTTTAGCAAGTTAAGATTAGGGTGAAAATAAACATGAGCTTTAGCATTAAGCCTGATTTCTTGAACACTAATGGATCAGTTTAAATAAAGCTTGTTTAATGAAGCTTGTTTCTATTTACTCATCAAACTTAAACCAATATTTGACAACAAAGACCATTAAGGGAAAACCTTGCCCCATACTGGTAGTGATATTAACTTGATCTCAAAATTGTCCCAGTGAACTTCCCCCACGACTAACTTCTTACCCAAAAGGGAAAGAGGTTCATTATCTATGCCCGAGAGAACTGTAATTGTTCAGAATGCTTATCTAAACAAAAACACACAGGCTGGGCTGATTGCAATTGCTAATTGCTGCTTTGTGCTAATACAGAGTGAGCTCAGTAATGGAAAACATGACCACTACAAACTGATCACGAGCTCCACTACGCCTCGCTAGTCCGAGGAACAAAACCACAGTGTAAATGCAGGTACATTTTCTAAGAAGCAAGAGGATTTGATACAGAAACCCACTAGTGAGACTACTTGTCTATTTATTGTCTTACCATGGTTTCTCATTGTGCTAATCTTGCTAATCTCTTACAGAATTGACATCCTGTTCTTCTTCAGACAGATAAAATCTCAAGAAAACATCCCACACTGTACCCTGCAGCTCAAACACTGCACACTCTCATCTCCCCTGCCAAATCCTGTCACGACCTTTGTGATGAGAATAACTACAGTCCAAGACTGCATGTGGAGTCTCAGGAGGCCAGTGTAGGAGGGAGTGGTGGGGTGGGAAGAACCTTGTGGTCCCAGCAGGACAGTTTCTCTGCAGTATATTGAGCAGGGGAGTTAGAAAGACAAGAATATTAGAAGGAGGGAGGAATTTGCCACGGAAGGCTTGCAGTTTACATCCCTCTGGTAAATGCCCAGTACACATCCTACATCAGGATGGAGAGGATAGAAAGCTCAGCTGTGAGTTGGTCAGCATGGAGCACACAGACAAGTTGGTCTAGGTGGAGACTGAAACTGTGGAAAACTACAGCAAGCCGTGTCACTAATATTGTCGTTTAAATCCAAAGAAGAAGTAAGAGCTTACTTCAACTGCATTTTCTGTCATCAGGTCTGTACATCCAACCAAGTGGGGCCCCTTTCCTTCAGGAATCCTGTAAAACCTCTCAGTGCTGTTGCTCCACATTTCCATTGGTGCCTTCACTGGCAAACCTGGGGAAAAACACAAAGCAAATCAAGAGACCGCCATGGCCTCTGTGACCAGATCACCCACCCTGAAACAAATCCAGTGCGTTGAAGATCCAGGAGCAGGAAATTCAAGATTGAGCCGATACAAAAATTGCTTATGAGAAGCACAGAAGTGCCGATTCACCAACCTGACCTGTTCTACTGGGGAATTTCCTTGGAGAATCCTGAATCCCAAGGGTCAGACAGCACCACGCACTTACAGAAAGGCAGGATGAAACCTTTGGCTGGGGAGGCCGTGGCCGCACTCGGGAGGTCTGCGGCACAGAGGGAAGATTTTGCGGCTCCTCATGGAAAACCGGTCTACGCATCAGGAGGAGCGGGATGTCACGGAGAAATACAACGCCGCTGTCATTTTTCCAAGAGGAATGACGAAGGCTGGGTTCTACCCCTGGCGGGGCGAGGAAGGGCTGCCAGTGCCGGAGCGGGTGTCGGGGCGGCGTACCTGAGGTGACCCCTCCGAGCCGGGCTGGCCCCGGGGATGCGCAGGGCGCGGGGGGATGCAGCCGCATCCCGGGCTAGGGACGCAGCCCCTGGCTCCGGCCGCGTGGGGTGGGCTCTATCCGCTGCCTGCCCCTTCGGGAAGGAGACACAGCACCACCTGCATCCCAACACCCCGCAGCCCGGCCGGGCTCGACAACCCCGGGGCGGGACTGACTCTCTCC
>VXAU01000117.1:2088-36225 GCA_013399695.1 Formicarius rufipectus | reverse complement strand
TACAGGAGCACCTTGAACTATCTCACTTTTCACTACAGGAGCAATGATTACCTCAGGTGGTTCAGTTTGAGTTCCAGTCTCTGTAGAATCAGGAGGGGGCGTTTCGGTTTCAGATGGCATAGTGGGAGTCTCCATCTCAGCTTTTTGTCTTATAAGAACATCAACATTTTTTCAGCTATGGTCTCAATTCAATGGGAATTTTTAAAATTACTGACACTCTTGGATAGCATAAAAATCCATTCCCTGTGCAGTACTGAAATGCAAAATCGAGCAAGCAGATGTGAGAGACTGAATTCATATTGCACAATATTATTTAATTATTGGGTCAAATAAACCAACTTGGGAGGGGCAGGGGGAGGAGCCAGGTTGGATTCCACAGGATCAGGCTGGAAGGCACATGGTCTGCAGCCTCAAGGCAGCACCTAGCCCACATGGGGCAGCTGTCAGCCTGGTTATGTCTTAATTTGGCATTTTTGTTTTAAACAAAATTATAAATACAAGTTTTTAAAAATGGATGGATGAAAAATCTGTCTGCTTCTGCAGTGGTGAGAAGTCATCCTGCTTTATTAGTTTTTCAGGCTTGGGTCCCAGATATTTTAGAAACTAGTAAAACTTGCAATTACAGAAAGGAAAATATGATGGAAAATTCAGCCTTTCCTTAGGGCTATGTACAACCTTGAACTAGGCTGGTTCTGTGACCACATGTCAGTGCCGTGTTGACAGGGAAGTGTGAAAAGGAGGCTGACAGTCTATATGGTGTTTCTTGTAAAGAGACTGTTTCTCCACACTTCTACCTGGAGTATGTATGTTGAGGAACAGTAGGGTATGTAGCAGTGCCTTGAGAAATACCCTCCAGCCTGAGTCTGCCTATGTATCTACAATCTTTTTTGGTTGCCTTTTTAGAATGAAGTTATACAACAACTTTCTTTTTTATTTTCTTCTGATCAGGGCTTGTTCCATTGTGAGTGTAGAACCACAACTCTTTGTAAACTACCTGCTGGCATTCTCTGTGTGGGATGTAATTCAGACGTTCATTTGACACTGTCTACGAGCATGGTGAGGACTTAAATAAGAGAATTTTTGGGATGCCTCAGTAAAGAGGCAGCTGCTATTGGAGTGGTTGCAGTTTATTCTGGTGCCATCCACCCCTGCTGCACCTGTTGGCTCTTGAATTATGGTCATTTTGTTCATAGCAACTCAGTAAGGCAAAGTAGGATTTTAATAGGACAAGCTGATACCTAGATGGGGGTTGGGGCAGTTTCATGAATGCTTAAGGAAGAGAGAGGAGATCCATCTAAGGGCAAGGATGTAACAATGCTTCCCTAAGTTATGGCTATTGCCACTGTCACTGCAGAAGGGGTAGTTGTCCTATTCTCACCACAGCCTTGGGCCTGTTCTCAGTTACAGAGTTTTTCAGGGTAGCTGATACTTCTGATGGATTTTCCTAGTTGTCCATAAAGCTATAAATACAGACAGCAGATAGGATCCTTTCCCTGTAGTGCTGTGGACCTGCAGTGCAGAGGAGATTTTACTGGGAAGAGTGGCTCTGCAAGGTCCTCTACAGCAGGGCCACCCTGCCTGGTTTTGGATGTTGCCTGGCATGCCGGCAGGAGCCACCTTAGAAGCTGTTCTGACACCAGCTACCAAGTCTCCTTCTCCTAAAAACATGTTAAGTGCTGATATAGGTGGTAGTTCCCTAATTACTCCTCCCTGTCCCCCCAAAAACACTTTTCATTCAGATTCAGTAGAGTGACCTCCTGGAGATGTATATATTCGTATTTTTTAATAAAATTTTAGTCACATGAAATGTAGGAGTTTAGATTTTTGCCTGTTGGTAACCCCAGGAAAGTTGAGATCTGGTGTCCGACAGTCTGTCAGCCTCTCATAATGACACCCTTCCCAACAGATGCTCAGGGTCAGAGGGTACCTCAGCCACCCTTGTTAGGGGGGACTCAACAGAGCAAAGATCCGTCAGCAGATCCTGCCAAAGTGTTTTCCACTGCCATCAACTGCAAGGACTCACTTCAACAGTTTACGGAATAACATTTTTATTAATACAAATTATGATAGATTAATAAGGTTTGAAGGTTGTTGGTGATAGTGTCTACTGCAAACATGTTTTAAAACAATCTACTGATACATATATTAACAAAGTACAAGCTCTGATTTGAAGGAACCTACTTATACGTTATGGGGAAAGCACAAGAAAAAGCTCTAGTCCTAAGAGCAGCATTTAACGCATGTAGAGTGTATTTCTCATCCAAGGCATCCCTCTGTGGGGGAAGAAGATGGACTCAGCCAATTGACTGACTCCAGTGGTTTTGGTGGAGGTCTTCTCCCACTTTCCCCCTATCCCCAATTTACTTTTATGCTATTTGCTTTATGTTTGGGTGGAGTTTGAGTGCCTGAAGTAATAAATACCTTTTATTTCTGGTTGGTGTTCCTAATAGGAAGAGGGTGGTGGCCATGGCTTGGCACCTGAGGAGAGGGTTTGACATGGCTGTTGACTTCAGCAGCAGAACATCTTGATTCTCCCTTGTCAGACAGGTTCTGTATGGTCTCAATACCACAATGTTCCCCCATTCTGCTAGGATTTGAAAGGAGGAGGGCCACATAGTCTCCACTTAGTTCCACACTCTGTTCTGTTTCTCTGAGCAGATGTTTATTGTTGTATTGTGGAGCATGTCAACCTCAGTCTGTCCAGGGAGTCGCATCTACTTTTTACTCTAAAATTCTAAATCCCCGTTAAGTTTAACTCTCCATCATTCCACAACGCCATCCATCATCCCACTTTATTTTGTGATATGCAGATATACAGAGAAAATAAATCAAGTGCTGAGTGCTGCTTTGGGTGGGTTTGAACAGCTTGAGAGGGGAAAAAAAAGGGACTTTATAGCCACAAAGTGACCACAGGGATTTATTGATGCTTTATTTTTCCAAGAAATTACATTGTTTCAATGCAAATAACATGGAAAGAGATTGTTGGGACCGATGGATTCTGGATAGTAGCAGTTTATTCTGTCTGGTTTGCTTTGGTGAAACCTCATATTTCTTAAATGAAAATGTAGTGACCCAGAGGTGATACCCATGGATGTGCTGGTAAAAATTGGTGGGGCTGGAGTCACATCATCCAGTTCTATTCAACTTCCATGTTGATGGTGACAGACTGAGCAAAAATTTTGGACAAATCTCAAGTGACATCTGGTCTTTCTGAATTCGACTTCTGCGAAGGAATCGGAGAGTTGGATCTGAAGGCAATGTTGACTGAAGAAACATTTGCAAAATGGCAAACTGAGCCTTTGACTTCTCTTTTGAGGTGTTTGTTTCATATAGGAATTGGGAACTGACAGTTCAAATAAACCTACAGTAGTTTTGTTTGCATTTTAAAGACAGCTGCTGGTTTGTTTTGTGGGGAGATTTTTTTTAATTTTAATTTTTATTTAGAACAAAATAGCAGCATATAAAGGTTGCAAGTTTTTTGTGGGTTTGGTTGTTTTGTTTTAGGGTTTTTTCCATTCCTTTTGAAGCCCTCTTTTGCCTATTGATCATGACTCTACAATATTTTTCACATAATTATTTTGTTTGGAGATCTATCCTCAGTATTTCACACAAATATTCTTGACAGTATTCTATCTTAACAGAAATCTACAAATTATTAGAAGATGTTGCTTTGATACCCTTTTTTAAAAATTAATCTCAATTGTGTTTGTGGGATAAATATCTCAGGCTGTCAGTTTGCATAGTTTAAATTCTAATCTTATATGGCAACAGACATCTAGAATAGTATTTATGTCTGAGGTTTCTTATCACAGTTTGTGTATGTTTGAGAAATCTCCAGTTAGTTACAGGGTTGTGAACAAGTGTCAGGAATCTGGACTCTTGTTTTCTTTCCTCTTGGACAGCAGTCTCATTCTATTCATATCATTGAGGAAACAGTGTCACAGATGTTGTGCATAGGTATATAGAAGCCTTTAAGGATAGCAAACAGATAAACTTAATTGTAGAGATAGGAACAACATACCATTTGGTATCTGGAGGATTCCACTTAGACAGACAGGATGTGCTTTACAAACGCTGTGGAAAAATGCAGATATGCTTGTTAGAAGCATCAACAAAAGTTACCTTGGGAAGTACCTTTATTAATGACATCTGTTTATGAGCTGATGGCATTAAGAACACGTGTTCCTGAAAAGATTTGACCCAAATGTGTGATAGAAAGCTCTAAGTGTTTAATGTTGTAAAAATCAAGCTCTCTTCTTGCTTAAGTGTGATAAGACATTAGCTATAGGATTGATTCCAGTCACTGCAATTGATCTACAGAAAGTAAGTCTGGAGATCTGGTGTTGGCCAAGATAGCTATGGCTGAATCAGGCCTCTTGTGTGGTGTGACTTCAGGACAAGAGTGTTGCCATAGTCATTTTCACACATAAGCTTTTCGACTCAACTTGGCTGAGACTTTGTTTTGTCTGAGAAGCTAAATGCCAACTGCAATGAAACTGTGAGAGAGAGGAAAAATGTGGGATTGGGAGGATGTTGAACTCCTGCACTTACCCTCATAGTTGATGCAACCATTTGAATCTTCCTGACCTTTCATGAGTTCATCTACTTCCTCCTCTGTCATCTTCTCACCTGAGAGTGGAGATAGCTTGGTTAATTCTTCTACACACAACTGAGGCTGAACCCTACAGCTTTTCCAAAGGCTCTCCTTTGGACAAAAAACAAGGACAAAAAGACCTATATATGACATGAGTTTTATTAATTTTCACTTTAGAAATTCTGCATATGCATATAGACACAGGGATTCTAGTTATTCCTACAGAGTACAGGAAGACTTATGCACCAAGTCTTCTACCTTTGTCTATGTGTGGTATGCTCCTGAGAGGTATAAACTCTTCTTTCTATTCATCAAATATCAGGCACTCTTATTATCTCATCTGAATTTAGAAGTCATAAACTGTTCTTCAGCAGAAAACTCAAAGCTTTGTTTTATTTCTTTGTGGACTCCCGGTTAGGAAACCCAATGTCTTGTCTGGCTTGGTAGCCTCCTACCTCTCCAAACTGGTTCTACTGTCTTTACTCCCTCTCTCATGCCTTCAAACTGCAGCAATTTTTGAAGTGCTCACAGAGTTGATAATCCCTTACCCAGAGTAGCCAGTACATGACGGAGCTCAGCCCCCATGACTGTGCCATTGCCTTCCTTGTCAAAGACACGCAGACCTTCAACAAAGTCTTCAAAGGTGCCCTGTTCCTTGTTGTTAGCAGCTGCTTGCAACATGGGTAGGAACTCTTCAAAAGTAATCTTCTTGGCATTCATCTCTGGAAAAAAACCTTCAGTTGCTACATGCTAGACACTTGCACACATGTTCTTTAGAGATATTTGCCCTGAAACGTTGGAAAGCCTCTCACCTCATGTGGACCCTAGTTTCTATCCTTTATTCTATTTTTTTCCTCAGGATTTTACAGTTGTGGTATCTGGATTATTTCATATCTTGGGAGTTAGTTTTCACATACATCTAATTTTTCACACCCCTGCTCCATCTCCTTACGTAACTTTTTATGTTTGTGTCCATGTTATATACTTCTTTCAGAAATGAAATTCACTCAGTGAGTTGATCTTTGAAAGGATTTGACAAGTGAGTGGACTACAGAATACAGTCAAACAGAAATCCTGAGCCCCAGCAGTGGGAAAAGGTGACTTTCCCACCAGTGTGGGATGTACTTAGGCAAGCCCCTGAGGTTGCTGACATGTTACTGACCTCTTCAGAGTCTCTCTGATGTGGTGGCAGACCCCATTAGCAAAAGAATAAACTAATTAAAAATAGGAAAGTACAGTGTGGGGATATCCAAATTTACTATTGACATATTCACTATGGAAGTTGAAGGACACCCAAGCTTAGAGCATCTAACCGCTTTGCTCTCATGAGTTGTAGTCCTTGGTGAGGACTTCCCCAGGTGTTGGGTTTGACTGGTTGTTTGTAGCAAGACTGCCAAATAATAGGATCTTTTCTTTTTTGTTTTTCTTCTCCTGTTTCTTTGCAAAAAGCAGGTTTCATCTGGGCAGCAATGGAACATAACAGATGGAAATATGACAGATTTCTCAATATACAGTTGTTACAGAAACTATTTTACTACTGAGCTGTATCAAAATCACTGTCAGTTATTGCTGGACTCACTTAAAGTCCTGGTATCATCTCACCTCTGTGTTAGTCCTCAGTGGTCCCTGCTGGTGCTAATGCTTTCTGAATTGTTCCTCAGAGCTGTCTTTACCAGGCCTGAGGGCTTGAATATAACTTAGTCCATGTTATTATGATTCTGCATGACTGAAATCAGGCATCACCTGCTTCTAGGTCCTTGTTAGGAGATGACTGTAGTATTCATCATTTCTTTTTATCTCTAAAAGGGGAGAAAAGGAAGCAGGAAATGGCCAACATATGCCACAGCATGTTCAAGTTTGTATGAGCTTTGAGAAGACTACTCCAGCCAGCAGAAATACACAGGTGGGTTTCCAGTCCCAGGGCATGTCAAGGCTTGTGCAGAAGAACCTACACTGAAAGGGCATGCAGAGTTGAGTATCAGCTGTTGGAAAAGAACTTACAGCTCCCCAGCAAGGGCTGGGGCACAAACGGAATGTGAGTAACAATGAGTGTATGCTACATCTAACACCAAGCTGACACCAAAATGACCCCTGCAAAGAACTCTCCATGTCCTAAAGAGAAGGTTTTAATCCCATGTTGCCCATCAGCAGCATCCTCTTCCAAAGGAACTGGAGAAAGTCCATATATCATTGTTGAAGAGTCTCTCTCACTCCCCATCAGAGCAAAAATTTCTCTCTCTCCTGCTGTGGCTATTGATGTTGCCTAGTTGCAGTTCCCCAGCTTCAAGAAGGGCCCATGAAAGACTGTAGGGCACTTACCCTCTTTGCTAGGGTTTCCTAGAATTTTGTTGATCTCAGCATTTGTAGGGTTCTGCCCCAGCGCCCGAATGATATCGCCAACCTGGCTCAGGGTGATCTTGGCATCCCCAGTCCTGTCAAAGAGGAGGAAGGCCTCCTTGAAGTCTGCAAGGGAAAAGTAATGGTTAAATTGAGCCAGGCAGCTCCCTACTGACAAAGATATGAACCTGTTGCCTTCTGGCACTGTTCCACTGACTCCAGGGAAGTTAGCCAGGGGAATGTTTGACCCACAATCCCAAGAAAAACTCCTCCCCTGTGACATTTTGGATTCACTATTTTTGAACTTTTATATGTACCTTTCATAGCTTTTCTGGTTTTAATAGCCGTTAATACCTTTGTGATTGACCCTGCAGTTATTTCAAGGACAGGGAAACATAAGCTCTCCATGAACATTCTTATTCATTAACAGATTTCTTTATGTGATGTAGCAGTAGAAGGTAAAAATATTGTTATCCACTCCACCTTATCTCTCTGGAGGACTGGGACTCTCCTTTCAAAGTGCCTAGTCAGGCAAAACCTCTGCTTGCTTCAATGGGTCCTACCTGCAGTCCTAAACTCTCAACTACACAGTGCTAATGGTAGACTTGAAGGTGGATTTCAAATGTTGTTTTTCCTTAAAAGTTGAGATTTCTACCAATGTTTTTTCCCTCTCATATCTGCTTTATGTAGTCTGTCCCTGCTTCTTATAGATGGATGAATATCCATCTTTTCCAGTGGTAGAACTTGTGTGGTGCCTTATTCCTGTGCATTTCCAATGTGTATACTTTGCTTCTTTCAGAGCTGCCAAGTAATCAATATTCACTTATTTCCCCTCGCTGCTGGCCAAGGCCTTGGGATACAGGCATTTCTCCTACAAAAATCAGTACAGTTGGTTGCCTCCATTACATTGCAGGTCTTCATCTTCAGTTGCAAAGTTCCATGCCAATCATATTGCCATATTTTCCAGGGTTTTTTTAGAATATTTTTTGCAATAACTGAAGAACTATGGCTTTAAAAAGGAGGAGACGATGAAGGTCAACTCTCTTGCTGAAACGCCATCTTGGAACCCCATATATCAAGATCATCTTGGACTGTGCTGTTGATCTCTTCTTCACTCAGTCTGACAATGCCATGGTTTAGCACCAAGTAAACCAAGTAAAGTGTCTTTCTCTTGACTGTGATGCACATCCAGCAGCTAGACAAGCTTTGTGTTTCACAGCTTGTGGAATGTTCTTCATGTCTTGGGGCAGATTTAGGAGTAAAAAAACACATTTCAGATCATGCCTTCATTTGTTGTGTGCTGGGGACGTGTGATGTGGAGGTATTTGTTTTTGCTTTAATATTCCATGTACTGCCTTAGTGGAGGAGTTGCTCGCACCCAGTAAAAGTGCTGACACAGTGTCAGCCTGATAGGCTGTAATCTAATACATCTGAAGCTAATCCTTTTACTGTCTGATGTAAGTGACCTATAATCCTTTGCTGCTAACCCTCCCTCCTTACAGCTTTTATTGCAGGGTATGAAATCAAGGCTTTTGGACCTATGTAGAGCTTCCCCTTACAATATACGAACTTGATATCAGCTCCTACTCTAGCAGCTAAAATCGATAGACCTGTAGTGATTTATACCATGTGATCTGATCTTTCAACTGCTACATCAATGACATTTAGCCAGAGCAAGGTATAAAACTATGCCAGGTATAAAACTATGCAAGGTATAAAACTATTAGCAAAGCCATCAGAAGAGTTTCTCCATTTTGTAAATTGCATGAAATTTTATGTTCACTGTGTTCTGAACACTGCTCCCTAGCTTGGAGAAAAGACCTGATTTAACTTTGTCTCTCAGGTATGCATTTCACTGCAATATATCTTTGCTGTGGTGGTTTTCATTTTCATTTTTTTTTAATAGTTACTCCTAGTTTGTATATGCGCTGGAATAAGAACATTTAAAGGCTCTGAGGAGGGTATTACCAGTTGCTGGTGCATCAGCCTGTGTGGATGGAAATAGTTACTGAGGGTGGGTCACCTCTGTTCCTGAGAAATTCTCCCTCTCTCAAGTAGCTTCTAATTGCTCTGCTGCTTGGTTCAGACATTGCAACATTACATCAGCTGCATGATCCAAAATATGTGGGGAAGCTGAAACAAATATTTTTCTTTGTTATACATGCCAGCAGATTTGAATTGATGGCATTTTTCCATAACCCTCCCAATCCTTTTTTAAAAGTTTCAGAATTAAAAAGTGCAGAAGAGACTGAATGATTTTTTGGTTGGTTGGTTGGTTGGTTGTTTTTTTAGGGGGGGGAGGTGTTTTTTGGTTTTTTTTTTCGTTTGTTTGAGGTTTTTTTGTTTGTTTGTTTGGTTGGTTGGGGTTTTTTTCGGGTTTTTTTTTGGTTTTTTGGGGTTTTTTTTGTGTTGCTGTTTTTGTTGTTGTGACCAGGAGTGTTTGGACTGCAGGAAGAAAAGTATTTCTAGTCTCACTTGCTGCACTATACCTTTCCTACTTGCTTTAATGGTGTAACCTAGAGGAGGTTCATGTTCAGGAAGTTTAGGGCTCTCTCAAGACCTATTTCTAGCTATTCCACTTCCTCTGAATTTCTAGAAACTCCTTGTACCTTCCTTTCTATATACTTTGTTCAATCTACTGTATGTGCTACTGAATTTTCAACTTTTTTAATATTACTTAATGTAGCTCAAATGCATCACTTAGCATATTTCCAGCTTTGATTTCCAGAGCTTCAATGGGGATTTTTTTTGTTCATGACAGTGTTTTTCACTGTCTCTTTCTAGAAGACTGAAAGAAAAGATTTGAAAGTTGTTTGTTGTTTGTGAATTAGAGAATATAGCAAGATACTCAAGAATTTCAGCATATCCAACTATTGTGTTTATAAGCAAGTTTACACAAGTCACTTATTTGCTGACTATTTCCATACTTCATGACTGCATTTACAGTAAACCAGCCTTTGTTACTGCCCTTCCACAATAGATCTTGGCCAAAGTGACATGTAGACCTCTTGAATCTTCTGTTCATGTAAGATTGCAAAATCACTGCAGCTAAGTCCACTCCCCTCCTGTTGTCCTTCATCTGCCTATTTCCCATGTGACTTTCAAATACAATCCTAGTTTTCAGCATCGTTATGAAGAGCCAGGAGCACAAAAGTGTTCAGTAGGTAGAGCCAGTGTATTTTCTCTTCATACTGTGGGATAAACTTCTCAGCTCAGCAGCATGTAAGCATCCAGACAGATTACATGTAAATCTATGGTCAGATTCTTGTACAGAATAAGTCAGCACTGCTACTCTGAAGTCAAGAGTGTGTCAAGTTGTACCAACTTAAGTCCTAGCTTATAGTTTCATAAATGTTCATTTCTGAACCTGTAGCTCCTCTCTGAATCCACATACACTTAAAACACATCAGCTCTCTTGTAACTTACCATCCTGTTGTTCCTTGGAGAACTCGATCTGTTGGAAGGAAATCAATCACAAAAAATAGCTTAGGAAGGGGGGCTGGGAGAGAACCTGTTTGTTTTCTAAAGCATCCAGCTCAGTCCATGAGTCATCTTCCAAAACAGCAAAAGTGTGGTCTGTCAGATGTGCAGAAGTAATGCAGACAGTAGAAGAGCTGTTAAGGCTAGTGAATATTCAGCATTTGGTTCTCCCTCCTGTCCCATTAAAACTTTAACTTTGATTTCACTTACCATTAATTTCATCAGCAGAGAACGACTGCAGTTGGGAAGAAAAAGAGAGAGAAAAAAGAGAACTAGTACTGCTGAAAATGCACTGAGAGAAAGCAAATAGCACAAAGTACCTGAGTGCTCTCTCATTTCTGTCTTGCCTAATGTAATTAGGCCATAGCAACATAAATTAGCAACTTTCCTTGTAAAAATATCAGCAGATCTATTGTTAAAGATTCCATTAAAATCTGCAACCCAGAGAAAACCAGAACTGTGGCTATAAGAAACAAATTCTAAAGTCTCTTACTTAAAGTTATTAATCTACCACCAGGTAATTTACTGCTTTAGCATAGACCTGCTTTAGTTGCACAATTTGGAGCACTATTGCTTAAAAAGCAGGTTTTTTTAATTAACAGAAATTAAACCAATCCCTTAAAGTCTGTTTCAGGTAAGGTTTTGACAGTACATTGTTTCATAAACTACTAAACTAGAATATTTTCTTATATAAAAGATGACTGTTTACTTTTGCCACTTTAGCAGGTTGCATCTGATTTTTAAAAAAAGCTTAGCAGATTGTAACTGTTCTGTCAAAAGCTGAGGGAGCTGCACATCTGCTATTGCCTGGTGAGGAACTTGAGGCTAACTGGAAAACATAGCATAGTCCTTTAGGTTTCAGGAGTAAAACCAAGCAAACCTAAACTGTCTTCTGGACTGTCCTCCCCCTACCCCTCCCCAGATTTAACTTGAGTAAGAAGCCCAATTTACTTATATAAAATACACTGGCTCACTGCTAACCATTAGCTTTCCAGGACACCCACCATGGTTGCGTTGGAAAAGCAGATCAGCAGACAGGCAGGAGGGATTAGCTGAGAGGTCTTGAGAGTGGTCCTGCTTTCCTGGCCTTTCTTCCCCTTATTTATCTGGTGGTGCTGACGACATTGCCTGGATTAGATGTCAGAAGGAACAGTCCCTCCCCTTAGTGAGTTCTTTAGCTTTCTTAGGGCAAAGTGACAGGAGGCTCCATGTCTTGATCGACATCTTATGTTGGCTATTTTTAGGAGGCTGGAGAAGGGCAGAGAATGACAAGCAGTAATTTTGGTTCATGTCAGCCCTTTCTGGGTCTGTACCATCGAGAGGAGATATTCCTTGTCCAGAACTACCAAGACTTCCTTATAGGGAAGGATTCTATTTCTCCAATAAGCCAGAGAGCCAGTCAGCAGTGATAGAAGCTAAGGCCCCTAAAAGGTTTTATGAACTGGAAGGATGACTGCTCATGGTGGTGAAAGGTGTACTTGCTTTTTTGGTTTGCAGCTTATGGTGGGCCCACAAGTGGGACTTTTCTAAGTAGGTTGCATGGGGTAGAGCTGCAGCTTCTTTAGTAGCTAAGACTAACATGTGGCATCCCCCAAGCCCAGGCCAAATCTCCAAATGAAAGAGATGTAATAGGATTAGAAAACTTTTCTCTAAACATCTCTCTTTCTTTGTTGCCTCAGCCAGGTCAAGAGTGTCATGGAGTCAGGGTGGGAATGGTTGTGTGGCAACAACAGACTCCTTGTTGTGAAATCATAATCCCTCTTTAATTTCTATTGATTGCCTCTGTTGAGACATCACTGCTACTAGTTTTCTAGTGACAAGATGTGATTAGTGAGGGAAACTATCTCCCGTAGCTCACTTAGTTACCTTGAAGAGAAGCATTACCTTTGTGATTGTCTCTTTTCAGTATATTGAGGGCTCTGAAAGAAAGAATCAAAACCAAGCAGGCCTAACTTTACTGGGTTTTTGTTGTTGTTGTTTTAACTGAACCATCAAAATAGGTCAGAGTATTTGGTTGTATTTGAGACACTAACATCCTATTATAAAAAGAAAAGATACAACTGCAAAGAGCTTTCTAAGCTTGCAGTTTTATCTCAAAAATGCTTTATTCAAACAGATTAGTTGCATTTTTTGAGAAATACCTGGAAAATATACTGAGTATGAAAAATGCTCCACTTGCAATCCTTTGCTTTCCTTTAGTTTTTACTGGTGTTTTTTTGTTTGGGATTTTTCTGGGTTTTATTTGTGGTTTTTTGTGGGTTTTGGTTTGGTTTGGTGGTGAGTTTTTTTTTTTTGTTTGGTTTTTTGTGGTGGTGTGGGGTTTTTTTGGTTTTGGGGTATTTTTTGCTATTTGTAATTTTTTAGCCTGTGGGAACAGGACCAAGTGTAGCTGTGATCAGGTGTGGTTGTGAAAGAGGGTTGATGCTCTTTTCTGAATTAACTAACATAGGTTTAGCACAGTGCAATGCTCCTGATTAACACTGACTGGGGCTGGAACTCAGGCAAAAAGAAAGCAATCAGTTCCAGTGCATTAATAGAGGAGCTTTCAAAAGACTTTGACAGAGCTGAAATGTTGCCTGGGTCAATGCAGTGTGTCGTCTTGTGAAATTTTCCCTCTGCCCTCAGCCTCTTGCTCTCCAATGCCAGCAACTGGGAAATGTTCCCCTGAAAACAGAATTTAGTTGGATTTATTTTAAGGAAAAGTTAGATTAATTTTCTTGAACAGATAAGTTTTATGTCTGACTACAACAAAGCTCATCCAAAAAGGTGACAAGTACAAAATAATTGCAGTGTGTTCACCTTGGGCATAGAAAACTGGTACCTAGATTAGTCATCTGGCTTGAACGGGCTATCCGATATCTATAGAGGGGTATACATAGAAACTATCATTTGACCGTGTGAAACTTTGGCTCAGAATTTTAATGAGGAAATACTAGTGCACCATACCAGCTTTTCATTTTAGTACCAATCCTTGAATAAAATTTCGCTAGACAGTTTTACTTGAGAAAAATGTTCTAGTATGGGCACATTGCATTCACTTGAATTAAAAATTGCCCTGCTCTAAACCAGGAGGTCTGTTAGGGGGTTAAAGTGTACTTGCTTTGAGTAAGGGCACCTACAAATGGCCTGAATGGAAAATATTTCAAATACTCCTTAAATGTAATTAGAGGTAAGATTTCTGATTCTTTAAGGAGCTCTCAGAAACTTCAAAAGGTAGAAATATTTTGCAGTGGTCTGATCTTTTTTTCTTATCCTAGCAAGTGTTCTCTGCATTGTCAGAGAACACTGTGAGTCTCAAAACTCAATGAAGGGAAGATTTTGAAGTTGCAGGGAGATTACAAGAAAATTAATGGCCCCCTTCCCCCCATCCCCAGCAAAATCATGAGAGGTTGAAGGAAATGCAACACATGGGAAAAACGAGAAGGACCTGGATTTTTCTGACTTCACTTAACCCTTATTTATGAGCAATGTTATTATCCAGAAGGTTATCTGTGCCAAAGAAAGAGATGGTGTGTTTTGAGGGTTTTGGTTTTAAGATTAAGGTTTTTCCCTGCATGTGACCACCTTCTAGGAATTCTGGTGCTAGATAGAGGCATTTTGACCAGGTCACAGTTATAGGGTGGGCTGGATAGGTTTTTATGTAAGTCTTTATCACCAACTAAGTAAAGATCCAATCCACACCAATCTTTATTTCCGAAGTATTAAGAAAGCTTCTGATTTCCATCAAATTACTGGTTCATGGGCCTTAGGGTCCCAACATTTGCAGTGTAGTGCTGTGCTTGCCTGTTTAGGCTGGTGGGCACTTGATTGAGTACAGTCGTCATGTGCTCCCTGTTAATGTGGAAAGGTCTGGACAGGAAGAAAAACCCTGAGAAAAGATGCTACTGGGAGTTAAAGCATTCAGCTGCTCAATCTGCTTGCTACCTTTTGGATGAATTACAGAGAAGTGAATCATCTTGTATTAGGGAGTCATCAGATATTTCAAGGTACTAAGAACATATCAAATGTCTTGGAAAATCATAGAGGAGAAAATTGGAGAGTCCCTTAGGATATTCATTGTGTATTTAGCTCCCTATGCAGGATTAGAGGGGATTTTTTATTTTTGGATGACAATAAACTAGGATTATGCCCATAGCAGTTTTTATGATATCCACTCACCATTTTAATGCCTGCTCCTTGATTAATACAGTCAAACAGCTCTTTTAGTAGACATCACTGAATGCAGGGTTACACAGCTTCCAAACCCCTCTGAAAAGTAGGCTGTCGTTCACCCACCCCTCCCTTGCCCCAGTTCCATAGTGTGTGTGATCAATGCCACAGGTTTTAGAGAGGCTGCTTCTCAAATGAGTAAGAATCAACAGCCTGATGGATTTGGCCTCATGGCTTATGAGGCAGAGAAACATTAGAAGCAGAGCAGCTCTTGAAAAAGTGAAGTCCATTTTGAGAACAGAACTGCCTGGAAATACAACTGAAGAAAGAATAAAAATAACCCCTGCTAATATTGGAGAGAAGGTTGTATGTGTGAGATACCACAAGGTTTGAAATAGTTAAAAAATACCTGAGTTTAATGGACTAAATTGCAGATTAATTTGAATATTTTTCTAAGCATTTTGTGCAACTTTCCAGTTTGTTTATTTTTAAAGCTTGTAACTTCACAGTTGCTTTACAGCTTTACAGCTGTGTAAAAACTTTTGGATGATCCTTGCCACTTAATTAATATGCCTTTCTGAAATGACTGGGTGTGGTACGTGTTCTACCGGTACTCTTAATCATATCCTTTTGAATAGATTTCATTAGCTTTATGGGGGAAATTGCTAATTTGTAATGTGTCACTTCTCTAATTGCTTTTAGTTGGGCTTGAATGTGTATAATCAAGAGGATACATAAGATGTGAGGCCTTCTGGAGGGATTTCTTGTTTTAACATGCCTCCCAGCAGCAGTGTATTTATGTAATTTAAACTATTGCTGCTTGACATTTAAGTGCCATGTGGTAAACCAGTCAGTTCAAAGTACTTTTTGGCAGTGGGTATAAAATGTAATAAAGCTTCAGTGAAGTGAGGGCAAATTTTCTCGTTGGTGGTTTCATATCTCTTTACAGGTAACTTCTTTCTTTACTTGTCATTGGCTGAGTTAGTCACCTTCTTGCATTATGTTAGATTAACTCAAATATCTTTCTTTTACTATCTGTTACAATCTCTCTTTAAGGGGGCTTAAAACACTACTTTAGAAATATTGTGGTGTTGTTTTGATGGGAGAAAGGATCTGCCACACAACTGTTAATACTTGAAGTTATCCTGTGAGCTGTTAAAATGTTACACACTAATTTCAACTTTAAGTTCCACTGTTTCTACTGATATTTACCATTCCCTAGACTCTCCAAAGGCTATAGGTAGCTCTTGCTGCCAAATAACAACTGTGCATAACTAAGAATAGATCTTGTTAATAAAAAAAAAATAAATTTATTTTCCAGATAACTCTTCAGGTTAGCAGACATAAAAAAAAATGTCTACTAATATATGGGCAGTCCCTACTTTTGAGGGACTCCTTGCTTAGCTGCACTTTAGGAAGAAAAGGAGACAACATTCTTGTGAAAATGTTTAAAAGAAAACTAACTAGTGGCTTCTGTTTGGTTTTTTCCAACAGTGTCCCAAGGGATGTCTTGGTGTGTGCAGCAAGGGTCTGTTTTCCAGGTTGCCTGTCCTGAGGCACCTTTATGCCATGCCTTGCCTATCCATTGATTGTCACCAACATGAGTCTGGCATCAGTGGTAAGATTCATGGTGTAAGGGATTGGGCTGGGGCTGCTCTGGGCTGGATCCCAAATGGTGCTGTATTTCAGGATTCAAAGAAGAAGCAGGAAGATGGTCTGGATGGCATCAGACAGGCACATTTGTATTTCTTAAGGCTAAAGTCATACTGGCACTTGTCCCCTTCCTACCTGTAAGGGCACTTGGGACTGATGACCTTGTCCAACAAGGATATCCATCTTAGGGAATATTTCTGGAGTCATAGCTGGAGTTACATCAGGCATAATCAGCCAAAAGTTCCAAAGTAAAACCCTCCTGGTTCCTAGGAAAGCCCTTATCACTATGAGCAAAGCTCCTGCTAACATTCCTGCTCTCTCTCCACATCTTCATGTGGAGTTGGTCTGTAGTACAACAGCTCTCGGGGCACTTTAGCTGACATTTGCAGTCCTGCTCACCCTTCAGTCCAGGAGCGTTCTGTCAGTGCATTTTAGTGAGTTTATCTCTCTCTGGTTATGTCCTACACAGTGTCTGTTTAGAGATTACCTACTGGAGTAGTGAATGTAATAAGAAATAAGGGCACTTAGAGAAATATTTTTACTGCCTTAAGAGCTCTGTATTTAAAAACAATCAATCACAGGCTTGTTTCCATGCAACAGGCTTCATCATGCATGACAGTTACACAAGACCTTAGCAAGTCTTTACTAGTTGATAGTTTTAAATTAATTTTTTCCTAAACATGTAGGTGGCTTACCTGCTGTTTGGCATGTCATTATTGGTGTCCTGGGATCTCAGTCTTGAAAACACCAACATAGGAAGTCTTGTGTACCAAATGAACCTCACATACACCATGGACACTTGCAAGAACCCAATCTCTGTCTCTTCTTGAGGAAGGATACCCAGGTGTATCCTTGAAGTAAACGGACTGATGTGACACCAGATCAGGGTGCTAAACACTCAGATCACTATCTGAACAGGGCAGGTGCCTATAAAGCACTGCACCCAGAATTTCCAGAACATGGACCCCAAAGCATCACAGCTGATGCTATGAGCATGATCTTGATCCAAGAGCTGGTTGTGTATGCTGGGAAAGGCCCATAGATTTTCCGTAAAAAACAACATGCTTTTCATTGGTGATAGGGGCCAAATTATATTGATTTGGGTAGTAGGAAATTTATCCATTTTCCACTGCCTCAGTTGCAAAACCAAGCATAAGACATCTGCATCATTAATGTCTTATCAAATAGTTGCATAAACCCATAGTAATGCTGTTCACCAGGTCAATATTTCTAATCACTCAGGCTTGTGTGGGAGAAGGAAGTTGACAAAACATATAAGCTGTCTTTTAGGGAGTGTAATGAGCCATAGTTCTAACTGTAGAATTCTTGGGGACTGCTTAAGAAAATTACCCATATGGTCACTTTGCTGTAAATCATGGTTGTTCCCAGTGGTAGCTCACAGTTGCATCCACCCTGTTCTCTTCTCAGTTATTATTTAACCTTTTTGCCTAAGCAAATCCAGGCCATGTTAGTGTAAAGAAAACTGGAAATACAAATTTGGACTAGAAAGGCTTGTTCAAAGCAGATTGAGTTTTTATGATTTTTCCTGAGTAAGAGAGAAAGATGTTTTCCTGTTTCCATTTAGAAACAAAGTTCCTCCTTGCCTTGACTCTCTTCCTGTAGTGGTTGCACTGCAAGCTAACATGAGCTATGTAAGGCCTTAGTTTAGAGATTTGAGTCTTTAGCAGTGACGTATTCCTGTTAGTTTTGTAGTCAATAGATGGTGCTCAAAAAAAAAATCTCACACCAGCTGCTATTAGCACTGATAGCTAATCACCAAAAATTTGCTCTGCTTGGGTTAATTTCAAGAGGAAGTGGTCTGTCATGACCTCTGATGATGATAGACAATTTTGGGATGACTGCATTTGAAAGAACCCAGTTTGAGTCCTCTTGAGAAAGGGAAAATATCTTCTTTTTCAAAATGTGCACTCCAAGAGGCTCAGAAAACCAGATTCCCTGAAGATGGGTCAAGCAGAGCATCTTGAGTGGAGATAAACCACCTTCTTGTTTGTTTTGGAGACTTACTCACTCCAGCTGTAACAGTTGGAAGGGGTTTGGATGTCTCTTTATAAAAGCTAACAAAGCTTTTCTATGTTTACTTGCTGTGTGGCTGTCCAAATCATTATGGCACTGCAGTTTGGCATTCCCAGACACCTCTCACGAATAGCAAGATCTGGTATGGCAGCAAATTCCCTGAGGAGTGGAGGGCAGCCCACTTGATGCCCTTGCTCAAAGTGCTGGAGGTTTTGTCTCCATGTCTGGTAAATAATTGCAAAGAGCCCCAGGTCATAGAATCATAGAATTACAGATGGTTTGGGTTGGAAGGAAGCTTGAAGATTACCCAGTTCCAACCCTCTGCCATGGGCAGGGACACCTTCCACTAGACCAGATTGCTCAGAGCCCCATCCAACATGGCCTTAAAATGTTCACTGGGCCCCAGTCAAAAGCCTAGTTTTAAGTACTCTCTGGATCCAAAATTTTGGTGCTATACTTTTTCTCATGCTGAGACTTTGGTGGCTGAATGGGAGGATTCAGGATTAATTAAGGGTCTGGGCTAAGATGCAGAAAACTAAATTTCCTGACTCTGCCGTATTGCCCAGGCAGATCACGTTCCACAAGATTTGTTTCCCTTCACTATCTGAGCTTTCAAAGGGTGAAAAGGGATAAAACAGAGAGGCGCACTGGGACCCTAGAAGAAAATACTTTGTCTGATATTATTTTTCAACAGAAAGAATTTAGGGAGTCTATCTTCTTTTATCTGTCTGAATGTGACAAAACCTGTAGAGTTCTCTCTGTTCTACCAGTATATATTTCCTGTTATTTCAAAGAGCTGTCTGGGTAAAGCACTAAACCGCAGAGATGCCTCAGAGTACAGGATGCAATTTTTTAGCTGGTAATATATTATTCAATCTATTGATGTAAAGATACATTAGCTAGGTTCACTGGAGTTGAAATTATCTTTTTCTCTTTTTCCCTAATGAACTGGACATATAAAGCTAGTCTGTCACATTAAATTATTTTTGCAGGAAATCTAACTTGTGTTCCACTTCATCTTTGAAGATGAGTGCATTGTGAGGCCTATTCTAAATTTTAGACAGTATTCTCGAAAACAGTGGGTTTTTCATGTACCCTTTACAGTGATCATTCAAAGTATTTCAAAATGCCTCTTTTTTTTTTTCCCCTTTTGCTTTTGTTTTGCCTTGCCAGTGGCTATGGTTTTAATCTTATGAGAAACTACATACTCTTTCAGAAAAATACTGACTCCTGATTGGGAAAATTAAAGTAAACTTAAAGAAATTTCATTAAATGGGTTATGATTATGGCAGAATATGAATTAAGGTATCTGAAATATAATTCATCATGAGATGAAAATGAGTAGGTCCTTTTAGGAGTCCTTGTACTCCTTCTTTTATCCATAATAGGCATGATTTCTTATGTAGAACTTAGCAAATTGGTCCTGGGACCAATCAGCTTGTCAGATAGGTGGAGAATGACTATTTATAGTCCTACCCAGAGAAATTAGTCTGTCTCTTCTTCTCTTTAACTGCTTAACCTCCCTCTCTTCTTGCCTAAGTGAAGAATTTCTCAAAATGGAGAAGTTTTCTTTGAAGGGTCAAGGCAACAGTCAGTGATATTCACTGACATGCAAACTCTAAAGACATTATGAGAACAAATGGCAGTGTAGGCAGAAGGAAACTTCCAAAAGACTCTTCCACTTTGTTGCTGTTAATTTGCAGCAAATTGTGAGCAAACATAAAGATGAGAGGAAATCGCTTGAAATACTGTCCATGTCTTTCTGGCTGATGGTCTCTGTCAGTGTTTGTTGTACAATGCAAATGAAAAGAAAATAGCTGAAATTGCCAAATCCCTCCATTTTCATCTGTTTTGTTTCTTCTTTTAAAGATAAGTCATGCAGATCTCAAAGCAAAGTGTCATCAGGTAGTTCAAAAATTTGGAAAGGAATTTGAGGGTAAACTGTAAAATAAATCATGCTTTTAGTACAGTGCCATGGGAAAACACTGCATTTCAAGTTTCAGTAATTCCCTTTCTGTCCTTGTGCACCTACTTTAAGGGTTTTGGGGAGGGTTGTTGTGGTATTTTTTGAAAGAAAAACTGGTCAGACTGCTGATTTGGTAAGAATTTCTGAGGTCCACACTCCAACATACTTTTAACATCATCAGGCTTCACTTCTGTGTTAAATCATGCACTGTACCTTACATCTCTACAGCTACTAAAGCAGTCAAAAGCTCAGACAGGTGAGCAAATCCATCAGCTGAGGTTCCTCATTCATTTCACTGCAGTCGCCAAACTGGAACCAAACACATGCAACACTTCACTGCATTCCTCAGCCAGGACTCTGCTAACTCTCCCCTTTCAGAGAGCTTTGTGTCCACAGTCAGCACACACATCCATTTACCTTGATGCTCTTGAGGTCAATCGCGGGTTCTTTGGGTTTGGCTGGTGCAGGTGCTGGTGCTGGTGCTGGTGCTGCAGCTGCTGCTGGTTTCTTTACATCCTTCTTTGGTGCCATTTTGTGTTGCTTAAACTGGAAAGTAAAGGTGCTCTAAAAGAAATCTTAAAAAAACCCCTCACCAAACAAAAAAAAACACCTTAAAAGTGATCCTGGGAAAGGAGCAGTGGTCAGAATGAGCTACAGCCTGTGCCCTGGAGGTGGACCTGGTGCGCTAAACTCTTTAAGGGCATATATATATTTCACTTAGTGCCTCATAGAGTCCTGACACATGCAGCTGGATTGGACAGCTTGATAATCAAGGGGGATGTCATTCCAGCTCGAGCTATAAATGGACTATAAGAATTCAAGGCTTCATAAGATCAGGGAACTTCGGTGGCCTTTTTCTCCCTTTTTAAAAACTTGGACCACCTCCCGTGTCTTTTTAATGCATGCAAAGAAGAGGGAAAGCCCAGTTTCAGATCTACTGTTGACATTCGCATATGAATTGAACAGTTCGTTTTCTCATCAAAATTGGTTAAGTAATAAATCTTCTTTCTGTTATTCCCTCCCCTTCTCTCCCTCCAACCCCTCATGCCTGTATAGCACTCCATGAGGATTTGGTTTCAATTAGGAATTTTGACTTTAACGGCTGGGAAGATCATAATTTTCCAGCCTCATTTGCATCTCTCCCTACAGCCCCTCACTCCTCCTCTGCTTCCTTCTTTTTCAAGGAAATGTTGATCAAGCAAAGGCTCTGGGTGTTTAAAAATAAAACAGACAAATATGGAAAACACTGCAGTACCTTCAGCCAAGGCATCTCTCCCTAATGTGACCCTGAGTGTCTTTCAGCAGTTCTTACTATTCCTTTCCATCATGTTAAGAAGTGTTTAAATTTGAAAATTGCTCTGTTCAATCTTTTTCTTTGAACTTCTTGTCCTTCTTCTAGGGATAAGTTGTACCCCATTAGAACAGAGATCAGCTGAATTTTGTCTTCCCACATGAAAGGTTTTCTTTTGTAATGTATTTATGAATGGAAACTGGCCATTAGGCTAAGAAGGCATTTGTGGTGTGTTTTCACCTTGTTTGCCTGCCCATCCTGCGTCCCTTGTCTGTCTTTCCATCCCTCAGTCTCCTGATGAACCTCCCTGCTGCCCATACTCTCCAGGAGACACAACTTTCAGGAGAAGATGGCTTTTCTGTTTTCTGTAGACTTTTTCCAGCACAGCAAAACAGCTTCTAACTCTTTCAAACCTGATGGTTCCCCTGGGTCCACATGATTGAGATTTTCTGCAGAAAAATCCAGGAGTTCTTGTTTCTTCCTTCTCGAGCAATCCCTCTCCCATTTGCTCTCTAGACTCCTGAAGTTCTGTGCTAGTAAGTGTAAGACTTTTGATGGGACCCTTGTATTTTGTAATTAGAAATTAAAAACCCAAAGGCCTGGACAGATACTTTGTGTCCGAAGTCTGGCAGGGTATCCAAGCTCATCCATTTTAATGTGTTTCAAGGAAAGTAAACTTCTGAAAAAAATGTGCACCAAGAAAAGGGATGGAGAGTGGTTAAAGGTATATTTTCATGTAAGAAAACCTATGCTCAGAGCTCTTCTTTGTGCAGACCGTGACCTTGAGCAAGAGACTTCTTGGAAGTTGAGTCATCCCTTTTGAATTAATAGACCTATTTTGATGGATATAATTTGAAGCCTTGGCTCAGTCTCTGCTTTAGGGAATGCCGACAAGGAGAGATTTAATTTCCTATTTCTCTAACTTTAGGACAAAGCCTATGACATATGAGCTCTGCTGGCTGCCTCCAAGGTGCTTTACAGTGGGATCTCTGCTCTGCTAGTCTGTTTGAGAAGGCAGCAGCATACACTCTCCTGTACTGCTGCAGGTCAGCAGGAACCTTATTAGAACCTCAGGCTATTATTCCTGAGGGGCCTGATGGTGGTATGTTCAATGACGCTGATGTTTTACACTGCAAAAATGAAACTTCAGTGAAATCCACCAGTGGAATGAATCCCAGAGGTGTAACTTGGGTAGAAATAATTAAAAATAATTTTTATGCATCACTACCCCTATGAGAACTTTAACTGCAAGAGATAACCAGTGGCGATCTAATAATTCCTGTTGTCACCTGAGATTTGCATGGAAATAAGCCTGAATGCCATCATCAAATGTATTTTTAAGAGGAGGACAGACTTTCTGAATTGAAGGATGAACTTAATGCTGTTTCTGCATAATGTGGCCTGTATAAGAATGCAGATGTGTCTAAATCTGATTCATTCTGCCAGAAAAAGAGGTTTTGTGAGGAGCTGATCCAAAGTAATTGTATATTGATTAGATGAAAAGATAAAACAGGTGGAAAGAAGAAGGAGGATGGCAGGTCCTTATTTTAATTGCTGGATTAAGGATTTGGATCCAGTACATTTTCTGGTCTTGAGATAGAACACCATGGGTTTAACTGCCTGGTAAGTTTGGATGTGTTCTAAGCATCTCTGGGAGCACATCAGGTTTGTGTCTAGGGATTGAACTTGTTCCAGGTGATGTAGAGATATGTGCTTGTGGCATGAAACTGTGTTAGAAGGTTTAGGTTGGGTATTAGAAAAAGTTTCTTCACACAGAGAGTGACTGCATCCTGGAACAGGCTCCCCAGGGAAGTGGTCATGGCACCAAGCCTGACAGAGTTCAGTAATTACTTGGACATCACTCTCATGCACATGGTGGGATTCCTGCAGCTGTTCTGTGCAGGGCCTTGAGCTGGACTCAGTGATCCTTGTGGGTCACTTCCTACTCAGGGATTTTATGATCTTGCATGGGAGCTGCTGTCTGCAGGTGTCTGGTGATGCTGTGTCACCTTGCCCTGGGCTGCAGAGCTGATCCTGGGGCTGCAGCAGGAAAGCTCCTCTTCCGCTTTTAGAAGCCACTTCATGCAAGTGGGAATACTAGAGCAAACACCCCTCTCCCTTGTGCTTGCTGAGACTTGCCAAGATCCATTTCTAAGGGATAGCAGCAGCAGCTGGGGATGAGAATTCGCCGGCATATGCCTTGTTGGGTGCACAGCTCCTGGGCAGTGCTCTTCTCCTTCATGCTGAGGGGAGTCATAATGAACAGTGATGTAGCTTAAGATTTCCCAAGGCCTCAGAAAATCCAGTAGTGAGAAAGGTGTTGGTTAGAAGCCATGCTATGTTAGCCCTGCTCCTCACTGAGACACGGGGCAACTTGCTTGCAGCTTGCCTGGTTTTTACCACTTTAATTGCTGAGGATGTGGTTCTGGCCAATGCAAAACTTCTATGCATTTTGGCTAGATTTAGTTGATTTAACATGAGTGTTTTTCATCCAGAGCATTGGCATGATTCATTCTGACTCTTCTAAAGTGGAACATATTCCCTTTTTCAGGCTAAAGTCACAGAGAGGTGGTATCAGTTGCAGCATCAGAATGGAGGTCGGAGTTTGTGTGCTGGGCTGCATTCCCTGTGTGTTTGCTCTGGAGTTCTCTGCCTTTCTGGCCCACTCTCTCAGTGTGGGAAGGCTCTCTCTCAGGTTTCCTGTAGCCCAGGGAGCCAGGCTCCTCTTCAGGAGAAGGGAGGTGGTGGTTTAAATACATGCAGTGAAGTAAAAGACAAGATCTCCCATATTTCAGGGAACTGTGCAATACCATTAGCTAAGGGATGAGCACTGCTGCTTCTGCTGTTTCACAATTAATTCCCTTTGAGACTTTTGCTTTTTGCTGTCTAAAATGTCTGAAAATGCAATTAACTTCCCTTTTGTTTTTTGAAATTGTTGGCAAGTTCATGGCAGGATGCCAGATCAAGCACCAAGGGAAATGTTGGTCACTCAAAAGGCTCTGGTCAGAGTTTGCTTTAAGGCAAGGTGTGAGAATATAGACTGCTTACAAACACCTAAGTGTAGTCAGCATATTCCAATCTCTTCTCAGTGTGTTTAGAAGAAATGTGCCTCACTGACCCTTAATCTGCTATAATTTCAGCTGTCTAATATATTTTCTCCTTCCTGTGATCAACTCCTATCTGACACCTGCTGCTGTTAAATATTTGCTGTGTTCCTCTTCTGAAGTTTGGGTGGCTGCAATGTCAGCAGGAAAAATTGCAAGTGTACATGTACCATTTGGCAAGCAATGATCTCTGAGAAAGATTGCAGTGGTCGTGTTTTCTTAAATGGGTAATTTTGTCCATAAAATAGAGAGGTCCAGTTTGATTCTTGCATGTTTCACCCCAGGCTTCAAATAAGAAGCCCAGGATCCACTGCCAGCAAACTTTCAAGATCTCAGCTTCAGCTGTAATGCTGACTGTGTGCAACAGGGTGCCTAATTAATCTGCTAATGATTTGGCTTTTTCAGTGCTCACAACATGGAAGTCACTTTCAACAAAAAGCAAAGCCTTTTGCTATCCAAGATACAGTTGCAGGACACCTTGACAAGCTGTAGAAACTTGTGTAGAAGAGAGTCGAGCCCCACAAACATCCCAGTCAGCATGTGTTAGGGGTCTTGGTCTGAGGAGGGTACCCTGTCCTCAGGAAGTTAGTTTGGGAACAGGTCACAGCACGGAGGTGTCTGTGCAGGACTGTAACCAGCAGACAGTCAGGGACTTGCACTGGTGGGAAATAGGGCAGTGATGGATGAACACCGGGGATAGCTTTATAAAATAATGGCACAAGTGTTGGATTGCATGCAAAAATGAAGGACTCTGTTGGGTCAAGGGAGATGGCAGCTATGTTTTGGAGGGAGAATTTGCCTCTTGCCCCCTTCAAGACCTGCATAAGGTGTTGGTAGCCTGAATGCAGACAGGGGTATGTAGCATTCACAAAGGCAGTGTAGGCTGTCAAACCTTGCTGAAGGAGCAGGCAGAGAAATTAATATCTAAAGAAGGAGAAAGAAGGCACCAACTGGCATGCCACATATAGCCTGTGGCTGACTTAGCACTTGTGCCTACCCTTCTGCTCAAGGTTTTCTAATTCTGTCCCAGATGATGTCAGTGTCCCCCAGCAACTGGCAGCAGCACATACAAGGCATTCCTCAGAGAGCCTGAAAGTATCTTTGCCACCCCCTGCCTTGCCCCAGGAGGACTGACTGCAGGGGGAACCGCTTTCTGAAGGTGTGCCTGCTTCTCAGCCTTGCTGGATGACTTGAGGGCTGCCTTCAGCTCACATTCAGGCAGCTCACCTTCCCCATGCCATCATTCCCTCAGGAAGAAAGTGTAACCCAAATGCTCTTTGCAGTTTGCTTTCCCTTGTACTGTAAAGCTTTTAGTAATTTTCCTGGCATCTCATGTTCTTTGGTATGAGCACCAGTTTATAGATCACTGAGCAACCAGGCTCTGAAATGCAAGTTGGCTAAATGTAACAACAATATGCCTAAGCAGGGCTGCAGTCGAGGCAGACTGTATGTATCGAATCCCACCAGGCACAACTCTCTACCAAGTAGCTGGGAGGCCTAGAGGGGTACTATGGAATTTTAAACATAAACATTAGTTACTGGGTAAGATGTTAAACTCTGTGTGCTCTCTCACACTGAATACAATGAAATCCCCTTGGTGCTGCTATGGGCAACTGAGATTCCTGTGTTTTCAGGGCTCCACAGCCTGTTTGTGAACTGCAGATTCCCTGCCTTTCTCTTCCTCTCTTTTGCCTGGAGCATACAACAGAGGAGTTAAATTGCTGCCCATTTAAAAGGAATTGTGTCTTTCTTGAGTCCCACTTTAATCTACTAGAAAATGGAGTGACTTCAGGCTTGGAAAGGGCATTGAAGAATAGGTTAGTATATGGCCCAGAGTTTCCACATACCTGCATTGCCTGAAGGGTTTAATTTTGAGTTACAGGGCATTAACTTCTTTTTCTTTCATTTTTTTTTTTTCTTCTCTGCTGATTTCGGTTAGGGATCATCTGGGTTTGAAATCTCTCAAAACTTAAAAGTCATATCTGTTGTTAGGAAGTCTGGTACTGTCACAATCTAAGATCAATCTGGGTTTTTTTCAGCTGTAAATAAGACTTCTCAATGACCGGACATATGGATAACTCTCAAGACCTGGAGCTTGGAGATGTGAGCATCACTCTGAGATCATATATTCTCTGTCCTTGTTACTGAAATCTTGTCTCTGCCAAGCATGCAGGCTGCATTTGCTTAAATACCGCTAAATGCCCAGACACTCCAAAATGTGTTCAATACACAAGAACACCTCGTTTTTTAATTGCATACATGAGTCTTGCTCTTATAAGAATTCAAGTGGTATGCGGCTCATTCAAATCCAAACCTTGAGACAGCTGAGCAAAAATGAAGCTGCAGGAACCACATTTTTTTCTGCTATTTCTGTGCCTAGCAGTAAGTACTTTGCATTTATGGAATCTGTGTAGGTTTCAGAGAATATTTGTGCATTTTGAATCATATCCATGAAGATTATATTCTTTGGGGAGAGGGGACTATAACTACATTACCATATAATTAACATGCATAACTCAGAAAATTGTTTAAAGCATGCAAGTAGAATTTTCAAGGCTTATTAAGCCCTCATAGAGATCCACACAAATACCTAGAATATAATCTGTACTGTGGCATTTGAGATGACACAAATGAGCATAAAGCATTTGATGAGCTCCTCCTTTATCATGAATGACTATGACAACAGTTCTGAGCATCCTGTGTAAAAAGTGTCCATATGCAGAGAATTGGCATGGAAAGGTGGAGCTAATGTTTTGCATTGGAGGTTTGGGGGTTTGAGGCTATTGTGTCTGTTGGCAGTGTTCCTTGTAGAACTCCAGCTCTAGCATCCTTTTATAATTGACACTGTGCCTTTGGTCCAGTCTCCCAGCTATCCCAGCTCAGTGCTGTCTGTGGACTTGCATTGTTCCATAAACATTAACAGGTGTTTCCTGGTGGCACTGTGTCCTTTTACCCCAGCAGGATTTTCATTCCCAGTGCCTAGCCCACGGCTGGAGAGGTGTCCTCCACACAGCAGGCAAAGGAGGCTGCAGACAGGGCCTGGCAAGTTTTCTTTGCACTTCTCCAGCTACTCAGGGGTAAAGAGACTCCTTTTAGAAATGTCATAAGACAATGATGTGGGTCCCTTAATGCTTTCAGTGGAAGAGGGGAGACTCAGCAACCAGTCACGCTGCAGTCCAAGGGGACAGAGCATACAGTGAGCTTCCACCTGCATCTCACAGGAGGTTGGAAGCGGCGGGCGTTGGCCGAGTGGTGTAAGCCCCCGCCTGTGGAGCTGGCTCCTCCTCTGAGGACACCAGTTCGAATCCTGAGGAACTCGCTGTCAGCATCCGAGCTTGCTCAGCCATGGCAGTTGAACTTCAGGAATAAAGGGTGGGGCCAGTTCCAAGCATACTGTGCCTCACCTAAAAAATCCCCTGTGCAGGCTTATCCAAAAATCTTTGTTCGCGAAGTCTAGCCAACAACAGGAGGTAGGAAGGTCTCACTGTAGCCAGCATTACATTGGATAAACCTGGAAAGCTGCTTAAAACTGGCTGTGATGGAGCTTGGCCTTCTGTGATGTGCTTGTAACATCTCTGTGAAAACAAATCTCGGTGAAGCACTGCAAAATCTTCCCATTGAAGCCGCTCATGGGTGCAAGCCTGTTTTTTTGGGACCAGTGATGTAGACACAAGAAATTCTCTCCTCCGGAGTCTGTCAAGTAGCTATGCTGGCTTTAAATAGACCTCTGCTGCTGCACCCTTTATTTAGCTGTAGGGGGGCAAGTGACATGGTAGTGCTCAAGAACGTCACTTTGCCTCTTATGTGACCTGAGATCAGAGGCTGTTAACAGCAGATACACAGTGACTCTCACAAAAGGTGCTGCTGGATGCAGGAACTGGAAATCTTAGAGGGTTGAGCAAGATGTCAGAGCACAAGGGCAGAAAAACCTCCTGGAAGGGGGTGTCCCTACAAATACCCTAAGAAAGCTTTAGGTACACATTCGCAGCCAGTGCAAGCTGCCTCTACCTTCACCTGCAGCACTTGCAACTATTACATTTAAAGCTGTAATTTCATATAAGATGTAATGTAATCAGTCTTTGGTCTCAGAGAGTGTTATATGAGCAAGGCTTCAGTTTCAGCCCCTTCTGCTTGAATAGCTAGCCCTGACAGCTCTTCTCCTGCTTGTTAAACTTCTGTCAGAGTCAGCTGCTTTGCTATATGAGATGCTTCAGAGTTGCCAGCGGGAGGCTGATGACATGCTTTAGAAGACTCCTGAAGGTAGTTCAGAAATGCCTGTTACTTTTATTAAATACTTTTATGCCAAACTCATCACCCCAAGCAATTCTGTTAAGCTGACAGAACTGCAACAATTGGCTATGGTCTGCTCTAGGTGTACATGCAGGTGTGATTTTTAGCCCTTTTTCCTTAAAAAGTTATTTCTACCTTTCTCCTTGAGAACTAATAGATCATAGTAGTGGGAACAGGAAGTACAGCTGGACCCTAAGTGTCAGAGCTGATTTGGATGAATGTTTGTGGCAAGGACACTTTAAATGACAGTGGTAAGTACAGTGGAAAAAGTCTTCACTTCTGTAGTTTTGGAGGCCCTGAAATAGGTGGGAGATTGGATCCTGAAAGGTGATGCTGCCATGCAAGAATTGTCTGACACAAACCCCAACCTCATGACTTCTTTAAATTAGTTGTGCTGCAGTGAACACAAGCTAGTCCTTCTCCTTCAGTATCTGTTTGTATGTGTTCTGTTTTGTATGTGTTCTGATTTACCCTTCTGAATGTTACGTACAGATAATGGCTGATGAAGATGTTTCATTAATTCTTATTGTGCTTAAGTAAATTGGCAGGGACAAAGGAGATTGATTTAGATTTAAATTACAAGCTTTTTGGGACTTAGCATTTATACAGCGGTTATAAAAAGATAACATCTCCCAATTTCAATGCTGTTCCCTGCAATGAGTGGAGGTTTCTTATTACAATAAAATCATACTGAGATAATTGGGGAATATGAGAATCAAGGCATATGGAAATGTGGCCATGGCTCTTCAACCTTTGCCTTGTTGGATGTGTCTTCCAAAGGACAGAAAGTGATGTTAACAACCTCCTTCCTTCCAGTGCCTCTCTTCTTCCTCTTCCTGACTTGAATGTCAGTTTAGTACAGCCTTTCTAGGCTGGCTTGGAGAGGGGGCTTGCTCAACATTCAATAAGGACCTAAAAACCAGCCTGTGAGGTGTGAGGCTGGAATATCATATTTATGCCTGCTGTTGTTGGGGTTGGAGGTGTCTGTCTCCCACTTGTGTTTTTATGATCTGCGAACAATTGATACTCTGTCTCTTAAAATTAGACGGGGTTTATGTTCCTTTAGAGCATCACTGTAGTCCCTGCCATTTTCTCTGTGCACCACTTTTTTGTTTCTTATTGTTTGTGGTTTTTGTTTTTGTGGGTTTTTGGCTTTTTAATTCTCATAGTTCCCTTTTGTTTCAATTATGGAGGCAGGATTTCTATCTCCTCTTCTGAAAGGTGCAATTTCCACAAAGATTTTGTGTACTGTTTTTATCATTTTAGCAGCAATTAAAGAGCTGTAACCAAATGTCTGCTGTGGCTTTTAACACTTAATACTAATGTTCTGAGTAGCAGTAGAATCCTGGGTAGCACACTGATTTCTCTGTGGCAAATGTGGCAAATGCTGAAAAGCACCTTGCTCCCACTCCAAGCTTGTATAACTTATCAGATCAGCTTTCTTCACAGTAGAGTTTAAAACTGAAATTCCCCAATTCCTAATTAACTTGACAAGTGTGTCTTGTCCCACAGTCCTGTCTTTTCAAAGGAGAAAGCTGAAACCATAGCATGGTTGTGAGTCCATGCTCTTGTGGTCACTCTACTTGTTGGGAAGAGGGGAGTGCTGTATTTGTTGCGGCTGCAGCTCAGGATTGTTGTTGTTGGCTGGACTTCGCGAACGAAGATCTTGGGATAAGCCTGCGCAATGGATTTTTTAAGTGAGGCACAGGGTGCACAGAACTGGCCCCACTCCCTTTACTCCTGAGGCTCATCTTGCCATGGCCGAGCACGCTCAGACGGCGACAGCGAGTTCCTCCAGGATTCGAACCAGCGTCCTCAGAGGAGGAGCCGGCTCCACAGGCGGGGGCCTACGCCACTCGGCCAACGCCCGCCGCCTCTCAAGTGTAACATACAAACAGAAAAGCAGAAAAGCAATAATGTCAGGCTGTTGAGAAATCCTGGGAGCCCACATGGGTCAGAGCACCAGGGGAAGACCTCACCTTGTCCTCTCTGCCACTGAATGACACAAACGTGGCACTGCAGCCACGCCTGTAACACGAGCTGGGGCAGCAGCTCAGGATTAGCCACCTGAAGAAAACAGTCCAGCAGAAAGTGATAGCTGTTGGTGCAGGAGGAAGGAGCTACCAAGATTGGAGAGACAATGTCTGACAATGAACCTTCATCGATGGAGAGACAAGTGTGTGACGAGGACCGGACTGGTTTTCACTATAATGGACTTCATGTTTTGGGTTTTGTTAAGGGTTTTGCAGTTAATGTATAATTCCTTATATGCTCTATTGTAATTGCTGGAAAATTCCTTCTTCCCTCATGGCCTCAAATCCTACCCTGTGATTGGTTGTTTTTTATTGCATTACAGTATATTCCCTCCTGCCCCAGCTCGTGTTACAGGCGTGGCTGCAGTGTCACATTTGTGTCATTCGGTGGCAGAGAGGAAAAGGCGAGGTCTTCCCCTGGTGCTCTGACCCACGTGGGCTCCCAGGATTGCTCAACAACCTGACATTATTGCTTTTCTGTTTGCTGTTTTTTTCTTTAATGTTAATCTGAAATGGTGTGGCAGGTGTTGGCCAAATGGTGTAAGTCGCCGCCTGTGGAATCGGCTCCTCTTCTGAGGACGCTCGTTCGAATCCTGAGGAATTTGCTGTCACCATCCGAGCGTGCTCGGCCGTGGCAAGATGAACCTCAGGAGTAAAGGGGGTGGGGCCAGTTCCGCACACACTGTGCCTCACCTAAAAAATCCATTGCGCAGGCTTATCCCAAGATCTTCGTTCACGAAGTCTAGCCAACAACAACAACAGTATATTCCCCAAATGGTTATTCCAACCCCTTGTTCTGCATGCTCCTCCCATGCTCCGCTCTAACTCCACCCCAGTTACACCCCCTTCTGGAAAGTTCTAGCTGGACCCTATAAAAGGTGGAAGCCATTTTAACAAGATGCCATTTCTACCTCATACCTCAGAAATGTGCCTTCTTTCTTGACCTGACGCCAGAGCCACAGGTGGCACCAGAGTGCACCAGGCCTGAGGACTTCTGTCATCTAGAGGACTACCTGCTCCCTCGGGAAATGTGAGGGGGATTAGTGGACTTCTGGCTCCAGCAGCTTCCTCAGCAGAACTGGGGATTTTTTGCACCCATCCTTCTAAGACAGGACAAAGAGGTGAGCAGCTGAGTAGTGATCTTCCTCTCTAAAATCCCCCATCTCTACCCAGAAATTAAAAATAAAAAATCCAAAAATGGGAGCCCAGTTAACAAAAAATGAATAGGACTTATACAGATGCTTAAAAGGTTTTATCCAACAACACAGGCATCATATAGATAAAGCCTCCCTGAAATATTTTAGCTAGTTGGATCAAAAAGCACCACCAAAATGTCCAAGAGAATTTAACATATGAAGATTGGGACAGGCTAGGGGCTTTTTTGTGGAGGGCAATATCTAAAGCACACAAAGAAGCAGCCAAAGCCACAATAGTTTGGTGGCTAATTCTCAATATTTTAAAGCAATAGGAGAGGAAATTGTTATCAGAAAGGACAGGGAATTGTGGTCAGTGGGCCGCTTTGGCATCGGGTCAAGATCAGTACAGAGATTCCCCTGCATCACCACATTCAGGAATACAAAATGGTGTCAGAGCCTCGTGTCAGCCCTCTCTGCATACCCCCGACTGCCATCTTGGGAGCAGTGCATGCTGTGGTCTTCAAAATAGCTGAAGTTTGGCCCTTGGTTCATAAAGTGGCTGCACCAGTTGACGTAATTCACAGAATGGTGGCTTGACTCCACCCTCTTCCAGTGGCCTAGCTCCACCTACTTCCCACCCATCAGAAGCTAACATAATCCAAAATAATGGCAGCCAACAACATCTGGTTTATAGATCACAACATCCGGTCCAAGATTGCCACGCCCATGAGGACATCACCAACAGTTCCCTACAGTTACAACTAATGCAAAGGCCAAACACCAATACTGAAATGGAACATGATGGACAATGGGTGTCACCTTGGAAACAAGCAGAGATGGCTAAGGTTCCAGAATTTTTAAAGAATGTGCCTAGTTTTTATGATAATGGCAATCCACCAATATGGGAACCCATATCCTGTACTAAAGGATGTTAAGAAGGCCATCACTGAATATGAGCTAAGTGCTCCTTTCACCATAGGGCTTACAGACTGTTTATTTACTGCTTATGTCCTACACCATCAGACATTCGAACCATCGTTAAATCACTATTTACTGCCATGCATTTTTCTAAGTTTGAGACTCAATGGGAGGCCTTAGTTAAGAAACAAGAAGAGTAACTCTTTTCCACAGCAGGGGTATGTGTTATTAATACCATAAACATTTTATTTGGTGACGATCCTTTCATATCTAATCAAGCCCAAACAAAAATTCCAACTAATGAATTAAATCTATCAAAAAATCTGGCACTACAGGCAATCAAGATATAGCAGACGCCTTGGTAACTACACCCTCCTTTAAATCTGTTCAACAAGGTCCTAAAGAACCCTTCTCAGATTTCGCAGAAAGGCTAAAAGAGTCCATGACTCGGCAAATTGCAAATAAAGAGGCACAAGATGCCTTATTCACCAAAGTGGCAGTAGAACATGTAAATGAAGATTGTCAGTGGGTACTAAGATCCCTTAGAGACCTGACCCCAAATGACATGATGAATGCATGTAAGAATATAGGGTCTCACTTGTATAAAACAGCATTGTTAACTGAGACCCTTACTGCACTCATATCCTCTGAATCCAAGTGCCATACCTGTAATCAGCCAGGGCATTTCAAAAAAGACTGCCCCAAGAATAAACCTGTGATGCTACCCAATTATTGCCCCAGATGCCATAAAGGCCCTCATCGAGCTAAAGATTGTACATCCCATTTCACAAAGGAATTGGAGGAGCAAGGAAGCTGAAACAGGGAAATGGGGAGCTGAGCATGAAGGGGAGCATGAGGACATGTGGTCGTTTGACTTCAGGCCTTCCTGGGAGACAGATCACATGGTTTGCTGTACCCAAGTGAAGTATTTCATCCTATTTTACGTCAGCTTAGATGTAAGAAGGGATAGATGGAAGTTTTGAGTCAGTCCTTTTCCGGCAGTGAAGGGCATCGGTCATGGACCTGCTGTCTCTTCAGGGAGAGCTGCATGTCTCTCTCTGAGAAGTAGAGCTTGTTTACTTGTTCTTTAGTGTTTGTGTGTGTGCATATAGTAATATTAAGTTCCTTTTTCTTCTCTGTATATATATATAT
>VXAU01000115.1:585-95191 GCA_013399695.1 Formicarius rufipectus | reverse complement strand
TGCAGAATAGAGGACATTCTTCACATCTGGTCCTGTTCGTACTGGTCCAAGAGCCACGGCGTGTGCAATCTCTTGCTTGATTTGCTTGAAAGTTTGTTGCTGTTCTGGACCCCATTGGAAATGGTTATTCTTACGGGTCACAAAGTAAAGAGGGCTTACAATTTGGCTGTACTCTGGGATGTGTATTCTCCAAAAGCCTATGGCTCCCAGAAAAGCTTGGGTTTCTTTCTTGTTTGTTGGTGGAGCCATTGCTACAATCTTATTGATGACTTCTGTTGAAATTTGTCATTGTCCATCTCGCCATTTCACCCCTAGGAACTGGATCTCTCTGGCAGGTCCCTTGACCTTGCTCTTCTTGATGGCAAAGCCGGCTTTGAGAAGAATCTGGATGATTTCCTTTCCTTTTCCAAAAACTTCATCAGCTGTGTCCCCCCACACAATGATGTCATCACTGTATTGCAGATGTTCTGGAACCCCACCCTTCTCCAGCGTAGCCTGGATCAGTCCATGACAGATGGTGGGACTGTGTTTCCACCCTTGGGGCAATTGGTTCCAGGTGTACTGCACGCCCCGCCAGGTGAAAGTAAACTGTGTCCTGCACTCTGCAGCCAGAGGAATGGAGAAGAACGCGTTAGCAATGTCAATGGTGGCGTTCCACTCGGTACATGAGCCCATTTTTACAAATCTGAAATAATATGCTTGGTTGGGGTAACATCTGATCAGTATTTCAAAAATTTCTATCAGATGTGTGTAGCATGTTTTCTCACACAAAATATGAACTCAAATCCATGTCTTTGTCAGTTGGGCTTTCAGAAAAAGACAGTTACCTATTGAATCATTACAGTAAAAACTGGTCTTCTGACAGTTGTACAGGCAAATCATGTTCTGCTCTTAAAACACATATAAGTAGTAGTGGCTAGAGATTTTCTGGGGAACAGCTGTTTTCTTTTAGGGTTTTTTTGTTTGTTTTTGTTTGGGTTTTTTGTTTGTTTGTGGGGGGGGTTGTGTGTGTTTTTTGTTTTGGTTTGGTTTTTTTGGTTTGTTTTGTTGTTTTTTTTTTCCCCCTCAAAATGCTGATTCTTTGACTATACATGTTGATTTCTGACAGACAGAACAGCAAAGGACTAGAACTGGGCTTGTCAGGGAGACCTCAGGTGTCTGGTTGGCTTAATAATCCTACCGGGTTTGTGAAAAGTCATGAAACTGGAGAGAATTTTCTTAATTTCATTTTACAGTGATCAGATAATCCCAGGAGCATATTCTCAATAAAAATTTTTCTGTTTAATTGTTTCCAAAACAAGATAGTGTTGAATTTCATTTTAGCAGTATAGAGATCATCTTAATTGGGAGTGATTTCTTTTTATACCTACATGCCAACAAAAAAAAAAGCATTATGTAGCAAAAATGCCTTTTCTTTGAAGCTTTTGTCATCAACCTTTTCATGTCTAAAGCTACACTTGTGCATGCCACATCCTTTGCAAAAGACATAATAATCTCCCTAATCCTCTCAGTGTAAACAAGGATAAGGCAAATGTGTATAAGAAGGGGAGATCTGGTTCATAAATAGCATCTTGCATGGAGTTTGATGGTATAGCTGCAGTGAAGTCATTGACAGCAAGGGTCGCTATGAATTACTGTCAGGTCTGTGAGAGAAGACTCAGGCTGGCAACCATTTGATCAGGAAAGGCTTAGCATGGGCAGCAGGTTGAGGGAGGTGATTCTCCCCTCTGCTCTGCTCTCCTGAGACTTCAGCTGGAGCCCTGTGCACAGCCCTGGTGCCCCTAATGTAAGAAGGATGTGGAACTGTTGTAGCAAGGCCAGGGGAGGCCACAAAGTTGATAATGCGACTAGAGCACCTCTCCTGTGGGGACAGGCTGGGAGAGCTGGGGCTGTTTGCCCTGGAGAAGAGAAGGTTGTGTGAAGACCTCAGCGCAGTTCCCAGTGTGTGAATGTGCTGCAGGAAAGCTGGAGAGGGATTGTTCATCAGGAACTGCAGTGACAGGATGTCATAGGGTTCTGTGGCTGGATTTTGGTAGAAAGGGGGGCTATCCAGGATGATTTCTGTTAGAAGGTGCTAGAAGCTTGCCCTGTCCTATGGAGCCAATGGCAGCCAGGTCCAGGAGGGACTTCCTGCTGGTGGCCAAAGTTGAGCCAATTAAGAAACACAGACATGCCTCTGTGATAACATATTTAAGGATTTAGGAGTGTTGTGCAGTTGAAAATTCCAACCATGGGATAACAATGCATAGAGAAAGACCAAGGTCGAAGCAGGAGAAGGAGAAGGAGGGACCCCATTCTGGAGCACGGTGGGGGGAGGAAGAACTCAAAGTTGTGCCTACCTTGGAACCCACGGAGAAGCATCGGGGTGTGGAGACCCCCCTGCAGCCCCTGGAGAAGCAGGTGGATGCCCAAAGGAGCTGTTGCCCTGTGGGAGGCCCAGGATGGAGCGAGATCCTGGAAGAGACTTGTGGCCATGACTTGTGGAGAAGGAGACCCACACTGGAGCAGGTTTTTTCCCCCGGTAGAAGTGTTGCCTGGGGGGTGGACTCATGTCGGAGAGTCTATCAAGGACTGTCTCCCATGGGAGGGACCCCACGGGAGCAGGAGAAGGCCTCAGAGCTGTGGCCCCCCTGCAACCCGTGGGGAGGACTGTGGTGGAGCAGCTGTGCCCCTGTAGCCCACAGAGACTATTGGGGTGCAGAGACCCGACTGCCCCCCATGGAGTGACCCACAGGACAAGAGCAATGGCAGAAACAACAATGGCCTGCAAACCCTCCATTCCCTGCTCCCTGGACCTGCTGGAGGGAGGGAGGAGTGGGAGGAGAGGGGTGTTTTTAAGACTGATTTATTTCTTACTTTTTAATTTTTAGTTCTTATCTTGTAAGTAATACATTTGAATATTTTAACCACTCTGAGTTTGTTTTATTATCTCTCAGATTTTTTTTGTTGTTTTGGGGTTTGCTTTTTTTTTTTTTTTTTCCCCCTTCCTTTTTTCCTTTCTCCTTTTCCTTTCCCTCTGGGAAAGGAGGGGCCTGGAGGGGTGGACACTGGGTGAAAACTGCCACACAGGACAAGGGGGAATGGGTCAAACTGACAGAAGAAAAATTTAGGTGAGTTATAAAAAAAAAAACCCTTCCCTGCTAGAGTGGACAGGCACAAGTTAGGCAGAGAAGCTGTGGCTGCCCCATCCATGCAATTATCAAGACCAGGTTGGACGGGGCTTGGAGCAGCCTGAGCAGGTGGAAGGTGTCCCTGCCCATGGCAGGGGATGGAATGATATGGGCTTTAAGGTCTCTTCCAACACAAATCATTCTGTTATTCTATGATTATATCCTATACAATATGAAGGAGAGCTCAACTCATAAGATATGGGATTCTGGATTTAAAAATTATTTCAGAATTGTAAGGTGGAAGATCAATCCAACTTGTTAAGGGTATATAAAATATGGAGCTATGTTATTTAGAGTAGACTGTGCCAATATGGGAAAGATGAGATTATGCTAATCTTCCAGTTACAGTGTATAAAAGTGTACACTGTTTGAGAAACATTGTGTTCTCGGCAGGAGTTTCAGTGAGTTGGTGGCCAAGAGCTATTATAATGAGACAGGTACCTTGAAAAACGCAGCAAAAACTACAGGGGAAATAAAGGATCATAAATAAAATTTGCATGAAAACATAAAATGAACTTGCACAATCTGAATCTTGAAGACATGGTCAACCCCCATTTTAAAGACATGATGTCAAGTGATTTATAATTTCTCACAAAACCCTTAGCTTTGTCCATATTGGCATCTATTATTGGTCATTAAAAAGCCTAGAACACTTTGCAGGTCAACTAGATTGATAGTATATTATTAGGTCAAAATTGAGCTGTAAGAAAGCTTGATTGTAAAAGAACCATCACAGTTTTCTGATGAACTTCCTTCTATTCATATTCACAAATGTAATGGAGCCATCACAGAATAAGGTGCTTATTTTCTATTAAAACTTCATATAACTTTTTGACTAGTTAAAGAAAAATCATCTGTTAAAGAAATTTGAAACAGTTACTGGATTATGTCTAGAAGAGAGTTATGCCTGAAGTGTTCCTTCCTCTTGCACATGTGTACTTTGGGTGGGACAAAGAAGGTTGTTTCTGTCCATGGGGTAAAATTTCTTTGTCCTATTATTTTTAAAATTTTACAGGCAAATATTCTGATCAGAATGTTAGACTTTGGAAGAACAGCCAATTAAATTTAAATCTGACCATTTTTTTGCCTACAAGTATAATACACCATCTTTAATTTACTTTACATCTATGTATCCATGAGTGTACGGATAGAATTTTTCCTTACATAAATTACACTGTACTCATGGCCAGATCCAAGATTTTTGTTGACTCTGGTGAACTTTGCCTCAATTTGTTAATTAATTCCTGTTGGCATTACTTATGAAATGTTGTAAACCACAGACATGAGTGAGGTGACAGGTTGGTGTTATGTTGTTGTTGGCTGGACTTTGCCAATGAAGATCTTGGGATAAGCCTGCGCAATGGATTTTTTAAGTGAGGCACAGGGTGCGCAGAACTGGCCCCACTCCCTTTACTCCTGAGACTCATCTTGCCACGGACGAGCACACTTGGATGGCGACAGCGAGTTCCTCCAGGATTCGAACCGGCGTCCTCAGAGGAGGAGTCGGCTCCACAGGTGGGGGCCTACGCCACTTGGCCAATGCCCGCTGCCTCTCAAGCGTAACATACAAACCGAAAAGCAATAATGTCAGGCTGTTGAGAAATCCTGGGAGCCCACGTGGGTCAGAGCACCAGGGGAAGACCTCGCCTTGTCCTCTCTGCCACCGAATGACACAAACGTGGCACTGCAGCCACGCCTGTAGGTTGGTGTTATAAACATCAATTCCATGTATAAACTCAGTTTCCATAAGAATCTGACTGAGCCCATGGCAAGAACTTCAGCGGACAGCATGGACCAAAAGAATGGCAGTAGAATGATTTTAAAGGTAACTGTGAAACTTATCCAGTTCAACTGTCAGTGATGAGGTTTTATGTATTGTTACTGTAATAGCTGCACATAAATATTCAAAGATAATAATTAACATATATATGCACATTGAAATTAGAGGGAACAGGCTTTTAAAATACATCATAGGTTTTATAGAGCAAAAATGAGTATTTAGACATCTTCATTGCAAAGTGCTGCTGCAGCAAAAAAGGTATGGAACATGATAATAAAAAAAAAAAAAAAAAAAAACGGAAAGGGATTTTAGACATGGAGCCTTGGTCTGCAAAGCATGATAAAGAAGTGAGAAAAAAATTTCTGGATGGTGGTACTCTAGAAATGTTACAATTTAGAACATGCACTGAAATTAGGAAGATTTGTATCAAAAATAGTGTGGTCAGCAGGACTAGGACTAGGTCAGTGACCACTAACTGTGCTGGCACTGCTGAGGCACTTTGAGTGTAGTGTCCAGTTGTGGGGCGCTCAGTTCAGGGAAGGGAAGGGAGCTGGGGAAGGGACTGGAGCAGCAGGAGCAGCTGAGGGAGCTGGGGGGGCTCAGTCTGGAGAAAAGGGGGCTCAGGGGGGACCTTCTGGCTCTGCAAGTCCCTGCCAGGAGGAGGGAGCCAGGGTGGGGATCGGGCTCTGCTCCAGGAACAGGGACAGGAGCAGAGGGAATGGGCTCAGGCTGGGACAGGGCAGGGGTAGGGGGGACAGCAGGAGGAATTTCCCCATGGAAAAGGTGGTCAGGCCTTGGAACGGGCTGTTCGGGGAGCTTTGGAGTGCCCAGCCCTGGAGGTGTCCAAGGCAGGACTGGCCATGGCGCTGAGTGCCCTGGGCTAGCGGCCAAAGTGGGCATCGAGCACAGGGTGGGTTCTGTGGGCTGGGGAGGCTTTTCCAGCCTCTGGGATCCTGGGATTATATGAAGATCTGACTAAAGCACTGCCCTCTTTATATATAACTACGGAGACTCATATTTGTAGAAGACCTGAATCTTCCTGGCTCTTTCCCCAGGAAGCAGTGGAACTCTGGGCATGTGAATATCGTGGTCAGAAATCATAGATCTGCTCAACATACCATGCTAAATGCTAATATTTGAAAATTGGTATCAAGGAAGTCTGCTAATAATGAATTACAACAATGGATTGCAGTACCAGCAGGCATGAAATTCTGGAGTTTTCCAGTCAGGCAACATGAACTACAGTATATAAAGCTTTGAAACTGTGGGAGGGCAGGTTCAGCATCGATTTACTTGATCCTTTAAACAAAGATTATGGAGGAAAATGACAGTCCAAATTCAGAAGTGGTTTTTATATATATTGATGTAACTTACATGACAAAGAAGCAAATTTTAGAGCAGTTCAAAACCAGTAACATGACAAAGCAGATTTCTTCAGCTTTCTGACAGTCTTCTATCAATTGCTGCTTTCTAAACACAGAAAATCTTTATCTTCCTTCTTATATGTGACTGCAGAATTACAGGAAATCGGACACAGCTCCACGACCAATATGATCTCCGGCTAATGCCAATTTATTGCTAACAAAGCTTATAGTTTTATACAATTAGAGCATCAGCATCATACATATATCAAGCGTTTATTGGCTACTGTTCACACGATTTCTTTATTCTATCATTGGCTAAAGTTATGAATAACTATTGTCTTTATGGTCACAGTCCCTTGTCACGTAGGCATCTTCTGTTCGTTCATTTTGCAACTTCATACATCTTTCCCATCCGCAGTCTTCTCTCTCATGTATCTTTTTCAAGGTTCTCACCACACAGCCGTATTGTCTCCAAAACTCAGAATATCTGGATTGCTCACATTCACAATATGGCCTTGTTCTTGTAAATATCCCAGATGTGACATTTACTTTGCCATGGCAAACTGTTGCACAAGATCTTTTATGGCTGCAAAGGGAAGAAAATAGAAAAAAATTAATAAAAGAACAGAAAAGGCAGCTATTGAAAAAAGAAATCACAATAAAGGAGAAAGAGAGAGGAAAAGAAGAAAGATTCAGCAAGAAATTATATTATTATAAAATAGTAATGTTTTGCCTATCCTTTGATTGCATGGACTTTTTTTTTTTTTCTTTAAAGGCACCTTTAATTCAAAGCTATTTTTAACAACAGTATTATAGTTGGAGAAATTAAAAAAAAAAAAGGTGAGAGAAAATACAGCCATAGTCTTTAATATGTTGTTGTTGTTGTTGGCTAGACTTTGTGAACGAAGATTTTTGGGATAGGTCTGCCAATGGATTTTTTTTAGGTGAGGCACAGTGTGCTCGGAACTGGCCCCACCCCCTTTACTCCTGAGGTTCATTTGCCACGGCTGAGCCACTCGGACGGTGACAGCGAGTTCCTTGGTATTCGAACCGGCGTCCTCAGAGGAGGAGCCGGCTCCAGAGGCAGCGACCCACACCATTCGGCCAACGCCCGCTGCCCATTTCAGATTAACATTAAAGAAAAAAACAGCAAACAGGAAAGCAGAAAAGCAATAATGTCAGGCTGTTGAGAAATCCTGGGAGCCCATGTGGGTCAGAGTACCAGGGGAAGACCTCGCCTTTTCCTCTCTGCCACCGAATGACACAAACGTGGCACTGCAGCCACGCCTGCAACATGAGTTGGGGCAGTCTTTAATATGTAGTGATATGTCTTAATGCCTCAGCCATATTGTTCCAACTGGAAGGAATGCTGATTTTCAGAGATAAATGGATTCTTGAATTTGGTTCATAGTAAAGTATAATTATTGTTACTCAGTTTCAAAATACTGCCTTTTGTCCAGTAAATCTAAAGGGTTTCCTCAGTATAAGGATATAATGCACTCCAAAACAAAAGATGATGGAATTTTTTACTGAAGCAGAAGCAAGGCCTAAAAGAGTTAACTGAATCAGTAAAGGTACCTTGCTCTGTTAGAAAATTGCTAGATGCTTGTTCTGCCTGATAAACAATGAATAACTTGTCCTGTTCTAGTTACTGTACCAAAACCAGAAGACTGCTAAGAGCGCTATATGATAAACCCAGTGGTCATAATTCAGGGTAACATGGACATTTGAATAAAGTAGAAAGGCCTCGAGCCAAGGACTTTTGCAAGCTTGACTAGCTAGGTCATTTAACAAAGAAATTGGAGAGGTCACGGTGAGAAAGAGGAGAAAACGACCCCTGAAGAGAGGCTGAAGGCCGGAAAGACCACCTAAAAACTGTGCCAAGAGAAGATCCTGGAAGGCTCCGCCCCGAGCTCCACCCTAACTCCACCTCCTAGGAATATGATAATTTGCTATCACAACTTCATGAATATGTATGTTAAGATGATATAATCTTGAATGTCAACTGGATAAATTACCACGTTTCTTGCTGAAACTTTGAAGCGAGTTTGTGCAGTGCGAACTGCCTCACTTTCTGGCGCTGCAATAAATACCTCTGCTGCTTAAAGATCAAATTGGCTCTAAGCAGTTCATTTATTTTGTGCTTTTTGGCATCATTACAAAGCCTTTTATATTGGACAGAGCTGCAGAAAACCTGGACAAAGGGAATTGCAGCAGATCAATTTATTCTCTAACTCCTCTGGTCTGAGAGAAAAGTTCGTACATGCGAAAGTGAAATTCCACATTTGGTTGGTCTACAGAGAATTAGAAATGTTAAGATAAAAGATAAAATCTTCCTTCTAATCCAAATTGAATCTGTACAGAGTCTCTATTACTTATTCTGTTCTTGTCCCAAATACAGAGTTCTTTTAGAAGGAAAGATGCAGCCTGGACTTTCAAAACTGGAACAAGTACTCATGTGGGACTTAGGATATGGAGCAATGTCTCACTTGAGACATCAGTGGAAGTTCTGTGTTTGAAAAACTCAAACTACACAGGCACAGATGTTAATTCCATGACACAGATGTCACATCTGAGTGATTGCAAAATCGGGAAAAATGGTCTCACCTCAGAAAGTGATTGCCTGGTTTTAGAGATTGATCCTTTAACTTATTATACCAACTGTCACTGGTTTGACATGGGGCTCTAAATTTTCATTGAGAAGGAAATTTGTGTTTTGATTTCATGTAATCATTAATGTGCATGTTAAAAATCAAGCAGCTGGATACATAAGCAGATTTTTAGCACAATCATTTTTAAATGCATTGTTCCACATTAAAAACACATTAATATAAAACAAAAGTCTGAATACATGGATTATCAATTTTTAATACATTAATAGCTTATATTAAAATTATACAATTTATATGTGAAAGACATCCGGTACTTGAATGTAGTACCTTAGAATGTACATTCCATAGGCTTTAATTAGTTCATCATTCACACACTTTTTCAGACCTGAAATCCTAATAGACAGCTAACAGGTAAATAGGGTTAATAAAAAGTCCTAGAATTGAAAAGATACTGTTATGAAATAGGTTTTTCAGCTTCATTGTGGTGTACAGATGAGGGGTAGAAGCTTCTCAGAACACTCTCCTTCATGGTGAGGATCCAGAAATTAGGAGTTGTCACAGCCAGAGGGTCTGAAATGCCACTTAACCTCTGTAGAATAAATCTGTTAGACTAATGAACTAAATGCATCAGATACTACATAAGACTAGACGTTAAATTTACTCATCTCAAGGTTAATATTTTGAATTACTTGTTCTTTTCAGTGGTACTTCTTTTTCAAAATATATAAAATTTTTATAATTTCAGATCCATCTAGAGTTTAATTTTCAGTACTTGAATGCCTTTTAATATCAGAGTTATAGTGCACTGGCATTATAAAATAAGTGATGTTAAATCAAAAGGAAGTGTTGTGCACAATGAAATGTATCCCAAATGGCTAACAGCTACTTATTTAATGATACATTTCTTTAATGCCTCAAAAACAAACCAATACCTTTCAAGCATTCATCCCAAAATGGCCAAGGTAAATGGGAACTTAGATGGACCTTTTTCATGAGTTTAATTTCCTTAGATAAAAACACATTTCCAGTTCACAGTGAGAATGACAACGATTATTTTTAGTAGGTCAGTGATATTAGAATGAAATGCAAATGCATAGCTAAACAGAACACAAATTCTGCTGTTTACTCTCTTGGGCATTACTCAGTGTTTGGTGTCATATTTTTCTAACATTTTACTAGGTTTTCCAAGTAAATATTAATGCAACTTCTTCAAAAGGAAACAGAGATTTATAACCCTGAAGTGAAAGAGAGAAGATGAGAGAATTGATAGTGCAGTTGGGCAAGAGGATTCTGCATGGACTCTGAACATTCTTTTCTCATTTATTTGAAAAGCTAAATATACTAAGAAAAACAAAATATGGATATGGGTAAGCTATGCTCTAATTGCACGTGGTGCATGATCATGTGTGGTAAGTCAGGATCTTTCCACTCCAGCAACAAATCATGTGCTTTATCACTGTTTTATTTTTAAATACTTCAATGTTCTTTTCAATTTCTTACATTTTAAATATCTTAAACATTGAGGAGAAGAAAACCCAATTAAATTAGAATCTGAAGTGACTAATGTATTTTTGTATTTTAAAATTCAATTGAACTTGTAATAAATAATTTACCTAAGCAATGTAAAGGGAAGTGATAAGCACTCCTGCCTCTTGGCAAGAGAAGGTCTGTGTGTGCCTGATTCATCAGCACTAGACGACTCTGCCTCATATATATGGAACAGACTGCAACATTTTCCAGTTTACTTGAGGGAATAAGAAATGTTTAAGATTCTGTATTCTCCTAGATAATAGTCAAGGTTACCAGAAGGCATAAAGATGTGTTCTGAACCTGAGGACAAATTCATAGGAAAGAAAAAAAAACAACCAAACCACAAAGAGAAAGACCTATTATTTGATAAGTCCCTTTGTGTTCCACTGTAAAGAGATGAAGGGCAGGATTCTCTGATTGTGTCAGTTCGGACTTCTTAAATGTTTTGATTTTTCTACCCCCATAAAAAATATACAGCTAGAAAAATATGTCAGGACAACACAAAGGAATTAATCAGCTGAGCTGTTGCTTGGGGGGCAGCAGTCATGTGTCGTCACTGTAGGTTGGATTGAGGTGTTGCATAGGGAAGTTGTAGAGGCTTTGCTAATGAGCTGCATTCCTGACTGGCTGCTTGCATGTCTCCCTGCTTATCATTGTTGCCTATTTATGCACATTTCTTGTGTCTTGCAGCTCTCCTGTCAGAGATAGGAATGAAAATTGAAGGTAAATTCTATTCATTCACAGACACATATTATGTGCTACACCCTCATGGTAACAGGAGAATGAACACTTGTCTGTCTTGTATCTCTCCCATCATGATTTGCTTTCATTTATTTCATCCTGGCAATGATCAGTTGCAAGTGGTTTTGGCTTTTTGAGATGTCTGTACCACAGGAGAATAGTAGAACCTGAACTGATCTGACACAGGACCACCAAATCCATTTTAATGTGCAATCACCTGTGCCTCAATCAGCACATTCCCACAGCATAAGAGAAGAAAATATGAAAAGTTAAAAAAAAAAATAAAATCACAGGTACTTATGTTTAGATACATTCCAATACATAGTGGCAGTCATCAGACTTGAGTATTTTCTTTTCTGTTTGCAAAGTTTTTATTATCAGATTATTTCCTGGAGCAAAATCAAGAGAGAAAAAGAATGGCTGATGGCAATACCTTCTTTCTAGTCTAACAAAAGAAGAAAAATAGAGTGTAAAACTGCTAATTAAAATGTCAGGAGAGCATCCCTGTGTGCTCAACTCAGGGACAAAATGGAAGGGGGGCATTATACACCAAAACCATGCAGAAAATGACCATTAAATGGAACAGAATTCATGTAAATAATAGACCTGTACTCACATCCACAAGAAGAATGGCAGCAGAAAACATAACTGTTTATCCATCTTTGTGGTCTTTTAATAGTATTGGAAAAATGAAACTTATTAAAGAGTTATTAAACATCAGTCATTGTGAAATAGCCAAGTGCTTGAGGCAATGCTTCCCTCAGAGCAGGATGTTTGGAAGAAGCAGAGCTGGCAATCTGGGAACCAGCGCAACAAGCAGCAGCAGTTTCTGACACAGTAGAAAAAAAAAGTCACTTTTCTGCCTTTGCTGAAAAATACCAGAGGAGTATCAGACACATCACATGCTAGACAGTCATGCCCAGATCCAGTCCAAGGCTGCAACATAAACAAGATTGGTTCCAGAGATGAGAAGATGGTACACTTGTCAGTGTCTTTTTAACATCATGACCTTTATGGGCAAAGTCTATTATTGTAAAATTTATTTCTGCTTCTGTAGAGGGGAGAAAAATTGGTTGAGCAGCATTGCTGACAAAAGACTGTCATTTTAAAAATTAGGTTATAATGAATATAAGTTTCAGAAGTAGAGTACAGAGTAGGTCTCATCTGCTTCCCTCTGGACTGCAGCATGAAAGGGAACAGATGGGCATGAATTATGCCAAAATGGTTGGGAAAGGCTAAACAACCCCATAGTCTTATTCTATCTTATCATCAGCCACTCTAAGATCCCATGCCTATATCCAGCTCACAGTGCACTGCTGTGCAGGGGACATGTGGGAAAGATGCATATGCTTGGAAGGAAAGAGAATGTGGTACTGGTCATGCTACAAATATATTTCCGCAATGTTCAGCTGTAGTTCAAGTGCCAGTTTGGTTGATAATTCTAGTTTTCTTTCTTGTTTTGTCGTGGAGTCTAGCACACCCTTCCATTCTGAATAGTCATGAGAAAGCAATACCATGTTCTTTTGTCACAGCTATGCAGAAGGTGGGTGCTCTGGACTAAGGTTTTAGCCTCCAAAATCAGTGTTATCTTGGTGTGTCCTCAGATTAAGTTGGGATTTTACTGTTTGTAGATGTGGAGATCTTGTAACCCAGAGGGTTTATCATACCCAGCTCTGGAATGGGGCAAAATTGCTTTGCAAATAGCAGACTCGGGAACATGTCCCTTCTCAAAAGTTCTTGCAGTTGAGGAGCACAGTTAAGTTGTTTGCCTGCTCTGACACACTATCAAAAGTTTCTCAGAGTTTTTCAATATGATTTTGCTTGTGTTTCTGCAATTAAGAGTCATGCTTAGCTGTTGTGTTCTGCATGATTTAAAAGGCTCTGTTATAGGAATCTTGTGGCATATCATCAATATCTATGCTTGAGATTTAGCCATGGAAATGTGGTTTGAAAAAGCAGAAATATGGGAATTGCATTAAAACTTTTCTTGAATTTAAATACATTCATTTTTTACAGTTGATGGGTGCTAATTTATTTGAACTTGCAGTGTTTAGCCTTTCATAACAATGATTGGTAGCTATTTTTTGAAGTGTCAGTGCCTTCCACTGTGGTCAAACTTTCCTCTTGACACCAGGCAGTCACTTTTTTCTAGAATTATTTTATATTCCATAATGTACAAAAGGCAAATCATGAAATCAATGGTTATTACTTTAATTTTTTTTTAAAGCATCTCAGAAATCTCTTGCATATCTAGTGCTTTTCCTGGCTATGTACAGCACAAAGTAGCTAAAGTGTCACTTTAATTCAGATTGTTCAGTATGGCAAGCCTGGCTACAGAACAATGGTGTTGAGGCTGGCTATTTTACCCTGTTCTTTAACATTTGTATTCTAGTTAGTATTTCACTCAGTACTTGTAAAAACAAACAATTTAAACTCTTGATAGTGTTGATGATAGTGTGGGTTCCTTTGTCAACCACTGGAAGACAACTCTGATGTATTAAAGGCCATTCCAGTCTTCTAATGATGGGGTTTTTTCCCACTGTGTTTGCTTTCTTATTATCATTATATTCAGAATTTCATGGTAGGACTATGTTACTCTGGAGTTGGCATTGGAATTGTTGTAAAACTGTTAGAAAATTCTCTATCATTTTTAAAAGTAAAAAGACTTGTATCTTTTGACAGAACACATGGGTACACATTGTATTGATTTCAATACTCAGAGAAACAATAGTCTGAGATATAATTTATTCTAAGAAAAAGGAGGGAAATTATCATCAATGTTTCATGCACTGCTCTGTGGGTTGTTTCCCAATCCATATTTTCCCAGTTATCTTAGGGAAAGCAGAACTAAAGTTGAGACAGAAAACTAATTTAACACTTTAAAAATGGCCTATGATCTGTATTTTTATATCTGTATATGTGAGAAGTTGTTTTCTGGTAAGATTAGTACTGTATCAGTGCATGCTGATATTTGAGAAACAAATGTAAATATATCATAGGAACCAATGGGCAGCTCCAATCATTATTCAGTGTTTTTGCATCTTATCTTCTCCATGTTGGGAAGTCAATGTTTTACACTTTGGCTGCCTCAAGGTCTACATATACTTCAGGACTTTATTGAACTAACAGTACACTAGTGTAGAAAAATAACCCATTTGGGTTTTTGCCATGAAAAATGTGAAGTCAGTCTTTGAACATTGACTAAAATCTCATTACTTTGGTAGTAAATGAGGCATGAAACATATTGTCAAAAATATAGAGCCCAAAACACAGTGGCACCAAATATTCTATCTTCATGGAGTGTACTACAAAAGGTTTGAACTCTAAATCAGACTGCACTTAAGCACACAGTGTCGTTCATCAAGTGCATGGCCTTTGTTGCAAAATTTGTCCAGAATGGCAGCTTTAATGAAGTTCCCTTGTTTCTCTCAACCTCAGAAAACTATTATTTCAGTTGTAGGAGGGCATAAATCTACCACCAACAGTTCAACAGTGGCCTTGCTCAAGGCATAGACTATTGACTTTACGGTGAGAATTTCATGGTAATCTTTCATGTCCTACTCCTTCCTGTCTCAGTGTGAGATGTGTGATATGAGCTTGCTGCTCCCAGACAGGGGGGACTGGAAGGAAGTGTGGGTGAAAAAGTAGAACTGAAATGATGGCCTTGGTTATCTGATACTCCACAACATGGTGAAGTACTCCTGAAGTATTTGGGTGGGAGTGTTGATCTGCTGGAGGGCAGGAAGGCTCTGCTAGAGGAATCTGGACAGGATGGATTGATGGGCTGAGGCCAATCATGTGTGGTTCAGCAGGGTAAAGTGCTGGGTCCTGCCTTTGAATCACAACAATCCCATACAGAATTTCAGGCTGGGGCAGAGGCTGCAAAGTAGGAAAAGGACCTGGGAGTCCTGATTGATAGTGGCTGAACATGAGCCCAAGATGGGCAGGAAGACCAATGGCCCTTGACCTGCACCAAAAATAGTGTGGCAGCAGGACCGGGGCAGGGATTGTCTCCCTGTGGTGGCACTGCTGAGGTCCGTCGAGGACTGTCTCCAGTTCTGGACCCTCAGACAAGTGAGACATGGAGGGGCTGGAGCATGTCCAAGCAAGGAATGGAGCTGGGAAGGGACTGGAGCAGCAGGAGCAGCTGAGGGAGTNATGTCCCTTCCCAGAGGGCGGAGTCCACCTTGTTACTTGAAACCCCTTCCCACCTGAATGTAAATTCCCTCATCCCTGTTGGCCCAAAGCCAGACACCCCTCCCCCTTGCCCCTCATTGGAGGATTTGAACTCCCTCCAAGGTCTCTAAAACCCCCTGATTTCTAAATAAAGCTCTTTCTGGTCCCCCTCTCTCCTGAGTGACCAGTGTGTGTATTTCTTTGGGGCTCTCAGAGACCACATGGGAGGGAGTGGCAAAGCCTTGGAAATGGACTAAGAGGACACCAGGCCAGAGAGCAAGAACCATAACGCTGCAGACCTCAGCTCTACCAACACAGCATACAATGAGGCTTAAAGGATATCCCAGCCGGGATACTCCAGGGAACAGGGACAGGAGCAGAGGGAATGGGCTCAGGTTGGGACAGGGCAGGGGGAGGTGGGACAGCAGGAGGAATTTCCCCATGGAAAAAGTGGTCAGGCCTTGGAAGGGGCTGTCCAGGGAGGTTTGGGATTCCCAGCCCTGGAGGTGTCCAAGGCAGGACTCGCTATGGTGCTCTGGGCTGGGGGACAAAGGTGGGGGTTGGGCACAGCTTGGGCTGGGAGGGCTTTTCCAGATTAAATGATTTTGGCATCTATTCTTGTGTTCCCTTTGATCTCCACAGTAGAGCAGCATTCCATTAGTACATGCCTGAATCAACTTAACAGGACAACTCTTTTTGTTATAACAAATATTTAAGACTTGCAGCTCTGGGAAAGAAGTAGTATTTGTATTCAGACAATGAAATGGCCAACTGATTGATATAAACAATGGTAACAAACTCATTGTGTAAGGACAATGCACTTTGAAGAATATTGTTTTATCCAAAGTCCTCTCATCTCTGTAGGTGACCAATCAAATTTACTTCAGCCACAATCATGTAGTGGGGCGGGGCCAGTTCCGCGCACACTGTGCCTCACCTAAAAAATCCATTGCACAGGCTTATCCCAAGATCTTCGTTCATGAAGTCTAGCCAACAACTCACGTAGTATTCAACATATGGCAGCTAACAGCAAATCAACCATCTCCCAATCAAAGTGGTAAGTTTTTATTTCAGTGTATTGTAATTCACTGTGTTGTGATATCGGAATCAGAAATCAGAAATATATGTACTCTGGGGAGGGGAAAAATGGCATTCTGAACAACAATAACTGTACAATGCACAAAGTAATTTTGCTGTCACTAGAAGGAATTAATCTCTAACTGTCTTCAAATGTGTTGCTCTTTCTCTGTGCTGTTTGTTGTCTTCACACGCCTTCAATTATCATGCATTAAATTTTAAGGTAAAATAGTGTAGATATCAGGCAAAGTACTTGCAGCCTACACACATCGAAACAATTTACCAAAACCATAAAATAAACTGCAGACTGATGGAATAAGAGGATTTTGACACGAATAGAAAGTTTCAACTTTCTATTGTTTTTAAAACTGAAAATTGTTTTAATGTAAAAATTGCAGAATTTGGTAACTCTATACAATGTTTAAATAAACCTACAATTGTTTAATATTTAAAAAAATTAAAAGAAGAAAAAAAAATGCTATTTCTATGCTTCAGGAGAGGCTTCATGCCCATAATTTAAGGAGTGCTTGATTATATCTGCTTCCATTTTAAATAGTGACTGACCTGCAAGTTTTGAAACAGTTTAAACAAATCATCAAAACCTAAAATAAAATAATAATAAAAAAAAATTTAAGATGCACTCTTCATAATACAGTGTAGTGTTGTAGAGGAATTTGTTATGTTTTTAAGAACATAAGAGTTGTCAGAGTGTTTGACTTTTTCCATTCCTTCTTACTTGTGTAAAGGCTTGGAAACATCCCTGAGACTGAGACTGTTTTACAAACCTATTCTAGATCTTTTCTGTATTTGCCCAGAGAAGCTGTGGCTGCCCCATCCCTGGAAGTGCCCAAGGCCAGGCTGGACAGGGCTCGGAGCAACCTGGGCTGGTGGGAGGTGTCCCTGCCCATGGCAGGGGGTGGCACTGAATGAGGTTTAAGGTCCCTTCCAACCCAAACCATTCCGTACTGTTGGGCTTGACTATATCTATTTTCAGAACCAATTGTGAAGAGTGGAGCCAAATCAAAAGAAGGGATCTTCTTTACTAACTGAACTGATTTCTCCCACTGTTGCAAGCGTTATGTCCTCCTGTGTCACTAAAGTATGAGGGACAAACATTAATTTGAAACGTGACCTGGTGCGAGTACTCTGGCATTATTCCTTTGTCCATGGGAAGCAAGAATGTTAAGAGACAGAACGAACTTCTTTATATTTGTGTGAGTTCTTGTAAAAAATTTTACTCCACTCTTCTGGAATAATTCATTGTTGCCCTGAGCCATCAAGGCAAGCCTCTCCAGGTTCATTTCATCTACTGAAGCCTCCTCAGGGGGAATCCTATGTTAAAAGTTTATGCAAACTGTGATATTTTTATAGCCACCAAAGAGGTATTGGCATCTCCAGAGAACATTTAGAGTTTAAATGCACTGGCAGAGTTTTTAGGGGTAGTTGTGATGTGAACCTTTAATATAAATGTGATGTTATCAGATGATAACTGAAGTTGGGTGGGGCAGATGTGACTATAAATAACAATTAACCAAGTGCATGGTCAGGTCTCAATATTTGCCCTTCCACACTATAAAATGTACTCGCATGTTTCCAAACACAAAATACACAGGCAATACTGAAAGGTTGCTCTTAAATCAGTCCTTCATTTCTCTGTTGTCCAGCATTGTTTTCAGTAAAGGTGTGTGCAGCTCCTTTTTTTGTAGCTGATTCAAAGCTATGTAGGGAATAAAGGGCAACAACAGAATGAAAAAAAGATCTCAAGAGTGATTTTCTTCAGGCTCATCAAAGGAGAAAGGTTGTTGCTGTTTTGGAAACATAAATTTAATTTCTGTGATACATTACTGCTGTGATTTGTCAGTAAGTGGTGTAACAAAGATAAATCTGTACAAGTGGTACATGTTGTGTCCAGCATGAGCTGAAGGAAAAAAGTGGTGGGGTAACTGAAAATAAGAAATAAATACTGTACACTGAAGCATTCCCAGTAGAAATCAAGCCCTGCCATTTACAGTCTCCCCAGAAGGTAATGTGAGAAAAATCTTTTATTAAATTTATAAAACAGCAAAATATAAAACAAAGAGGTAAGACAAACAGGAAGATGTTAAAACAGCACGTGCTGGGTGCTCAGGTTCCTTGGGTCCAAAAGCACTCCTCCCAATTCAAAACCAGCGCTTTTAGAGGCTTCTAAAGTCCCGCCCCACCTACAGACCAGAAAGGGCGTTTCCCTCCCCCTGGTTGGCTGGGCTGTGCTGGGAGGTGGGACCCTGGTCAACATGGCAGCCCACATGGCTGGCCACGTGGTGGGGGCTTTGCCTTATCTACATTCATTTTACAATACCCTGTTTCCGGCCACATGATCTCTGGTACCAGCCCCAGACAGGATCAGGTACCTTACAACTCTGCCGGATGCCTATTGATAAGACAAACACTGTAAAACATAAATTCTTAGATTTGTAACCCCTTGTCAATTATTTAAATTATTTTGCTTGTAATAAAACCACTGGTTTATTTCTCATAGTAATGGGATGACCCAAGGAATTCAAGTGCCTTGATTAGATTCCTGTAAAGAGGGGATAATATTAAGTGATTCTAATCTTGTTTTTCATGATTTCTATGATCATACTATGACAAGGGAAGTTCATGTGCATTAAAAAGGCACTTTATGCTTCAAGTAGTGTCCCCCTTAGTGGGTAAGTTTTTTAGTTGGTCCTGGGTGTTTTTTGGTCAATGTTCTGCACCTATTTCCATTACACATTACTGAAATACAAATAAAGTTAAACTCAATTTAAGTGCCATCCTATAAACTAAATATTGCAGGCCATATTTTTTATAGGATAGCTTGAAACCAGATGCTCCAGAACTGCAGTTTTATATTGTTGGATTTTGGTGCTGAGATACATGGCCTGATATCTTCTTAGATGAGTGAGTTTCTGTGTAAGGAGTTTTTATACACAGTTTTCTTCTAGCCACTGTAAATGTTCTATTTCTACTGCTCAAATGTACATGTGAAAATGTCTTGTGAGGGTTAGAAAGGTACACTTGGGAGTTCTTAACCCTTCTTGATCCAGTTCTTCATGCCTGCTGGTACCTCTTACAGTCTAAAAGACTGCAAGCATGAAAGATTCTTTCCTGGCATTTGTCAGGGTTGCACTGTCAATGTTTTCTCCTCCCATGACAATTGTTAATTAATGCTGGATTAGTTGTAAACAAGTTTTGCATAAATTTTTTCCCTCTTCTCTTGATTTTTCAAGTTGGAAAAATTAAATGCTTTATCACATAATGCAGTATTTTGGACTCTGAACAATTAATTCTGAATGTACAGATGAAAGAATTTTAGAATTTTCTGAAACAAATAACCTGGTGCAGGTCATAGGTCAACTCTTGACAAGCTGTAATACCTTGGTAAGCCCTAATATAGCACCATTTAAATTAGACATCTCAGCAAATGTTTAATGCACTCACTTTTGAAAGAGAAAAATTTAAGGAAGTCTATTTTCCAGACTAAAACTATATTTTTTCCCTTCTGAGCCATCAAATAGCAGTGTATGGCTTGTGAATAGAAATATTGTACTTATAAACATAGACAAGGATCTCCATAAGATAAAAACTTTAGCTCTACTTTTTTAATTTGCTATTATCTCTGCCTAATTAATATAGTGAAAAGGTTGTTGCCTAAATCAAGGGATAACCCCCAATGTAGCCTTGCTAAAATCCCTATATCCAATAGACCTTGTGTTATTGTTTTAGAATCTCATGGAATTTTTCTTTCCCCTACCACCGAACAAAGTGCGAATTGCCCTTATCTTTATCTACAGCTTCTAACAAAGGAAGCAAGTGATNAGTTTGGTCTCCTTCCTTGTTTTTCCCTCATGTTTTCCCAATCCTTGGATTCTCGGAGTTTCCTGGTGCTTCAGAGAGAGAGAGAGAGCGAGAGACCTCCTAAACGGGGCTTTTTGCATCAGGCTTCTTGAGGGGTCCCAGCGGCTGCCAGCCTGGGCATGAGGGGCTCCCAGCATTTTGACTGCTGCATCCAGCCCAGCGTGGCATTCATCCTCCAGCTACAGACCACGGAAAGGGACCCCAGCTCTTTCCCTACCTGCGCAGCTTTCTTCCCACTGACTCCACAGAGGGACTCCACAGCCTCAGAGGAACTCACACCGAAACCTTCTTCCATCCACCCCCGTGGGAAGCTCAGCACCGGCTGAGGAGCAACATCGCCACCTGCTGTCCATAAATATTGCTGCACACCACTGGGGCAGAGACTGAGGTGTGAGGGTGTAGTTTTCACAGGGAATTTATCCCACAAATTGGTCATTTTAGTTCTGGTTGCTTGATTTTATCTGGAATAGATATATGTATAGGTATATAGAGATATATATATTGTGGTTAAGAACTGTGGGGTTTTTTTGCTATTATCATACCCTAATTAAATTTTGTTTTGAGTCCAAAGGAGGTCTCTCTCCTTCTTTGGTTTCTAGTCCAATAACTTACTTAATTTCCTCTAAACTAAGACACCTTGCTCTGCAATTCCCCTAGAGGAAGTGGGGCATGTGTGGCAGAATGCAGAAAATTGGATATTCTATGAATATTCTGTGAACAATTCATTGTACTGTTCCCAGAAAAAATAGGCTTCTGTTTACATATTTCAGGAGAGCAGTTCTCAGCTTTGGAGTGGGACTTACCTATAAGAAGAACATCTGCTGGTACTCCCAAAATTCCTCTAGAAAGCCATCATGGGATGGGTTTTCAGGAGGAGTTAATTAACATTAAGACCAATGGACTGTGAAACTTAGGTGGCCTGAGCATGGACAGTTTTAAGGTATCCAATCATTTTATATAATGATGTAACTGAAAAGCACAGATTATAAATACAAGGTTTGGTATGATAATAAAGGCTTTTTGATTGATACACTGCATGAAGTGTGTGTGTGAGTTTGTGAGTCTTAAGGGCCCACGCTGCCTAAAAGTGGCTCTTGGATGAGCTCTCATGTGAGCTTTTATATATTTTTTTTTTCTTTTCATTTTACTTCAGGCATGTCCAATAAATTAAATGAAAAGAGCAGATGTAGATTAAGAGTGATGTAAATTTCAAGCCCTCACTTTTAATTTCACTAAATATTATTTTCCATCTTCATGATCACATTACATTGAAATGTAGAACTTCAATTTCCTCCACTATTTAATAAAACCTTTGTCTCGTCCAAGTTCTTGAGGAGATGTTAGCTTTAAATCACATTGACTTTACCCTATCCAATTTACATATGCTGAAGAAATAAAAGTCTTTTCAAGAGTTGCCATGGGCCTTCAGAAGCCTCAAAGGAGTATTAAGACCTTGAGTTTAATGTGAACTGCCTCTAGCACAAAACACAAATCTTCCCAGCAGAATACTAATGGTTTAGTATACAGTTACATTTTCAGTGCAAGTTTGTAAAGTAAATAAACAATCCGCATAGAGGAAGAAATAACTAAATTATGGCTGTTTGAGTTTAGAAATGTGCCAGTTGGAAATAAAAACTGTTTTCTATAGGCCTGTATTACATAAGAAATGTTATATGGCTTGACAGATGTACAAAATGGAACACAGGAGTGATTTAAGAGGAAATTAAGAGCTCCTCCACTTTCCCTCTAAGGACTGTATACCTGCACAACTGCATTAGGAGTTTCTCAAAGTCACTGTGAGTATACACAGTAAGTGTTTTACCTCAGATCTATATAAACAGAAATGCTTCCACATTAGATTTACTTAGATTTACTCACATAAATATTTGATATTTCATTTGGTTTGTAGAAATCTTTGTCTCTTTCAAAAGATCGTCAGACCTCATTGGGTACAATAACTAACAGGGGAAATGCTTTCCTAATATGACCTCTATCTCTTCTCTATAACTGGTTACTTGTTATAATAATTATATCCCATTAAAATGCCAGATGTGGTTTAAAAGATATCTAAGAAGACATATCTGAGCAAACTAGCAGGCAGGAACCTTGATGTTAATTTATTTGGCATCATTTAAGGGAAATGGAGAATGATAGTACATAAAATGAGAATTCTTGAGTCACACCAAAGGTAGGCAGATTGACTATATATAGTATTAACACTTAAATAATTGGCCAGTCATAAGTAATTAGGGAGCATTACAAAGCATCACAAAGTGAAGGTTTGTTTCAAGTGGAGAGCAGAGTGAATGATTCTGAGTGAATGCTCCTGCATCACAAACCTAGTCCTGTTTTCTGCTCAGGAACGATCTGCAAACTGGCAGACTTTTATTCCCTTGTTTGGGTGGGATGGCAAACCCCCTCCCCTCCCTGGAGCCCTGTTCCTGGGGCGGTGGCATTTCCAAGAGCAGTGGCTCGGTGGGAATGGGAGGTGCTCAGTCTCCCTCTTTGTTAAGAGTGGCTGAACTATTTGGGTCAGAGTCTGACAACCTCTTCATACAAAGACTTAGCTTCTCCCACAAGTTATTCCAATTGTTTCAGCCCACTAAGCTGATCCTGGTCTGGCTCTTTATTTAGAATGATTTTCATTCCTCGGGTGTTCCTGAGCAAGCCACTGTGACAGTTTCCTGCCCTTTGTTATCCGTGGTGCTTTGTGTGCGGTTAGACCCTGATTCAGCAAGTAATTGCAGGATGAATGGAAAGAAGACCCATAAGCTGAGTTGGCAAAGACAAGCACCTGCATTGTGTTCGCTGGAAATCTCACTTTGCTCACCCACGCTGCTTTCCTGTTCACTCAGGTGTTCTCTGCTATAATGTTCTTTAGAGACAGGAAGTGTTAAATCAGAGCGAACCATAATAACCAGAAAATGCCAGATTATTTTATGCATTAATCATTGGCAACTCTAGATTTTTAATTCTTGTCTGTAGCTGATTAAATTAAAAATGCAATTTAAAAGTGTTTATACTTATTTTTGTAGTAAATTCATAGTGGTAGGATGAAAATAACACAATTTAGAGACAGAAATGCCTCTATAAATACTAAATCAAAACAAACTGCAAAACCCAGAAAATATATTCTTTGCACATTGACAATTAGCAAGTCAAAACTGTTAATTCTTGTCTGCATTTGATTAATTTAAAAATACAGCTAAAAGTATTTAAGCAAATTTTTGAGCAAGTTCTTTAAAAAAGATAAGATGAAAATTGTACAGTTTCCTTCAATATTATTATTATGTATTTCTTCTGCATATTCTGCATTTTATATGATAAAAACCCTCAGCCACATAACAAAACACAAAGCAGTCCTCTCATCTGGAACCCAATCTCAGCGTTCTCACAAAATATCCCTCCTCCTATGCACTATTTGAGTGGACTCTTGGAAAGTAACTTTAGTTTCAAAGTAGATTGCACACAAGCTGACTTCCTGAGATTAATTTGGAATAGAGACAGAGCTCATAGTTCCTTTGCAGGCAAACCTACCATTGACTTAATGGTATTTCCCTGAATGAATGGCATGTTGAAACTCCTGGAAGGATGCCATACTACAAAGAATCGAATTGAATAGGGTCAGAAACAGTCCCAGAAAGCCCTTTTAAGCTTAGAAAGCTTAAATTCTGAATTCCTTGCCAAGTGCAGTGTTTGCTGTCCCGTGTGTAAAGAGTAGCCTGCAGCCCCTTCGGGCCTGGCTGGTTGGGCTTTGCCAGGCTGCAGGGTGCAGGCCATGTGAACAGCATCCCTGGGCCATCCATCTCGCACAAGCAAACCCTGCCCAGGCTGTCCTGGTGTCCTGGCCATGCTCAGTGCTATTGATCTCTGCAAAATGCTTGAACTGGACCACAGCTCTTGGTCCTCCCTGCCAATGTTTTCATCTTGACACACATATAATTCTTTTCTTTATTATAGCTTCAGCATCATACAGAGTAAGGGTGGTAAATATATTAACTGTGCTTATGTATTTCCTAATACAGGAAATCTTTTGCCTTCCTGGAATGCCAGATAAAGTTAATAGGGCAAGTCTCAGTAAACAAGGTTAATTACCTTGACAATCTAGATTAAGTATTTGAAGTGGATTGTCAGAAATTAGTTTGTTTGTGTTACCAGATTAAGGATCCATTTCTCTCTAAAATGTTTCAACTACCAAGAACTAATCTTCCTCCTGATAAGCATAAAGAGCTGGGCTTGTTTGTTGCTCATTCCTGTGCACATGCTTAAATGGGCTTTTAAATCGATCTCAATTCATGATTTTTAATTTAATGTTTCTTGTTAATTCTTCTGTTGTGTTTGCTGGCTTTACTAATTAGCTCCAGCTCTGTTCTCAAAGCAATTTGGTATGTACACCTAACCAATTGACCAATAGGTGGTGACAGCAGTACATTTGTGGAGTTATATAGTTACACATGGCTTTGCAGTCTGGGCTTGCTTTTAATGGCATAATTTCTTACTCTATGAGCTCTAGTGGTATTACTAGAATCAAAATTGATTCACTTTTAAAATTCAGAGGTAGTGGTGTACACCTGGAATACCTCAGTCTGTGAGAGCACAGATATAAAAGTGGCACAGTTAAGAGATTAAACCAGCACAAGATTTAAAGCCTCAAAGTAGTTATTTGGACACAACATCTACAGCACAAAAGATACAGCAGTACAGCTTTTAAATCGATCATTTTTCCAGTGCAAGATTCTGCATATGCAAAACTCAAACTAATATTTCTTAATTTACAAACTGCAAATATCAGAAGAGTCATGCCAGCATTGCAATAGAAGAGTCTATTTGTGAAGCAGTGCAATGAAAGTCTGACTATTCACCCTCCATAGGCTTCTGTACATAAACCTGTGGTAAAAATTAAAGTTTCTTTCTATGTTTAAAATATACTATCTATGATACTGTACAGACAGTGTGTGTGTTAACAGTTAACCCTATCAGCTTTCCACTTTCCTTACCCAGAGCTATAATTTTGTTTTAATTTGAGAAATACAAAATAATAAAACTGCTAAAATTAAGTCAATAATTTCTATTTTATGTAACACCCCTCTCATAGAGCTTCACTAGCAAAGGACAAAATTCCAAACTTAGATGAAGTGAGTGTCAATTTTGTCATATATTTTAATGGGCCACAGTATTACATTGTGGTGGTTTTCACCCGGTGTCCACCCAAACCTCCAGGACCCCCCTTTCCCAGAGGGAAAGGGAAAAGGAGAAAAAGCAAAAAAAAACAAAACAGCTGAGAGATAATGGCAAAGCAAACTCAGAGTGTCTAAATACTTAAACTTATTACTAACAAGATAAGAACTACAATTAAAAGTAACAAAACTAAGAAGTAAGTAATAAATCAGTCTTAAGAACACCTTTCTTCTCCCACTGCTCTCTCTTTCCAGCAGTTCCAGGGAGCAGGGAATGGGGGTTTTGCAGATGGTTGTTTCTGCCATTGCTCTTGTCCTGTGGGTCACTCCATGGGGTGCAGGGGAGTCTGTGCACCCCAATAGTCTCTGTGGGCTGCAGGGGGACAACTGCTCCACCACGGTCCTCACCACAAGCTGCAGGGGGGTCACAGCTCTGAGTCCTTCCCTGTGGCAGAATGCAGAAAATTGGATATTCTGGGAATATTCTGTGAACAATTCATTGTACAGTTCCCAGGAAAAACAGGCCTCTGTTTACATATTTCAGGAGAGCAGTTCTTAGCTCTGGAGTGGGACTTATCTATAAGAAGAACATCNTATATTTTTTTTTTTATTTTATTATTATTATTTTTATTTTACTTTACTTCCCCTGCTCCCATGGGAGACAGTCCTCAATAGACTCTCCAGTGTGAGTCCACCCCCCAGGCAACACTTCTACCAGGGGGAAAAACCTGCTCCAGTGTGGGTCTCCTTCTCCACAAGCCATGGCCACAAGTCTCTTCCTGGATTTCACTCCATCCCGGCCTCCCACAGGACAACAGCTCCTTCAGACATCCTCCTGCTCCTCCATGGGATGCAGAGGGGTCTCTGCAACCTGATAGACCTCCATGGGCTGCAGGGGGAAAAAATCTTTTAGTCCTTCCTCCCTCTGCTCCAGCGTGGGGTGCCTCCTTCTCCTCCTCCCGCTCTGACCTTGGTCTCTGTGTTGTTATCTCATGGCTGGATTTTTTTTTTCAACTGCCCCACACTCCTAAATTCTTAAATATGTTATCACAGAGGCGTGACTGATTCTTAATTGGCTCAGCTTTGTCCATCAGCAGGAAGTTCCTCCTGGAGGTGGCTGTCATTGGCTTGACAGGACAGGGGAAGCGTCTGGCAGCTTCTAACAGAAACCACCCTGGTAGACCCCTCTTCTACTAAAATTCAGCTACAGAAACCTACGACATTAATATTTCACAGTAGGTAATTTTTCATTGCTGGAAATAATATTGTACAGCTATTTGCTAAGAAGCAGAGTAATTTTTTTAAGTTTTGTATTTGAAATGTTAAATTTTAGTTACTTCTTTACTGAGAATGTGAGAAATATTTTACTGATATACCCTCTTAATGCCATTTCTTTACATTTTGTAATGAAAATTTAATGCCATTTCTTTACATTTTGTAATGAAAATTTTCATGCAGATGGTGAAATTTAAGACCTTTTGTGATTCATTTATGGTGCTAGATTCTGTATTTGAAAATATGGAGAAGTTTTGAAATTGTGATGATGTGTCATTACTTTGCAGAATTCAGCATGTCAGCAAAGAATGACATATTCTAGAAAATCACAAGAAAAGACAAAAATGGTCACTGGATGTATGGGATGAAATGAGGAAAATGTTTTCTTGGAGCTCCACTTCTGAGTTTGGTTATAAGGCAAAATTTCGGGAACCTTTTACACAGAAAGGAAGATGAAAATAAAGACATGAACATTAAAAAAGTGCCAGATGACAAAAATCAATCTAGTATTTAGCAGATAGGAAGCACAATCTGGACTGCTGTAAAATGCACCTGATTAGGTTGAAAGAGATCTCAAAGCCTATCTCATTCCACCCCCTGCCTTGGGCAGGGACACCTCCCACCAGTCCAGGTCGCTCCAAGCCCCATCCAACTGGCCTTGGACACTTCCAGGGATGGGGCAGCAACAGCTTCTCTGCCCAACCTGTGCCAGGGCCTCACAGAGAACAATTCCTTCCCAATATCCCATCTAACCCTGCCCTCTGTCAGTGTGAAGCCATTCCCCCTGTCCTGTCCCTCCAGGCCCTTGTCAATAGTCTCTCTCCATCTTTCTTGCAGGTTCCCTTCAGGAACTGCAAGGCCACAATTGGGTCACTAAAGTAAAAATGAATGAATTATATATATGTTTATAAGCTCAAATGAGAGCTCATTCAAGAGCCACGTTTAGGCAGCACAGGCCTTTAAGGCTCAAGAACTCCCATACACACTTCATGCAGTGAATGAACCAAAAAACCTAAAGCCTTTATTCTCCAACCAAGCCTTGTCTTTATCCTCTATGCCTTTTAGTTACATCATTATATAAAATGATTGGATAGCTTAAAACTGTCCATGCTCAGGCCACCTAAGTTTTGTAGTCCATTGGTCTTAATGTTAATTAACTCCTCCTGAAAGCCCATCCCATGATGGCTTTTTAGAGGAATTTTGGGAATACCAGCAGATGTTTTTCTTATAGGTAAGTTCTTACTACAAAACTGCGAACTGCTCTCTTGAAATATGTAAACATAGACCTACTTTTCCCGGGAACAGTACAATGGATTGTTCACAGAATATTCACAGTATATCCAATTTTTTGCATTCTGCGACAGGTCACCCCAAAGCTTCTCTTCTTCAGGCTGAACAATACCATTTCTCCCAGCCTTCCCTCCCAGCAGAGCTGCTCCATCCTCTCACCATCCTGGTGCCTCCTCTGGACTCTCCAGCAGCTCCATGTCCTTCTTGTGCTGTTCCAACCAGGGCTGGAGGCAGCTCAGCAGGTGGGGTAAAAGCCATAAGTGCAAAGTTAAAGTACAAATAATTCGGGAGCAACACTACAATTAACACTGCAGAGCTTAAAAATTTAATATGGGTACATGCTACATGTTGTATCTTAGTATTTTACTAGAAGGTCATTCCTGCTGGCCAGTGCTATGTTAATCTACCCTGTAAACAATAATCCCACTGGGCAGTGGTGTGTTAATGCAGCATTTGGTGTTGTTTGCTTAATTCAGTAATAGCAGCAACTACCATGAACCCATTAAAAAGCTTCAAAGTCTATAGTTTTACTCCAAACAATTGTAAAATTCTTAAAAGAATGATTTGAAGGAATGGAAGACAATGCAAATCTAACAAGTAGGACTGGTTGCTTGTCGCGGTCTGCTGAGGGAAAAAGGCACAGTCCACACCAATGTGGGGTAGAAACAGGCATGAACGTTTATTAGGGACGCATGGGACTCTTACAGGGTTCGATCAGAGGATCGAAGGAAAAGGGAAGGAGGGTTTATAACTTATAAGGGAAAACTGGGGGGTGGCTAGCCTTGTATGGTGGTGCTGCAGTGCTCCACCGGCCAGCCAATGGGGTTTTAGGGGTACAAGAACCAATCAGGGGGTTGTAACCGAGGTCCCCATAACCGATCACAACAGTTGAACATACAACAGTAATGGAATAGTAATAACTACCTATCTAATACATATTTATCCTAACTACAACATCTTAACAATAGAAAAACTTGAAAAAACAGCATCTTCATAGCAAAGGGTAGATAGCTGGTTCCGACAGTGTCTATTTGGTGGCAGACAGTGTCATCCATTCGTAAAAATCATCTTCTCCCAATGTGCTGGATCGGCAGTCCCCGACAGGTGCTCCCCCCACAGTTGCTTGCTCTGACCCTAATAAAACACCTGTTGAGGGAGAGTTGACATCAACAGAGCTCGATATTGGACTATGTGTCTCATTTAATGGAATTGTCAGAATACTAATTTGTCTAGCCTTTCAAAGCCAGATTAAGTGCTGGGGGGTTTCTTTAATTTTTAATATGATAGCAAGAAACTAAGGCTAAAATATTGCCAAGTAGCAAGTCAGACAATTTTCTATAAGCCTATAACTGTACATGAACATGTTCAGGTGCAGAGTTCTGGCAATTGCATCTGAATACTCACATGAGCAAAGGTTTGTATATAAAGCTTGTAAGATTATGTTTAAAACTGACAGAATACAGTCCTTCTGGATTTTGTTAGATTTTTGTTTGGTCTCTGAAATCTTCCGTTTGTAAACAATCTTACTCCAAAGTCTTGCTCAGAAGCAAGGTTGTAGTTGGTTGTTGGAGGATGGGAATCTGAAGTAAATGTAGTTTCCTTACCTACTGAGTTTAAAAACTAATATGGTAACATACAAAGCAAGTGTAATTCCCCTTAAGAGTAAGAAAATGAGAGCCAAGCAGTGCTTGCACTTATAAAATGGTATTTTCAGGGGAAAAGAGTTGAATAAGACTGTAATTAAAGTCAAGCACTCAGAAAGCTATAAAAACCTCCAAAGGTAAAATTGACTTTTAACAGACAAAATATGTTTTATTGATAGCATCATTTAGAGGTTTCTTTTAGGTGTAAAATCGATTCCCAATCTCAATCTAAGTATTTTAGAATAAACTTTTACAGGAGGAACTGTGACTCCACTGGGGATTGATATATCATAAATCATTATGTCTTAACCACATCTCAGGCAGTGCTTTCATAACCTTTGCGAGTTGTGATTGACTGAACTGATGGTTACACTTCCTGCTGCTGACTGAGCTTTTAGGAAGCTCAAATGTAACCTTAAAGAGTGAGTTTGCATTTTTCAGGCTCTGCTGTGCACTGTGTCCATCTCTAAGCAATCTCTGGGAGAGACTCGTGCTTAGACGTTAACAGGAATATGGTCTTTCCAAGCTTAGGCTGATACTTGGCATACTCTCTGTACTTGAAGAGTGATCCATAGGGAATCTCTAAGACGTCATTTATGTCCCACCACCTTTCACTTCCTGAGGAGTGCATTTCACTATCTGGTCATGGATAGTGCTGGAAGACTGTGTTAGTGCAGGGAGAGGATATGGGAAACAGAGGGTCCTCACAAATATTAATACATAAGCTGGAAAAATCAGTGTAAATTTTTCAAACCAGGACTGAAGCAGAGAAAGGCTGTCCCAGTGGGAAAAGAATTGTCCTGTGAAATCAACCTTTCTCCCAAAAATGCACTTAAAGGTCAGAAAGCCTTGGGATTGCATCATGAGTTAGGAAGCTTAATGGTCATCACCAAGGCCTAATTCATCATATAAATAAGGGACATAAATAGCTTAAAATTATGCCTCTCCTCACTGAACAGGTACCCATAATTCACCCAGTCAGTGAAAGGATCTTTAAAAACAGTGAGTGTCTAGAGGTGATAATGCTGAAACATAGACACGTGAAACTCTGAGGGGCCATTCCTCTGATGTGTAAAGCATCTCTGAGACCTAGATACATCTCTGAATATGTAATGAAAGTTCAGTTGCTGCTGTAGACCACCTACCTCATTTCTGTTGTGTAATTAACCTCTTTAAAACATACACTACTCTGGTAGTCTTTTCTTGTATGAGCCAAGAGCGAGTCGAGTTCTGGGTCAGAACAGCAGAACCCGTAATACAGGAGTGACTTTTGGTAGTTTCTTTGATTTCTAGGAAAATGTGGAAGAAGTAAATTCACTGGCCTTCCTGTAAACCATGAATTTTTAGAACTTTAATGAAAATAATTTTGAAAATATTTTTCTCTACTTGTCATTGGTTGTAGTAGAGTTTAAAAAAAATCTTACATATTTTTACAAAAAATGACTAAATCAGTCTTATCTACCTTCGTAACATCAGTGTTACAGAAGCTGTGTTCTAAAGGAAAATTTGCTGAATGGCTAAGAGAGAGCAAAAGGATGCAGAGTATCTCTGCAGAACCCATTCTGAAAGCATATGCAGGATTTTCCTCTTCATCTTTCAGTATTCCTGCCCTTTTCCCACTCTTTCTTCAGCAGCTCTGGCTGACAATTTATACTTTTCCTTAACCTTAATTAATGTCCTCAGCCTTTTACCCAAGATCCCTCCTCGAGAAGGAGGTGTGGATGTGCAGGATGATGGACCTTGTGACAGGGAATGGTTGACTTCAGATCTGACCTCATAATTTCGAGTCTGGTACACAGTCTCTCAGTAAATCAAAGATCTTAGGTATTCCTTATTTGTGGATCATAGGAATTGCATATTCAGAGGACACAATCTCTGCTTCATTATGAATATACATTTGTATCCTTATATGTTGTACATGCTTTATATTTCCATACAGTATCTATTGCATATATAGATGCAGAATTAGCGGGAAATTGGACACAGCATAACAACCAATATGATCGCAGGCTAATGACAATTTACTGTTTACAAAGCTCATTTTTTTATACATTTAGAGCATCAGCATCACACATACATCAACCGTTTATTGGCTACTACCTACTGTCTACGTGTTTTGCTTTATTCTATCATTGGCTAAAGTTACTTGTTCATGTGAATTGCTGTTCTTCGTCTTGCACAGTCCCTTTGTCATGTAGGTATCTCTTTGTTCATTTATATTTGCAAGTTCAGACATATTTTACATCCGCAGTTTTCTCTCTTGTATCTTTTTCAAGGTTTTTATCACACAGCCGCATTGTCTCACAAACTCAGAAATCTCTGGATTGCTCATGCTTACAATATACTTTTGTTTTTCCAAGTATCCTACATATAGATATGTGTATGCATAAAATGTTCTTGTGTAAATAAGGCTGCATGATTACAGCTGAAAATTATCTAGGCTGAGCCATGAGACAGTGCCTCTCCTACATATTTTAGCTCTGATAATAAATTATCACTAACAATTTTGCTGAAAGAAACCTGTGCATTTAAACTAAGGAAACTTGCTCCTATTGACTTTCTTTATTTTCTAACAAAAATCAAAAGAGAAAAATAATTTTTATTGCAAGATATTCATGATGCACATTCTAGCAGTGCACTCTGACAAGGCTAACAGCAAATGCCACTGATTTCATAGGCCCTGCAAACAGATCATTCCATTCACTCCACACATATTGGATTTGTTTGATATATGACTGATTTCATTGACTGCTGGAGCTTCATGTATTTGGCTATAAGACCATATGCGCTTGTATCTCTACAGAAATACATCTCACTTGCTTCTGGGTTGACAAATACTTTTGTATCTCATAATTTTTTTGTACCTCACTTGTTTCAATTAATATGCAGAAAAGACAAATGGATTCATTTCTTCTCTTTAAATTCAGTAGCACCACTTACTTGGTCAAGATCTCAATTTTATTTCTAGTTTCTGGAACACGAAACCAGAAGTGTTTAATCATAACCTTACCCTTTTATTTTGCAAATATGCAGAATCTTTGTTAAAAAAATGGAAGGCAACAATATATCTCTGTAGATTTACTTTATTCTGAACAACATTATAGAAATTGTGGTGGAACATTAATTCTTTTTGTTTGCTTTTTTAATTAAACAGTTGATTTAGTATTTCAAGAAAGCAGTCTATGGATAACAAGAATGTGGTGATTCCTTAACTGTAAGTCTAGTTGGTTAGCAAATAATCTTTAATTACTTCCATGTTTAATGTCGATTAATGGCTTATGTCTTATTGAGCTCCACAGCCTTTATTAAAATAAATTCAGCTGAAGAAAAATAAATCCACACATTTTGTGTTAAACTAGTATATAACTTAGAGTAATAGACTGGAGACTGTGTGTCTATAGGATAAGAGAAATAAGTCAATGTGTTTTAAAATAGATTATTGTGCATCAGTATGTTGCAGAGCCTACTGAGACAGTACACCATATACAGCATAAAAAGAATATGATATCTACAGTGTTTACGTAGTCTGTCTAGCATTTTACAGTTTAGCATGTCTATATGTTAAGCTAAAAATACTGATCTGTACAACAGGGTAAAATGTTTTTTTATGAGATTCAGTTTGTGCAGTCCAAAGGGATACTCATAAATTAACATTTTAAATGACAACAGAAATCGGTTTAGCAAAAATGCTGTAGGAGTCACGGAATCCCAGAATATGCTGGGTTGGAAGGGATCCACAAGGACCATTGAGTCCAACCATTGGCCCTGCCCAGGACCATCCCTGTGCCCCAGAGGATCATCCAAACACTCCTGGAGCTCTGCCAGCCTTGGGGCTGTGCCCACTGCCCTGGGGAGAGTCTTCAGTGCCCATCACCCTCTGAAGGAAGAAGAATCTTTTGCTGAGATCTCACCTTCCCCAGCCCTGACACAGCTCCAGCCCTTCCCCGGGTACTGTCCCTCGTCCTCACAGAGCAGAGATCAGTGCCTGCCTCTCCTCTGCCCCTCCCGAGGGAGCTGTCCCTGCAATGAGGTGTCCCCTCAGTCTGCTCTTCTCCAGTTGAACACACCAAGTTCCCTCAGCGGTTCCTAGTATGGCCCCTCCAGACCCTTCCCCATCTCCATTGGATGTGGATGAGCGTGTCACTAAAGGCAGACATGGATGCACAGGGAAATTAACTGCATTTTCATACAGCATTACATAGACAGCAGGGGTAAATAAGGTGTTTGATATCATGTTTCCATTAACCATCCACTGATGGACACAGATGACTTTTTATGCAACATGAGTCACTACTGTCTGCAGAGACCTGGTGACAAGTGACCACCCCCTTACTCTGGGTATGTCCTAAATAACTGTGTCCCCATGACAGCCGTGACCTCACCATCCTGGTGCTGCTCTCAGTGATTCTGACACTCTGGGTTTACAGGCTGCCAAATTTACAGAGAGTTGTTTCATTATGGAAGAATCTTGTTGTTTTACTTGGTGAATAATTTTCAACCAGACCAACAAGATACCTAAAAACTCTTTGATTTCAAGTATGGCAGGGCTAATTTTGAATCTATTGTATATCATAACAGAAAAAGAAGTCTATAGAGCTCAGATTTGAGATTTGCATACCACTCACTTTGCATGCAAAGGATCTGTGAATTCAAGGGATTTCAGCACATGCTTTGCAACATCATTGCCAAAACTCTGCTAACTGTGGTTATTTGCTTGTACACATTTAGGGTTTGCATCTCTTTCCTCTTAAGGACTCAGAATTTCTGAGTTTCAGGGAGTTTTGCATGCAGATGGGTCTCCACACACTAGGTACTGTGGGAGTGCCATGGTTCACCCATCAGTTCTGACAGCAGATTTTAAGACTGAAATGCTATGCCTGCTACTGTAAGACCTGCTCATGAAAAATCCCAGTTCTCTGAGGTGATTGTCTCCTGAACTCGAGGAAAGATATTGACTTCTTTTACAGTGGATTACATACACTGAGTTTAATAGTTATTTAATTATCCACTTTTCCATGTCAGTGATAACGTGCAACAAACTGAATCACTGTTACCAAACAACATGTTCCCTTTCAAAGGCCACTTTGGAGCATTAATTCCTAAGAAGCAATATATCTTGTGCTTACTCACCGCAAAGTTGAAGGTCAGTCAGTTTATTAATCCTAAATGGCTTTATAACCTATCAAATATAAACCATATCTGAATTATTAATTAATATTGTTGTATTACAGTGTGCATTATGTCTTTCTAGCATTTCATTCCTCATCTTTCTCCAAAGCCCAGTGGGGCTCTCTGTGGTAGTTCACAAACCCTAAATCCCAATGAATAATTGACACTTGCTCCATTTGATTTGTTTTCAAAGAGTTGGCATTGGGAATGTAATAAGTTGCAAATGAAAATGTCTTCATTTCCTTCTGGACTCAAGGATGGACTTAGTGAGTAAATGGCTGGTGTTTCCATCTTGTTCATCACCTGTACTGTACAGATGGTACCAGGCTTATTTCAGAGCAATTAATTATAGTCTTCTGAATGTAAGCTGCTCTATTGTTGGTCCCTGGGTAAATAGTTCCCCTGTTGAGTATTGTACCTGGCTTTCTCACAACTGATAATGGCATCGAAATATTACCTGAAAGAATTACAGTATTTTATCAGTTGCCACTGAAGCTGTGCATAAATTCTTCTACAGAGGAAAATTACAGACATATCAGTCAGTGATCCCACAAAACTGAAAAGTGCTACATCTGTCAAAGGATACCCAAGAAACTAAGAATCATTGAAAAATGAAACTAAAGAATTTGCAGTGTGTTTTGGTAACATTTTAGAGTATTTAAGCCATTTTTCTCAAGGTATGGGATGTGTTCAGGCCACCTTTAGTGAGTGGAGAGGTAGTTTGGATGTGATTTTTTTTTTTTACCATATGTGGTTTTAATATTTTTAATTTTACCTGTTCAACACCTATTCCAATCATAGCAAGTCCATTGTATGGCACCAACATCCTGGTGAGATACCGTGGTCATGAAATCCAGTGTATTTTTAGTATTGTTTTGCACTTTCATATTGCATCATTTGTTAAATGGTGCTGCTGATAAAAATATAATTGACAAAACTTTTACTTTTAGGGCCAAGACTTTTAATATAAGTTATTTAGGCCTGACAAATGTTGCTTACTATTGTGTAGATTACTGCTGTTGTTTGTTGCTGTAGAAAGTGGTTTATCATTCCTCCATTGAATGTTTCATGCTAAGAAATTACAATGCCTAAAATACTTCTTTTATGACTCTCAGGCATTTGAGTTAGAGCTCGTCATCAGGCAGAGCTGTGATAGCAATTGCTGCTTTGTTTCTCTTCTTTAAAGTGAACTTGCCAAAAGCTCAGTACTTAAAATTGGTCTTGTTTAGTGTCAGTAGAATAGGTTAAATTACCTAGGGAAATCCAGGGTAAAACAGAACTAAAAGAATGAAAACTAAATCTATACCTTGTCCAAAGAATCCTGGCATTTGTTTCAGTCCTGCTGAGCAGCCTGGCAGCTTGGGCTAGGAGAAGGGTTCTCTGAATTATGCAAACACAAAATGATTTACTTTGAGATTCATAAGCTCATCACTTTCCTTTTGCAGATACATCTTCATAGCTTGAGTCACAAGGGAGACACAGACTTTTCTCTTTGCTTTATAGCTACAGCTTTTTTTTCCTCAACCCTGTAAAGTAAGTCAAGAAATAAATGAAAGTTTTTCTTTTATAGTAGCCTTTTAGATACACTTGTAGACTGTCATCAGAAATATCTCTCTTGGTCTCAATTTGCAGAGTTAGTACTCTCAGGTTTACTGAAGGAAAGTAGTTTGGTATTTGGGTTTGGAGTTCTTCATTTGTGGTACAGTGTTTTTGGTATAATCTGCTTTCAGGTTTCTATTTACAACTTGGTTGTTCTTTAGTTTTATTATTTTGTTTTCCTTTCTTTTTTTTTTTTTTTTTTTTTCTTNTTTTTTTTTTTTTTGGTCACCCAAATTTCCATGAATTGCCAAATCATAAGTCACCTTTTTTCTATTTGGATTTCTCCCAGTTGTCAATTTTGCCTGTAATTTTCCTTTGCTTTTTCTCATCACAGTTTTCTACCATACAGGTTTAGAATAGTTGAAGGGCTTTTTGATCATTTCTCATCTCTTATTATCTGAGATATCTGCTCTGAAATATTTAGTCTCCCTGAAGATGTGTGTTCAATCCTACCACAACCACAGCACACAGCTATCCCTCTGACATTAATGAATTCCATTCTATAAGGTTCACAGAGTCTATTGCAGTGAGGGTTTAGCTGAAATTTCCAAGAATCCAATCCTTTCTGCTCCGTTTAATTACTGAAAATAGCATCATCTTTCTGTAGGATTTGGGATTTATTCCTGTGACTTGATTCTTTTCTCCTCAGTATAGAGTTTGCTATCCAGTTAGTTACTGCCTCCACTTACCAATAATCACATTTCAGCAACATTGTATGTAAGAGAGCAGCTTGTTTGGTGTAGTTTGCAGTACAAGTGTAAGACCATTTGACTAATTACAAGAATAAAGGAAGAGGTCTTAAAGCCCATCTCATTCCACCCCCTGCCATGGGCAGGGACACCTTCCACCAGCCCAGGTGGCTCCAAGCCCCATCCAACCTGGCCTTGGACACTTCCAGGGATGGGGCAACCTCAGCTCCTCTGGCCAACCTGTGCCAGGGCTGCCCACCCTCACAGGGAACAATTCCTTCCCAGTATCTCAGCTTACTCTCTGTCAGTGCAAAGCCAATCCCTCTTGTCCTGTAATGACATTTTTTAAAAATTCATGCTTATTCTCAGTATTATTTGATTTTAACTAGCAAATTAAAAGTAATATTACAACAGCCAGTACCATTACAATTCTGTACTTGTCTGTGGTGGTTTGTCTGTAGGCCTTCCCTAGAAACCGGGGTACAAAACCAAGGAAGGATTCCATATCATTCCCTTACATAATCAGGTGTATAAAGACAGGAGGGAGTTTCCTGTCATGGCTCTTTTCCTCCTCTCTCCCTTGTCGGGTGAGCAGGGCGCCGGCAGCTCTCAGTGTTCAGGCCTCGGCTTATCTCTGAGCTCAGGGCAGGCTGAGAGCTGCTGTCTGTGTCGACAGAGAAGGGAAGGTTCTCCCTCCTCCCAAGGGACGTTGGTGAGATCTTCCTGTGTTATTGTTCTACTTAATTAATTCCTGGGATTTGATTGTGTGGGATTGTTTCATTTTTACCCTTTTCGGTCCATTTCCCCTTCCCCTTTTCCCCTTTTCCCTTTTGGAGGGTGTTTGGGATTTGTTTGGAATGCTTGTATTATATGAACATAGTATTTAGCTGTATATATATAAAATATCTAAAAAATATATATATTCCTTTACTAATTTTGCCTTTTACTAGTTTTTTTTCCTTTTGTTGGAAGTGGGGTGGGGAACTCTAGCCAGCACAGAGCCGTGTTTGGTGGGGAGCTGAGCAAACCCAACACATTGTCATATTTGCCCTGGGTATCTGCAGGTGGAGAAGCTGTGTGATATTGCAAGTAATGTTCATGTAGCACAACTGAGGGCAGTAATTAATCCTATTTTAACCTCTGTTGCTGTTGCAGTGGCATTTAAACTGTACTACTTATAAGGCTCAATAAAGGCAGCGCAGAAAACTTGCACTACAGTTAAGTGTTTTAATGACACACACTCTAAAGCAATGCTATTGATTAGATTCTTTGCTAATTACCTTCTGATACTTCTCTTGGTTATATTTCAACAAATAGCATTGTTTTTTAAGATGGCACTCATTGCTTATATCCTATAAGCTCAAAACAGAACAAAAGGGTTTGAAACAACAATTTAGACACTTCCAGGAGCACAAAGCAATTAATTTTTGTAAGAATACTGAAGGATTTATAATCATTAGAAATTTCTTTTCTCTTTTTCCAGGACTTGCTTGTACTTAATTCTCAGTAATTATACCAAAGTTATGTAAGAAGCACTTTGATATTGCATTGTTTTTGCAGAAACTTAGGAACTGCTGGATTGAAGTTCTCTGAAGGATTTTCATTCTTAAGCCTACAGCCTGATTTTACTGTAAAGTGCTCCATGTTGCCTTGACTTGGATTCAAACTGAATTTAGCGTTTATAGGAGACTATTTGTATGTCTTTTTGGCAGGGAAGGAACTGCGGCTATTTCTCCAGTGGATAGAGATTATTCTGTAGCAAAATATAATACACAAACAATTCTGGAGAGCCCAACAGAAGGCAAGTGAGATTCTGTAAGAACAGAGGCACAGGCCTAAGTGTATGATTATCTTAGAATCACAGAATACATTGAGGGAAGGGATCCACAAGGACCATCCAGTCCAAGTCCTGGGTCTGCCCAGAACACCCTAAGAATCCCACCCTGTCCCTGGGAGGATCACCCAAATGCTCCTGGAGCTCTGCCAGCCTTGGGGCTGTGCCCACTGCCCTGGGGAGCCTGGGCAGTGCCCACCACCCTCTGGGGGAAGAGCCTTTTGCTGAGATCCCCCCTGCCCCTGCCCTGACACAGCTCCAGCCATTCCCTGGGGCTGTCCCTGGTCCCACAGAGCAGAGATTGGAGCTGCCCCTCAGGAGGAGCTGCAGACCCCGTTGAGGTCTGACCTCAGTCTCCTCCAACTGAACACACCAAGTGCCCTCAGCAGCTCCCTATACAGCCCCTCAAGGATAGGGTTAGGGTTAATCTAAATATATACTGTTATACATCTACATATATACTGTTGTCCTACTCTGCTGCCTTTATCCTCACTCAAATGTTAGGCAGATGTCTTTAGCATGACATAGGCAGACATCTTTAACAAGTCCTCTGTTCTTAATCCTACTAAATATGCTCCTGTCATGCCTTTCAAATTTCTTTGCTAGCAAAGGCTTTGACCCAGAAATTTTCTCTCCCAAGAAAAATGTTGTTCATATCCTGGTTCTCTCACATACCAGATCTCAGCTGGAATAGTTGGGATAGAACTATCTCACCTGCTATAAGTTCTTTTCTCCCTCTTATAGCAAAAATTTAGAATAATAAACTGGTGGAAAGTAATATAAATGTTCTGAACACTGGTAATTGCATGACTCATAAAAGACCAAGGAATGCTCACTTAAAATAAACCAAAGCAGTCCAAATTGACAAAACAGCCTTTGGCTTTATTATGTGTAGAGTTTTGCTGCAAATATACATATGAGAGGTTTATTACTATTCTTCCACTAAATTAGATCCTTTATCATGAATCATTCACAGAATTATGTTTGTAATAGAACCAAACACTAAAACACAGCAAAGCTTTTAGCTTTGCAAAAGACACATCTCCTCTTTCCAGGGTTTGTTACTCATGACTAGGGACTGAGGAAATCTCTAGTATCATCTTTCATTATTGTTCTTTTCTGTGTGTCATAACCCTTCCACAAGTTGTACAATCCTGTGTTGATAAAAGATGTTTGTTCTTTAATGACTAGCAGAGTTGGCAATTTTGTGGTGGGTACAGGCAAGATCTCTGCTCAATAGATGAGAACCTGGAAGCATTAAAAATATGGTAAGAAAATATATGCCATTTTTTCGGCAGCTCAGTACTTGCTCTGAGTACTGGTTGAAAGTAAGAGTGAATGAACTGAGATGCTGAGAACTGTATGATTATAGAGGAGCAGGAGTCTGTTCTCTTTACATGATGGTTCTCATTATCTAGTAAAAATCTGAACAGAAATACAACGATACATATACAGATAATACTGCTTATGAACACACTGAAACAGGAGGTAATTTGATCCTGAGGTCTCAGCTTTCATCACAGGAAAGGATTGTAGCAAAAACTGCAGTGATTTTCTGGAGATCACCAGACCTGTGGACAGGGAAAAAGTGACTGCTCTTCTACAGTGACCATTTTTCATGAATACTCAGAAGCATTTACATTAAAACTAACTGAGTCTGACCTCAGATTTATTAATTTTTCACTTTATAGTATACCTGATAATATAAATTCCAGCAGTCTTAACAGAAGATGAGAAAAGAATGCAGAAAGCCTGTTGCTCAATTTAAAAAGAAGTCAAAGTACAAGGGAGAAAATAGTTTCTCAGGGAAATTCAGCACAAAATGCAGTAAAATTAATACAGCAGATAGCAAAAGAAATATTTTTTCCTTTGTGAAGGGTCTTTTTTATATTTATAGTTATATAGTTTTATCTTGGTGTTTTTATAATGCAAATCACATGGTTAGAAAAATTATCAATATTTATATTCTTTCATATTTTTAGTTCACTAATCAGCGGTTCCCTTGTAAAGATTTTACTTCTGTTTTACTTCCCAAAATAGATTTTCTACCAGTAAGGCAGTTTTAACACTCAAGAAGAAGGGATTAGCACTCTGTACTAATTAGAAGACAGTCTGGTTTAAATACCCTTTGATTTTCCAACTGGATTGATGAGATCCTAGTTAGAGTTGCATCAGCAAAATCAACCTTTGCTCTGAGGCTGCACTAATGATCTGTGTCACAGGCTCTTCTAGCTGGTGTATTGCATCTTTTGTGTTGACCTCCTTAACAAGAGTAGTACAAATATAAATTGTGAAGCAAATACCTCCCAATGAAAGTGCAGCTACCTGTGACTTTTGAAATTGAATTTTTGTGCAAACTAAAAATATTTTAATTTTTGATTTTTCACTTCTAAAGTTTCCTAAAGACAGACAGTATTTATTTCCAAGCAAAAGCAAATTTTGAAATGTGAATATGCTTATCAAAATTGAAGTATTGAGGTTTTTTGATTTTTAGGTTCCCATCCCACAGACTACTACAATTCTCAGATGTTCATGTGAAAAGGGTGTAGGGTATTTCAACATTCAGTCAGGTGTATTTTATTTCCTAGATTTTTGCTTTTGACATCTTGAAATCCATAGGATAACTATCAAGACCTCCTGGGTTACAGTCAGAAGAAGAGGAGCAGGCCAGGAGAAAAGGACAAAGAAAGTACACCTCTCTGGTTTTTCAATGTTAATGTAATTTTGAACCTTAATGTCATGTGAGCTCCCATCAAGTGTGAAATGAGGGGTTCTGCTTTGTTTCCTTCTTTGGTTTTGCTTAGGCCTCAATAACAGCCAATGCCTTTGTGCTGTGACCTGTACTGGTGGTCTGTGCAATTTTCTGGATGAGTGGCAATCAGGGGTGTCACTGGGCTGGAGTAGCTGCTTTTGCTGGGCTCAGCATGATTCCTGCTGCAGCAGTTCCTCCTAATGCGAGGAAAGGGTTGCCTTCCCTGCTCTTGGAGTCCTCCTCAAGGACTGCCTGGATTGATACAAGCATAAGGCATATTTCCACATTTTTGTCCCTTCCTGAGAAGTGTGGGGGACAAGGAGGACATAATAGTTGTTAGTCAAGCAAGACTTGCCATGGTCTGTAGCAGATAGCAGTGAATGGAGTGAATAGAGTGCTTGCCAGAATGCCTCTTTCTATGTATTTAGTGTTCTTCCAGCCTTTTTCTAAATGCCTCTCACCAGCCCCTGTTTGGGAAAGGATGTTGAGACGGATGGACTGCTGGGCTAACCCAGTATGTTACTTTTTAGGGTCACTGAAGTCTTTTTGTGAATAAGATGGTTAAGTCTTTTGTTGAATCAGGGCCTTCTCTGAGAAAAAAAAATGGGTGAGCATTTGGCAAACATGGAGATCTCAAAGTATTTAAACATTTTAAAAAATATAAAAATTATGAAGGAGAAGGTTTTCATCAAGTCTTTTCTTCTCATGTTCTACACTGATATAGTCGTAAGTACAAATATCCACCTTGACCTGAACATTTGGGACTCTTCTAAATAAAGCTTATCATTCTTTGGAAAAATTACCAAGGAATCTAAATTTGCCCGTGAGAGGCTTTTTCCTTTGGGCTCTTTTATACTGAACTATAACAGTTTATGAAAGAGCAACCATGACATGTAGTTATATGTGGATTGACATATAGGAGTTGGGTTAATTTACTATAACCTTAGTTAAAAAGTTGTGCTGAGGAAGCAAAAAGCCATTATCACACCACTGACCTTTGCAAGAAAATACTCCTCTTTCACCAACTCAGTTTGTTAGTACATGTATATCAAACCAACTGTTCTCAGAAATGTCAGCAATCTAAAATAGGCTGCTACATGCTGCATATCAGAAACAGTAGCAACAAGGAGAGGGTCTTATTGAGGATACAAAGGGAACCAAGGACTGAAGATGCACTAGGAGGCAAATTTAATGGGCATTAATAGAGGTTTCCCTCATTTCCAGCTTATTCTCAGTTATTTGGTTAATTAAATAGTCCTTACATAAAATAGTTATAATAATTAGTTGCTGCCAAGACAGATGAGGTATTTTAATATTAACATGAGTCAGAAAGAAGGCTGGTTTAACAATGTCACACTCTTCAGATAAATAAATTTAAAAGGGAATGAAAACATTTTTTTTGAGCTGAAACTGTATTAGTTTGTTTGTTGTTTGTTTTTAATTCTTTTGGATAATGCCATGAGTGGGATATCATGGAACCATGGAATGGTTTGGGTTGGAAGGGACCTCAAAGCCCATCTCATTCCACCCCCTGCCATGAGCAGGGACACCTTCCACCAGCCCAGGTTGCTCAAAGCCCCATCCAACCTGGCCTTGGACACTTCCAGGGATGGGGCAGCCACAGCCTCTCTGCCCAACCTGTCTCAGGGCCTCCCCACCTTCCTAGCCAAGAATTCCTTCCCAAAATCCCATCTAACCCTACTCTCTGTCAGTGTGACCCATTCCCCCCTTGTCGTGTCACTGCAGTTCCTGATGAACAACCTCTCTCCACCTTCCTTGTAGACCCTTCACACACTGGGAGATACTCTGAGGTCTCCACACAACCTTCTCTTCTCCAGGATGAACAGCCCCAGCTCTCCCATCCTGTCTCCACATGGGAGCTGCTCCAGTTCCTTTATCAACTTACTGACCCTTAAAGTCAAAGATGATATTATTGTTGAACAGAATTTTCTCAGCCAAAGTATAAGTATTAGCCACTGTAACCTATTTGAGCCAAAGAAAACCCTCAAAGGAGTATTAAATTAACATTATCTATTGTGTGAGAAATAATTAAGTCCCTGGATTAATTTTTTTTTCTTTCTTACCAGGTAACAAAAATCTGTACAATTGTGGATAGATTTAAGTCTTTAAAGGACCTTTAATTAAGAAACTCATTTATGTTAGCAGGTGCTGTACATGTGCGTATCTGAAGGTGTTGGCTCCTCAGGTAGATGTGACCTCCCGTGGTCCAGGTGGAATATTCATTCTGAGTGTTCTCCACTGTTAACTTCTGGATGATTTCCCTTTGAAGAATGTCCCTTGCACGTAAGCTGCAGACAGTGCTCCAGGTGTGTAGGGTGGTGTGGGGTATTTGCAAGAACAAAAGCATATTGTAAGCGTGAGCAATCCAGAGATTCTGAGATTGTGAGACAATGTGGCTATGTGGTAAAGACCTTGAAAAAGATACAAGAGAGAAAACTGCGGATGGGAAATATGTCTGAATTTGCAAATATAAAAGAACAAAGACATACCTACATGACAAAGGGACTGTGCAAGAAGAAGAACAGCAGTTTATGTGAACAAGTAAGTTTAGCCAACGATAGAATAAAGCAAAATGTGTGGTAGTAGCCAATAAATGCTTGATGTATGTGTGATGCTGATGTTCTAAATGTATAAAACAATGAGCTTTGTAAACAATAAATGGACATTATCCTGGAATCATATTGGTCATCATGCTGTGTCCGATTTCCCGCTAATTCCGCAGGGTGGCATCTGAAAGAAAACAGTTTGGTTAAAAGTCATAAAATGTAGAGCAATTAGGAACATCTTGACATCAAGGCCTACAGAGAGAGAGATATTTTGATCCAGAATCAGCAGCCCAGATATAAAACGACATTAAACTTATATTAGGACATAACCATGTTGGAATATATGAAATAGAATTCTCTATGAGTTACTTAATAGAAAACAGAATATTCAAAAATGTCAAGACTTATTATTTCAAAGGTGGGGGAAGCTGTTCTGGAAGTGTCACTGTGCTCAACACTGTTGTTGGAGGATTTGTGGTTTGAGTTTCATTGGTTGGGGGGATTAGTGTTTTTGGGGTGTTTTCTTTCTGGTGTTGTAATTTGTTTATTTTTTGGTTTTGCTTTTAATTCTGTATTATGTTTTTTTTTCTTTAGGAAAAAATGAGATGTGAGGGGGAGGAGATTGTTCCTTTTCTCCAGAACTTTCTGGGCATTCTTACTGTAGCAAAGGTGTTCAAATTACTATGGATTTGGGAGATCACCCCAAGAAAAGCAGATGCTTCACAGGAGGAGAAAGGCTCTTCTGAGGATGGAGGATAATGCAAAGGATTTGCTTTTACTGTTAATCTTTGAATGGAACAAAATGAAGCCTGAAAAGGAAAGGCATGTAAGCTCACCATGAATAGATGAGACTGTTGTATGAAACACTCTTATTCCCTTTGGCTCCTCTGCTTATTTTAATTATAATAAAAACATAAAAGGTTTATTTCTTAAATTGAAGACTCAGAAATTTGAGTCTCCTTTAGTGTACTAATGCTTGAAGATCAAGGTGGGAAGAGGAAGACCACAGAACTCTGGCCAGTTTGGGGTCTTGTTACAGTCACCACAAAGAAAGGTTCTTCTGCAAAAGATATATCTGGAAAGTCAGAAGGAACAGTCTGAAATACTTTCCCTGAAAATAAGTTTTCACCAAAAGAAGAATGAAATCACGATATTAATTAGCCTGTATATGAAGTCTAAGAAAGTGAAAATAGTTCCTATGTTCTTGTGTATGGTTGCACTTTGCTCATTCTTCCAAAGATCTACTTCTCGTTGTGATCTCTTATCATTCTTATAGTTGTGAGATGGAAGGACTGAATTTATAAAACTCAGCATTTGCGGGAAAAATTGTCTGTGTCTGATAAAAGTTCTCCAGGTGAATGCTAACTTTCATTGGTAAACATTGCATACTCTTTTCCCATACAGTTCAGGGAGCACAGGAATAACTACTGTGAAGACTGTTCTTGCTGCCAGATGGAAGCACATGTCCCAGAAAAGATCTTACATGAAGCTCTTACACACAGTGCATCAAAGACAGGCAGTCATGAATTTCCACAAGTACTTCCACTTGCTCGGTTCTTACTTCTTATTAAAAAAACAAAAAACAAGGCAAACAAAAAATCAACCAAACCCAAAAGAAAACAATGCTAAATTTGCACTAGGATTTCAGCATTAAAGTAGCTGTATTTATTTTTTTCTCTGTATTTTTCTGTCTGTTTATTAAAAAGAGATCTGTGCAGGTAAAAAGTTATTATTAGACCTTAAACTTTGTGATTTCACCTGGACAACCTCAATATAACTTTCATGCGCTTTAATTTATTTTTTGAACAAAATCAGATGCTTAAAAAATATAAATGAGCTGATGGGAACGAGCTAATGTTGGTTGACAATTAAACTAAATTAACTGTATAAGAATTGTAAGGGCAGAATTTCTCTCCACAGGAAAGCAAATGAACCCTTCCGTTTTGGTAGTCCAGGTTTGGTGTTTTTGGTTTTTTGTTTTGTTTTTTTTTTTTTTTTTTTTTTTTTTTTTGTTGGGTTTGTTTGTTTGTTTGTTTGTTTGTTTTTGTTTTTGGTTTTTTGTTTGTTTGGTTTTGGTTTTTTTTTGTTTTGTTTTGTTTTGTTTTTGTGTTTTTTTTTTGGGGGGGGGTTTGTTTTGGTTTTTTTTTAATTTTATTTTTTGTTTGTATGTTGTGCATTTTGTAAAACACAAAAAATCGTTTTTTTGGTTTTTTGGTTTTTTTTTGAGAACTATTTTCTTCCTAGATCTGATTATCACATCCAGGGATGGAAGAGTGTGTGAGAACAAATAGTGTGAAGATGGAATTATTTAATGAGTTAAATTCATCTAAACGTTTTGTATCCTACTTGTTCTAACATAATTACTATGTTAATTTTGGTATACTTTGCATTATTAAGTTGAGTACATCCTGAGATGCTCATGACTGCTGTATCAGCTTTTTATTAAAAAGGAAATAAACACTCTACAGCAGCTAATTAGTTTGTTTTTCATATCAAAGACAGTGAGACCGCTCCTCACTTCTATGATTGAGTGAATTTGTACTATTTGACAATCTGCCATTTCTTGAATCAAGCAAGTGGGAGAAAAGAGGGAGGTTGACGTTCCATTGCAACGACTTGTAGCTTGGAATACATTGTATTAATATGCAGCACTAATAATCAATAAATAATAAGGCATTAATACTGTGCCAATACTAGGAAATGTTGGTCAGCTTGGAAGTCTCACTATGTATTTTGAACTCCAGTCCTAAATCCTCCTTGGTTCTTGTTAGTGATCATAATCTGATGGGTTTGTTCTTAAGTCAAGAAGTGTTTTTGGAGTCATCTTTCCCCTTGCCCAGCCTTTGGACCCCACTGTTACCTTGATGTCACCAATCAACTCCCTTCCACAACCTGCAGAAACTTTAAGCCTTATTGTCTTTTAAGCCTTGATATTCTACACTCCAAAATCAATTTACTGTCACTAGAGAGTGGAAGCTGATTAAATGCTACATTTAGTTACTGATGACATCATTATGCTGGGTGAAATGAAAGACTGAATCACTTCTATGTGTCAGATACTACACATAAGTTGATGAAATATCCAAGGCCAGGTTGGACAGGGGTTGGAGTAACCTGGGGTAGTGGAAGGTATCCCTGACCATGGCAGGGGGAGAAACAAGATGGTCCTTAAGATCCCTTCCAACCCATTCCAGGATTCTATGATTCTCTGAGACTCTGGCAGATCCCCTCTCTGGGTCTGAGATAAAACCGATGATCTTCATCTCTTTGGTTTTAAGGGCAATGGCTGCACATTTCAAGCTTCCAAGAGCGATCATAGAGTACTTGAACTGCTACATGAATCATCATTCTAAAGCTGCAGGGTGGGAGGGAGAAAATGAGCTCATTTGTGTGGAAATAAGCTAATTACTATGCCAGTTTGTGATAGTCTCTTTCACAGTCCTTGCCAACAAACAGTCTCTGACTGACCACCTACAGCCTGCAGCCACACAGAGGCCTTGCTACTCCAAACCAAAACTATGAGTCACTCATTTTTACCTGCATTCATAACTACAAACATGGTAATGAGGAGCCAGCAAAACCTATAGCAGTGCATAAAGAAAATATTTAGTTTCTTAAACATATAAAACTTGACAGGGATTCTAGTGGGAAGAAATGCAGGATTAAATGATAGAGAACTGTTGAAGAAGTTGGAGGGAGAAGTGTTTTGTAATACAATGAAAGAATAAGGAAAGGAAAAGGTTTTAAATAATTACAGCCGCCCATAGGGGTAAGATGAATACCGGTAATAGTGCTTTGTCCACAAACATTCATGATCAAAGCATGTCATTGCTCTTGTTCTGTCCAGAAATCATTAAAGTCTGAAAATTCATTTAACTGTGAGTACTATATTAGATTTGTGCCTGTATGTATTTTCAGCAATAGTAATGGCATGAGAATAATAAAGTTTAGTCCCATATTTCAGTATATTCATCTACAAAGAAATACGACCACTGTATATTTTCAGAGTTCATCTAAATTTTATTACATAGATGAACAAATTCTCTGATGTTCAGGGTACTGGGAACCCGTGCTGCAGTTCTATCTCCATCTAGGTTTGCTAGTCTTTATAACAGAAAATACAGCAGTTTATTTCTATCTAGGGTCATGAGTATTTATAATAAAAAACAAAACAGCCTTCATTCAACTGCCAGATGAATTCAATTAAGATAATATGAACTTCTGAGCACCATCTCTGTCTGAAAATTTTAGAATATCAAAATATGTCAGTATAAAGCATTGTTCTCTGTGTTACAACAATAACATAAGGACAGGAATTAGATTACTCCCATGACTATCACTGAGAGTTATCAAACCCAACTTCAGAGAGACTGATAGCTGAGGAATAGAATGAAAACTGGATCAGTTGGTTCTTGTTCTTTTTCACTTCATTAGCACCAATTTTAAGAACTTAAGTGTTACCTCAGTCTGGAAAAGTTTGATTTTCATAACACACTACATACTACAGGAGACACCAGTTTTCATCTGTGATTAATAGCATTCACATACCTATCTGCTTCAAGGGTCAAGGAATTAGTTTTGTCTGGTACATGATAATTCCTTTCACATCCTTATAAACTAATGAAAAGCAGCAGATCAAACAAACAAAAGGTTGTTCAATTCAATGTTTTTTGTTATTATTTTTCTTATTATATGTTCTTAATATGTGACTGTATTTATTAAAAGCTGTGTTGAACACAACACACATTTAACACCACACAGGTCTAAATGGAGTTCAGGCTACTAAGGCATTCCTGGGTTTTGTCTGCTTGGTGAGCCTTTATTACCAAGACAAATAGCTACATCCATCAGTTCACAGGTCTCAAAGCTCAAGCTGGTATCTGAAAATGTGGTTTAGTAAATACAAGGTTTCTCTACCATCAGTCACCAGAAAAGACTTCTCAAAGCAATAGATGTTAACTAACATGTCCAGAGGATCTTTGCAGCTCGTTAAGTTGGATGACAGAGACTGTCCTTTAGGGCAGGTGGGCAGTAGAGGTAAAAAAAAAAAAAAAAGTATATAAAATAGTCTTATTTATGATTATTCTCTTTCCATGGCCTTTTCAAAGACATCATGTAGTGTTAAATTAAGCATAATATTGCACTGTCAAAGAATCAAACTGATTAAGAAAGAATATGCTTATTGAGGTTAAAATCCAACTCATGTTGTGATTATGAGAATAACATGATAGTGATATAATAGAAAATCAGTAATTTTTGCAGTCTCTGTGTAAGATCAGGAGCTGTGCCCTGCACCACAACCTCCTGCTGTTAATTCTTCCCTTCTTTTCATCACCAATCCCCACTGGAGTCATAGGCCAATTAGTGGCAGCAATAACAGATATATGAAATTTTTACTATATTGGATGTTCCAAGTTAAAAAATAAAAAAACAAACAAACCCCCCTACTGTGGCAGAAGTATATGCAAAAGGTTCTGAAGCAATTTTAGAGTTACTGTATAAGGATTAGCTTGTATATTAAGAGCACAATGAAAACATCTAGTGACTCTCAAGCTAATAGCTTCTTTATTTAGATGTGCCATCGTTTATGCATGAATAGTGCTGAGGAATTTCTCAGAGGGATCACTGGGAATTTTTTCACTGACAGGAAGTCAATGGAGTCAATATTATTTAGTGGCAAGTACTGGAATTTAATGCTTATCCAATGTATTCTTTAGTAAAACACTGGTTTATGACCTAGGAGTTTGCAGGCATAAATAATCCTGAAACAAACTACTCTTAGGATGTAAATGCAAAGACCTCATCAGCATTCCATGCCCTTCACATGTCTAGGTAGCTGCATTCAGCAGAAGGGACTGGAATTGTTTTGCTTTCTCTTCTTTCTTTTTTTTTTTTCTTTTTTTTTTTTTTTTAACTATTCTTGTTTGGAGCCCTTTTTTTTGGTGTTTGTTGTTTTCAGTGACACCCTATGGATGTCTCACAGACAAGCAGGAATACTGTTTGCTCATCTACTTCACCAGGTGAGAAAGGTGTGCTTTAAACACCTGCATTTTATCATTCATGCCTCAGGTAGTCCTTAGCAGAATTGAGAAAAGAACATTACTTAATTCAGAGGAAAATCAGTTTTAAATATTCCTTTGTATAACATAATTTACAATATACAACATAAGGGAACAAACCTGGATCTAGAAGTCTTCTCAATTTTTGTGTTAGTTTCTCATGTTTGCTGCCTTTCTACAAGCTGCACAGACATTTACAGCTACGAAACCATGCACCTCTTAGAAAGATTTAACAGTTTTATTATGGATTCATCATTTATTTAAATCAGTAACCAATGTTTGATGCAAATACTTCTATTATTGCTTTTTGTTTTGCAAATGCACTTTGTTTTTTCAGGCACACTTTCAAGCACAGACTTTGCAGAGATGTACAAGAACACAGAGACAACTTTCATGAGGGTGCCACGACTGTTCTGGAGACACAGATGTGTAAGTTTTTCTTCTTACTTTTTCAGTTGTTGAAATGGAGAGTACAGTGAAATATTTGCACAAGGTGAAGCTCTGGCCAAGATCCAGGAATCTGATCCATATTAGCAGGTGCTTGAGCATGTGCAGCCTTGCAGAGCTCTGTGGGACCCACCTATTCTGGTAAGGGATTACCAAGTCTGGGACAGGAAAACTGGAAAAATAAAACAAAAAATTATTTATGGGTAAAGGTTTCCTGCAGGTTTTTACTTATTTCTTTATGTCATTGCAGGGAGAACTTCCGTTTTAGTGTGTGATGTGTTCAGACCAACAGAATTATGAGTATCACTTTCACATTTCAGACCTATCTATTTTGTGACTCAGCAGGCTCTGTCCAGACTGGGAGCCAGACTCATAAATCAGTTGTTCTAAACATATCATACAGAAAATAAATAAGTTTCTTCAAGAGAGAAAACTGAGAAAATGGAAGTAGTTATATATTTATATTTACAGTATGTTGGTGTTTACAAACATCAACAATTAGAAGTGGTTTTTTTTCATTTTATTCCTTTGTTTTCTTAATTTAAAGTAGCAACATAACCCAAAAGCTGCTGAGCTTTTTCTACATAAGCTTATGTTTTCTCTTATATATAATTTAGAGGAATTATTTTCTGGTATTTTATTTTTTTAATGCTTTTGTGCTAAAAACAAAACAAAGGGCAATAATGTGTATGATCAACACAGGTATTACGGTAGATAATTTGAAAAGAACTCATTAACTTTGGTAAAACTTTGCCCCAGCCCTAATTTGTAAGAGGTGCTACTGATTTTAGAAAGAGCTGAGACACCGAAAAGATCACAGGAGCTTTTTGCATCTTTCTGGGTACACACTATCAGGGAAAGACAAGAAGAAAAGCTACGTGCCTTTAGATGACTTTTTTTTTTTTTTTTTTTTGGTTCTGTTAACATTCTGGCATTGAAGTCAGCTGGGACACTCCTCATGTCATCTTGTAGAACAAGAAATAAGGCATCTAACAGTTTATATATCATGGCCAGTGATGCAGATTGTTAAATTAAGGAGTCTTAGTTGCTGAAATGATCATAAAGATTTAGTTTTCCTTTTTCTTGAAAAATACTGAATTCTTCTAGTGAGTATCATGTAACTATTACAAGAACGCGTAGTGACAGCACAAGGGGCAATTCTTCATACTATAGGCTTAGATTGGATACTGGGAAGGAATTGTTGGCTGTGAGGGTGGGCAGGCCCTGAGACAGGTTGGGCAGAGACGCTGTGGCTGCCCCATCCCTGGGAGTGCCCAAGGCCAGATCAGATGGGGTTTAGAGACACCTGGGCTGGTGGAAGGTGTACTTGCCCATGGCAGGAGGGTGGGACTGGATGGGCTTAAATTTCCTTCCAACCCAAACCTTCCTGGGATTCTATGATTAGCCACAAAAATATCACACTGATAATAAATCCAAACTCAAAATTAGAAAAAAAGTCTGTTGGACGTCACGCACCGGGTGGGTTTGTTGGGGTGTCCAGGAGGCGGACTTCAGTGGTCTCTGAGGGTGCCTTCCAACTCATTATAGTCCACGATTCTGTGATATTTCCAGCTGACAAGGAAGGAAGCAAAGTCAGACTTTCCAAACTCCAAATAATTATAAGATAAATATGTTTATCTAAATCTCTCTTATTTAGAGATTTCTTAAAACTTGGACTCAGCCTTGTAAAGTAACTCTAATACACTCTGAATATAATGCAAAGGTTGCTGTAAATACCATATTAATTTTCCTTTCCTAGAGTTGAGTTAGATTAATTAGAATTAGGAAAAATCAAACCCTTTTATTCCAGTATCTCCCTTAGCTATCTTTCTGTATTTTGGGAGCAGGGTGTGTAGTGGGTGGAAAATACTTCTAAATTTTTATTAGCTTTGGATTTAGAAAAAAGAATCAAAATGAAAACCCAGTGCAGGAGAATTAGACATTTTTTAGGCTGCATCTTCACCTGGGGTAAATACTTATGAATAACAGCAGTAGGAAGTCTGAGCTGTTAGAATATCTGCATCCTTTATCTTTGCTTAAGGTTAGACTGTTGCATTTACTATTCCGTAATATGCCAAAAATAAAACGTTTTATTATACATTATTGAAATTTCTAGATGTCCTCATAAAAGCCTAAATGTTAGAGGAACGATATTAATAAGTCATCCAGTTCTCTTTGTGTTCACACATATTTCTTGGAAGTAAAAGAATATTACATTGCACCAGCTGTGCAGAAGAGCATTTTGAATCTTGTTCTGGGTCAGCTAAAAAGGTCATATAACAGAATTTGAGTCTGGCATATGATGGTGGATCTTAATTCTTATTATATGCACTGTATAGACTTGAGTCATTGTTGTTGGGGTTTTTGTTAGTTTGGGGTTTCTTTTTTTAAAAAAAAAAATCTATACCCTAACCCTAGTCCCCCTTCTACCAAAATCCAGCCACAGAAAACTATGACACAAACATAGGAAGACTACAGAAAAAAAAAAAAAAAAGGGGATTTATTGTGGGGAGGAGCACCTGTAAGGGGCACCTGTCGGGGACTGCCGAGAGGATAATTTTTACCAATGGATGAAACTGTCCGCTGCCAACTAGAGACTGCCACAACCACCAGCTATATACCCTTTGCCATAGAGCTGCTGTTCTTGGAAGTTTTTCTACTGTTCTGGTGTTATAGTTAGAATAAAAGATGTATTAGATAGGTAATTATTATCATTCTATTACTTCTGTATGTTCAACTGTTCTGATCGGTTCTTGGAAACCCGGTTACAGTCCCCTGATTAGTTCATCTACCCCTAAAACTCCATAGGCTGGCCGGTGGGGCAATGCAGCACCACCCTATAAGGCTAAGCCACCCCCAGTTTTCCCTTATAAGTTATAAACCCTCCTTCCCTTTCCCTTTTGTGTCGCGATCCACCCCTAACTCCACCCAAGTTCTAGAATGCTCCGACCGAACCCTATAAATGTCCCATGTGCCCTTCATAAAGTGTCCACACCTGTTCACAGCTGTTCACAGCCTCCCCTGTGTGGACCGTTCCTTCTTCCCTTACCAGACTGCGACAATTATTGCTCCCCTGCAGCTGAGGGGTTTGAAAAGCTGCAGCAATCGTATAGTTTGAATTCTTTAGTACTAATTTCATGCACAAGGAAACAAATATTGTCCGGTTTTACAGCACTGCTTAACACTTCATCATCTTCAGCAGAAAACATTTCCAGTGTTATGCAGATACTGTTAATATGATTCATAACTTTAAGGGTCTTTTGAAACCACATCCAGAAACATTTCCACAGGCATCTCTTTTGGACATTGCTCTCAGGCAGAGATTCCTGCCTGGATAGATCCTTCTCTCTTGGATCGGAACAGAATTGCACTAGACTGCGGGTACGACATATGCTTTGTTTCTCTGTTTGGGATCCCATCCAGAGGGACGTGGACAAGCTCAAGAAATGCCCCCTGGGAATCTCAGGAGGTTTAACATGGCCAAGTGCTGGTGCTGCCCCTGGGTCAGGGCAGCCCAGGATCAATCCAGGCTGGGGATAAGCAACTGGAGCAGCCCTGGGAGAAGGACCCAGGCTGGTGAGGGAGAGGCTGGAGCTGCCCCCCAGGTGAGACACCCCTGCAGAGCTGCCCCAGCCCTGGGGAACAGCACAGCAAGGACATGTTGCAGCTGGAGGGTCCAGGGGAGGCACCAGGATGGTCAGAGGATGGAGCAGCTCTGCTGGAAGAAAAGGCTGGGAGAACTGGGGCTGTTCAGCGTGGAGAAGAGAAGCTTTGGAGTGACCCAATTGTGGCCTTGCAGTGCCTGAAGGGAACCTGTAAGAAAGATGGAGAGAGATTATTGACAAGGGCCTGGAGGGACAGGACAAGAGGGGAATGGCTTCACACTGACAGAAAGTGGTTTAGATTAAATATGAGGAAGAAATTGTTGGTTGTGAGGGTGGGGAGGCCCTGGCACAGGCTGGGCTGAGAAGCTGTGGCTGCCCCTTCCCTGAAAGTGTTCAAGACAAGGTCAGGTGGGGCTTGGAGCAACCTGGGCTTGTGGAAGGTGTCCCTTCCTGTGGCAAGGGGTTGGAATGAGACGAGTTTATGGTCTTTTCCAACCCAAATCCATCCTATGATTTCTATGATAATGCATCTAATTGACATAACAGGAATCAATGTAATGGAAGAGACTATGAAAAACCTTCTGTTCATCACTTCCAGCTTCCCATAGCTTTGATAATTTAATCATGGTTACAGTTTTGCTATCTAATTGTTAAGGAAAAATGTCTTTATGAAAGATTTATGGTTTTCTTGGCATTCTTCAACATTTCATGTATCTGTGCAGTGTAAAATAAAGGGAATGAGCAATTCTTACAGAATTTTTCCATCTTTGTCTTATTTTCTGTTTCTGCTCTTTAGTAGAGTTATGAGTACTTGTGACACAGTGCACCAAACTCCAGCCTGAAACCACAACGCAAAATTTCAGTGTTGAATGAATTAGTAATCAAGAAGCATAAAGTGTGGTGAAAGCACCTACTGACAGCAGAAAAGCAAGAATCTATGGCACAATTGCACTTTGTTGAAAATTGTGGGGAGTCCTCTAGGTAAGTCGTGGTATAAAACTAGCAATAGTTTAGTAATCCTTGAATTCATTGGATTTGGTACATGTGCAGTTTTAAGAGCTATTAATTATCCACTTCAATAACTTTTTCTTCTTCCTTGTAGTTTGTATCTCCAGTCCTCCTGTGCCTGGGAAGCAATTTGGGGCACCAGGAAGCACTGTGGGCCCCTTTCTGGGTAACTGGACACACTGGGGATGCAAACTGTGGCCCAGCAGGGCAAGTTAGGGTCTGATGGAGACGTTTGGAACTGCTGTGGGCTGACATGGGGTACTGGGAGCAACTTTGAGCACTGGGCGTACAGCCTGTGGGCTTCTGGGGGCCGTTTGAGGCCCATGGGGGCATTTTGGGATGCTGTGTTCATACAGGAGACCAGACAGTAAGAGTGAAACCGTGAGTGAAACCAACAGATCAAACTGTGTCTCCTTTGCTTGGTAAAAGCACAGCGCCTGGCAGAGATGGTCCAGGGAGCCAGAGGAGCCCCCAAAGCCCTGCAGGGTCTAGGGAAAGTGAGCCCTGGATGGAGGGGTCCCGGAGCATGGCTTGCGGAGTCCTGGGCAGGGGCTGGGAGATGGGGTTGGGGCCCCCCCCACCAGCGTCCCATGACACTCCTCCAGTCCCAGGTTCCCACTGCAGGACCAGCTGCAGCAGGAGAACCAGGGGACCTAGGAGAACCAGGGGACCCAGCCCTCCTGCTTCCAGCGCCCAGCTTGTCCCGCCGCCCCGCCCCGCATGGAGCCGGAAAAGCCGCCCCCAGACCCTCCGCACGGGACAGCGCAACATCCCCTGCCCGCAGGAGAGGGAAAGGGAGTCAAGCCAGCAGAGACCTCCCGGCACAGCACGGGCTGGCCCTGCCTTGCCCCACCTCAGAGAGTTGCTGCAGAAGGTTGGTACACTCATAGCCCCCAAGAACGTCTCTGGGGACCTTGGCCCTGTCTTGGGCACTGAACGGGCTCCCCAGGGCAGTGGGCACAACACCAAGTCTGCCGCAGCTCTAGGAGCGTTCGGATGATCCTCTCAGACACAGAGTGGGGCTCTTGGGGATGGTCCTGGGCACGGCTGAGGGTTAGAGTCGATGATCCTGGTGGGTCCCTTCCAGCTCCGCACATTCAGTGGTTCTGCCTTCTCTATCGCCGCTCAGCCAGTGCCGCGCGTTCCCGGAGCCACCTCGGGGCGGGGGCTTGTCCAGAGTGGGGCAAAGCCCGGCCCGGCCCCGGCCCAGCCTCTCGGCCCCACCGCCTCCCCGGACCACGGCAGGGGCGATGGTCCCGCCAGGGCACCGCAGTTGCCAGGAATGGCCAAGGCTGGAGCCGCACCAGCCGCAGGGACGCGGCATCCCCAGCGCTGCCCTGCAGGGCGCTTGGGGCGGAGCCGCAGGATGCTGCGGGGGAGGAGGGCTCGGGGACCTCCGGGAGGGCTGCCGGGGTGCCCGGGGGTCTGGGAGCTTTGCCCCTGCCCTGTGCCCCAACACACAGCACCGGGAATGCCGCGGGGAGCGTCCCGGGAGACCAGGAGCGGCCGGTTCCAGCTTTATGGAACCACAGCCCAGTCACCGGGGGCAAGATAGACAACATGCTCATAAGGCAAGCACATTTTCCGTGCTGCAAAATTCCTCGGGTAGCTCCAAGACATTCTAGTCTACCAGTGTTCTCTGAACTATGGGAACGTCAGTTTACATGGGAAAGTGTCTCTGGCTATCCATGACTCTTCAGCAGACTCTGCAGCCTCCAGTCCCTGTGTAGTTGGTCACCATAAATTGAAGTAGGTTTGAGCACATGATATTAAAGAAACACAACTTTCATAGCACAGGGATGAAAATATTTAAAAATTCTAGTTGTTTTAAAACAGTGTTTCTTCTTCACTGGTAAACTTGCTATTGCTTTTTGACAGGTTTCTTTGTGAATTCTTATCTAATCTAATTCTTATATCCACTTTTACTCACTGATATCCCTTAATCAGGTTTACTTTTCAGACTTTCCCATTAGATTTTCATCACACATAGTGAATACTTGATTTATAAGCTGTGACTCAATTTTATCAACCTTAAAATGAAACTCTGTTTTTAGCATTTATTCTTTGGAGGGGACGTCTCATCTCAGTAAAATTTCCTTTTAAGTTCCATCATTTTGAGGAGGCTGTGTCCAAATTGCTGTCTAAAATTCCTTATTCAGCAAAGCAGGCATGAATAGTCCCACTTCTACCCAAAAATATTTAGGCATATGCTTCAGCCCACTGAAAGTGGTGTTGGTTTTCTACGCTTAATAGCTTTGTTAAATCAGGATTGCAATGTCTTAAAGTTCCTCAAATTCTTGTTTTCTATAAATGTGAATTCTCTGAATCTAGAATATAACTTTGGTTTGCTGCATGAAGTGTTCACCTGTGAAATCAATTCATGTGCATAGAAATGAAAAATCAATGAATTGAATGATCTTCCAGATTGTAAAACTGTCATTGCCATCTAATCTCTCATGTGCTCTTGGTATTAAATACATTAAATCTGTTTTTTAAATAATTGCTATTGAAAGGAGGTGACTTAGCCTTTCATATGAGATCACACTTAGTATGTTCATATCTTAACAATGGAATTTTTATAATGTAGCTATCAAAACTCTTTTCATATGTAAATGAATATAAGCACATTTTCCTCACTTGTAGGAGGCAAGCATCTCATATTTTTCATTTTAATCTTTCAATTGCTTCATTTGTCTTCATTTTAAATAGACCTATTCTTAACAAACAAAAAACTAGGAACTTTATTAATTTTGGTAAATTAGATCCCACTGCGCTTTTTACTTCATACCATCTTGTTTCTCTTGCCAAATTCTGGTGATGTCTATGTCTTTATTGTGATTCACAAGTCTGTTTGCCTAATTTTCTTCCCCCAGTCTTTTTGAGGAGAGTGAATCTGTGAGTGAGTGGGCGTTTGGAACCTGGGCAAGGTCAACCCACCACAAATTCATTTGAATTGTAACCACATGGACTATTCTTGATGTTTGTTGACACATACCCAAACTGCCTCCTTCTCCAGGTAGAACTGCACTTTTTTTTTAAATAACACTAGAAGTTGTTTTGGCTTTTTATTAATGACAGTTTTCACTGCAAGACCATAAATCCTCTTAACGTAACAAATATTGCTCCAGAGACTTTTAGGACAGTTTTTAACCTTGGAGTAGATATGATACACGAAAGAAGTCTTCCTTAAGTTCCCTGCATAAAAACTACTTTTTCCTAATCTCACCTCTCTGCACATGGCAGATCCTTTGCTGACATTTGCTTTTGTCACTGGAACTCAGTGCAACTCTTGAGTGGTCTTAAGCTCTTTAGCAGGATTTAAATAAATGTTTTCATATAAATGGTAAAATTCTGACTCAGCATGTGGATAATCTGTCATCAATAGATCCAGCAACTGTGGTAAATCCAGATCAGCAGATAATACATAATAAGATGTTTAATGGAAGAACACCAAATTGTAAGTTAATCTTACTGTAAATAAATATATTTTCTAATTAGTGATGAGGTTGTGATCCTCAAGCGCTCCTTGAGTCCAGAAGTTCAAGTGGTAGATTTTACTGTTTTGTTGTTTGTTGATTGTTTGGGGGTTTTATGTTTTTTTTGTTTGTTTTTTAACCCATTTCCATAAACATCATGAAGTCACCCCACCTTTTGGATAACAGGGAGAAAAAGCTGGAGGACGATTAGACTCTTCGAAAGCTGTGCATCATAAGAGATTAAATGAACAACCCTTACTGGCCAGTGTAGGCCCTTGATTTACAGAAGAGAGTAAGGATCAGAATCCAGCACCTTGCAGAGTGTGCCTTTCTGTCCTGATGTGTGACTCACCTCACAATATGCAAATGAGTAGTGATTTTCTTTAGATACAGATTGTTATTTTTGAAAAAGAAATTTTCCAGTCTTTGTATACTCCCTTGTTTGTGACAGATTTTAAGACTATTTCAGTGCAATATTACACCAATAATTTATGTTTTGTTATTTTGTATATTGACTTTGAATATGAACTCTTAAACAGTTAGAAAAGAAGAATGCAGATTTTTTCCCTTAAATATCCTTATTTATCCATTAATGCTATTTAACTGTTAGGGGTTTACTTGTATTTAATGGCAGCAACATTCACCACTTTATGTTAATCAGATCAGATAGGTGTGGTGAGAAATGGAGATTTGAGTATAATCAAAATGAATTAACTGCCTTACTTAGAGGCAAGTATTTGCAATGAACAAAAAGTCTGCAAATAAAATATAAACAGGAGAATCTTATTTTGACTGTTTATTCAAAGCAGCTTTACTGTACTTGTGATGCAGAATATAAAATATTGTGGTGACTTTCAGAGGAGGGTGGCTGCATAAGGGCACATCTATGTTTTTCTACGCAGTTGCATAGAAACCAGTTGAAACCATCTTGTTTCTGATGTTTAAGCCTGGGAGATTCCCAGACTCCCACTCTCTCTGTTAATGCCCGTGACTGTCTCTCACAGCTGAAACACTTGGTGCCTGCAAAGCAGGACCAGATCCTCATAGTTCCGTATCCTTCCTGAAGTGGTCCAGTGTCACTGGTCTTGGCTTACACAGGTAAGCTCAATAGAAAAACAGCTGTAGAACATTCGCACTTTTTACTTCTTTGGAGGAAACCCTGACATTGAGGGATCTGGGAAAACAGCTCACAAACAACTCCCTTTCAAAGCAGGGACTGCAGTGGCTGAGGGTTTCTGATTCAGTGTTTCTGCATTCCTCTCTGGCAGATATTTCTCTCCAACATGCCTTGGTATCTTATTTACCCGCTAATATGGTGGTTTTCATTGTTTCTGTGAAAGTTCCAAAATTACTCACTCCAGGTTATGGGTTTCACTGTCTAAATCAGCAGTTTGTATGTTCACAATGCTGCACCTTCTGTTCAGTGCTGATCTCCTCATGCCTCACTTTAGGATCTCAGGACTCTGTACATTCCTAGTTGGTTGTTTTACAGATAAGCTGCTGTGATCTTTAGTATGAAAACATCAGCATCAACCCAGCTTATAGCATTTGTTGATTCAGATGTTACTGCATTTGGGTAATTTGTAGGCATGTATCTAAATAATTGTAGCTCTGAGCTAAGCATGGAGAAAGTCAGAAGTAGAACATACACATAAGCCTCAGAAGCAGCTGAAGAAATGAATTTGTAGAGCATAACCAAGTTTTTGTCTTGGGAACTGCCAGTATATTTCCACATATATGCAAGAAGTCATACAGTGTGCACTTTTCTGTCACTGAGTAGGTTAGGGCAGTTATTCTTCCAGTTGTCACCAGCACCAGGAGAGTGCCGAGTCATTGTTTTCTACACAGTTTTGTTGCCTAATACAGTGATCATGGTTATAACATCTCATCACAGAGGAGAAATAATATAGTTCTCATAGCACAGTGTCCTCACAATGTGGAATGGACCTCAGCATAGATAAATTTCATGGCTTCTGAATTTCCTTTTCTTCAGCATAACATTTTGTGATCAATATTATATCAATAGACAGAAAAGGTAGTAGACAGGAAATGAAGATTGATTGATGGAAGACCAATGTTTTGAACATCCTCAGAGAGGAGCAGTGATTCAAATAGGAGTAGTCCTGCCTGTGATTTCACAGTATTTTCCTGTTGTAGAAGCCATAGGAAGAAAACTGCAAAATTAAATCTACCTCTACAAAAGAGGTCAAAGCAGAATAATGCTTTTTATCTTACATCCTTAAAATAGGATTTAAGCTTCTGCATTTCCTGAAGACAAGAACATGGACCACCTACTGCTGCCATATGACAATCAAGAAAAATTTTTAGATGTGCTCCAATGTTGTCTTCAAGATTTTTCCCTTTTCATATTAAGTGAGGGAAAAGGAGTCTTACAATTCCTGTATTACTCTGGGTATTTGAACTAGAGGGGAGGGAAGACTTCTTTAAAAGTTTGTCCCAAATGGGTGCAGAAACACCAAATATTGTCATGTACATTTATTTTTGAAAGATAAAGAATTCTTTCTAACACAGGCAACTCTTGAAATACTTACAACATGTAATAGAAATAGAGAGATGCAAGATGTTGTCCCTTAGTTGTTCCCTCCTCTACCTTTTTATTTCTAAGGAAAAGAATTGGTAAGTAATCGTTCCAAACTCACTGGTGGCCATGACGTTCCTCTAAGGTATTGGACAAAGATGCAGATTAAAATTGGATGCTAAATCAGGCTAGAGTTGGATGGCTGCAGTTCTCCCAGCCCAGCTATCTGCTTTGCTATCCTGATGAGTGATCAGCTCCCTCTTTGGGGTGAGAGATTATTTCATGAACCAGCTCTTGAACTAGGACAGATTTTACCCTTTCATATTAAATGGGTGAAAGGAGTCTTAAAATTCCTGTTTAAATCTGGGGATTTAAACTAGAGGGACATAGAGACTTCATTCCAAAGTAGGTGACAGGCAATGAAACATGCTGGATGTGCAAGATTCCTTAGGAGAAATAAGCAGCCACCTATTTTTGTAGTTTGACTATTTGCTATTTGAGAAAATAAAGGCTGTATTTGCTCTCAGGTAAGGAATAATTAAGATAATCACAGGTGTTGTTGGAGCAGTGGTTCAGGGACAGGGAGGGAGGCACCTGTAAAATGAGCTCTTCCCCCAGGGTCATGATGTCTGTAAAGGTAGCTGCTCACAGGTATGATCCATGGGGACTTCGTTGAACAAAAGAGATTTGTGGGGTATTTCCCAGGGGGACTTTTAGTATTCTGCATGACGGGGAAGCAGACTAAGATAAATCCACCTGTGCAAATGAGGAGAAGAGGTGTGATTTGCTCTTTCTTTCTTTGTGCTGAATGACTTCAATGGCAACCCTCCCTCTCCTCTCCAGGGTAATTTTATTTCTGGCAATTCTCAGGTAAAATGTAGTGGTTTCTATCATTTTTATTTGTTTAAAGACTGCCATTGTGCATAATACTATTAACTCTTAATTTCCTAGTTTATTTATTCAAGAATGCTCATCCAGCACAACAAAGAAGGCACTTTATTTTCAACGTGGCTTTCTTGGTTTCTTGACTGACAAGCAGAACACAGAAAATGGGAGTCAAATTTGAAATAAATCAACATTCATTGGTAAGTACTGCACACCATCCGGTGTCAGTAAATATTTACGATGGCTCAAATAACAGTCTGCTGGAGTAAAGCAGGGATTTTTATTCATGTGAGTGTCTGTTAACAGAGTGAAGTGATTTGTTAAAGTCAAGTCAGCAAAAGGAACACCTGGAAGAAGACAATAATTAGATTTATGTAGAAAATCAGTGAGAGAGTTTTGGTCCCTCACATAGTCCTGCATCTGGGCTTCTTTCTTTTATTGAATGCTTGGTGTGTTTTCTGGATAAGTTATTACACCTCTAATTGACAGAGCCATTAGTCTCCAATGATCTTGGAACTAGCTACTTGTATTAAGCTGCTGCTGGATTTGGCCAAAGAACTCGATGTTTGTTCCAGGAGGAATATGAATGGCTCCAAGGTAAAATGGGAAACATGGAGTTACCTATTTCCCCCTTCTTCCACCCCCACCACCCCCCTTTTTTTTTTCTTTTGCCCTGCTTTTCTTTCACATGAAGGTCTGACATGTGTGGTCTGAGGAGACAGCAAAAAATGGAGAATCTTCGCTTCTTGATTCTCATGCTAAAAAGATACTACTGCCACTTATTATAAAATGTACTTACCAGCCAACAAGGGTGGAATATATTAGAAATTGTTTTCTGACTATGTCACAGTACATTCTTATTTTTATCCTGGTTACTTGTTTTGGCTTTTTTTTTCATCATTGTTTGTTTGTATTAAATATAGGCTTGTAAACTGCTTTAATCTTTACTTCAGGAATAATTTAATCTTGGGGAATACATTCTACAACATCATTCATGACTTTTAAATGTTCTTGGTCAGCCCATGGAATAGCTTTGGCATTTAGAAGATCTTTAAGCTGTTAATTACTGTGTTTCCAGATTCCTCTGTGAATGTAATCTCCATAAATTACCACTCCCATAAAAAGGCAGAAAACGTATTGCCAAATCAGAGTCTTTAATATATCAGTAAATTTTGATGACAGTGCTGTAAAGAGTAAAACTTTCCTGTGCAATAACGTCTTTCACAAGTGTCTTACTGAGCTGCTTATGATACATCTTCAAAAGAATAATGACAGTATATCAGATTTAAGTAGCCTAGAATGCTCCTTGACACAGTGTTCTTTCAGCCTCTGTATTTTAACAGTTTGTAACAATGTTCTATGCACCCAAAAATAACAGCCACTGAAAATATTAGTGATGATGTGCCATGCTCCTGAGTGTTCAAACAGTATCAACATCTGGAGGATGCTCTTTGGTTTTGTTTGGAGTCTTTTTCTATAAATGTCTTTCTGATTTTATCATTGTGATTTTACACATTTACAGTATTAATTAATGCATATCTCTGGGAAAAAAAAAAAAAAAAAGCTCAAATACTGTCATGCTGTCATGTATTTATACCTGTAATGTAAAAACATATTGAGGGATATGAACACCTACAGATCTGCTCTTTGGTACAGCTGTTGTAGAATCATAGAATGGTTTGGGTTGTAAGGGACCTTAAAACTCATCTCATCCCACCCTCTGCTATGGGCTGGGACACCTTCCACCAGCCCAGGTCGCTCCAAACCCCATCCAACCTGACCTTGGACACTTCCAGGGATGGGGCAGCCACAGCTTCTCTGCCCAACCTGTGCTGGGGCCTGCTCACCCTCACAGGGAAGGATTCCTTCCCAATATCCCATCTAGCCCTGCACTCTGGCAGTGTGAAGCCATTCCCCCTTGTCCCGTCACTCCAGTTCCTGATGAAGAGTCCCTATCCAGCTACCCTGGAGGCCCCTTCATATGCTTAAAGGGCTTCAGTCTTCACATTGTTATCAGTCTAATACCTTTCTCTGGAACGTGGAGATTGCTGATCTGGATCACAAGAAAATTTTGATTTTTTGAAACAGGTATAATCTCATGTAACTGGATATGTTTATAAATCAGATGTCACCTGAGAAATAGGTGTCATTGGAGCATGACAGCCTTTAGGCTGCCTTTGTAGTTCAAGAAGTAGGGACTTTTGTAGCATGGTTCGTCTTACCCTTAGCCACTCAGTACAGAAATACATGGATCATGCTGTAGAAGGTGCCCATTTCTGTTCTTTGACTTTAAAGCAGTGGATGAGATCAGCTGAGCCATGGGTGTGTGCATCTTAACAGTTAAATCCAGCTGATGGGTTGTGGTGGTTGATAGAACTTAATTTTTCTGTTTGACCTGCCTGTGAAAGTTGTCTGTGTGAAGATTAAAATCTCTTGGACAGTGGAGATATGTTGTTCCTCCAGTTAGGAGAAAAACTAGATTCCATCTAGGGTGAAACAGGAGCTCAGGAAGAACAGAAGTAGAGGACAACAGGAATTTCATGACAGTAAACAAGCAGAATATCAGCTTATGAAGAGGCTTTGCAGGATTGGAAGGGCACGAGGTGAGCCAAACTGAAGGAAACCTGAACAGGTATCTCAGGATGCAGCTAATCCAGCAGAAGAACTGATATCAGGACTTCGTTGTGTTTAATTAAACTAAATCATGAAAGGGCAACTGTCTGCTCATGAAATTACATCCTCAAAACATTCATTAAGCTGTTTGAGCCCTGTCTAAAAATGACTGCAGTGGCTCAGTTTCACAAATCTGGCTTATCCAAGTAGCATAAAAGCATTGTAATTGCAACTCTTTAAATTTTCACACCATGATTTGATTTAGTTAGGGCTCTCTTTTAAGTACTTAAGCCTTTCATAAACATTTTTAATTTCAATTACTTCAGTGAATGGTATTATATACCTCCTATGATGTAATATAGCTAAGTATCACAGTTTTGTGCCTCCGTTACAGATGCACAAAATACACTTACACATTATCTGGTACTTTCTTTTACTATAAAAGTACTGAACTTGGAGAAAGCAGTGTTAGCAACAATGGAAACAAATTTGAGGAGGACTTATTTTAACTTTCTGTGCCTTCTTTTTTTTTTATTGACTGTAACTTAATTCCTATTAATCACTGATGTTCTAGTACTGCATTTAACTTGGGATAAACAGAATTTCCTTTATACTTAGATCTGATATTTGTATTCATGAAGTAATAATAAACAAAATGCAAATGCTTCTCAGAGGGAACACTGAGTGGGAGAGGGATTAACATTTATCTAGCACTGGAAAGTTTAAAATTTCTTCCAAAATATGTTCTATATTTAGCATTGATCTGTACCTCTTAAGTCATATATTAGTCAGTTGATATTGTAGGCTTTTCATTGAGAACAGATTAGACCATGTCAGTTTATACAGGATATGCAGCACTTTTCTGTTCTCATTTCATCTGGGATAGAACACAACAAATGAAAGATGGACTTGATCCAATGTGTTGACTTTTTAAACAGTCAGAATGAAGACACTTATTTCAAACAGTGGCATGAAGTCAATTATATGGCTCTGATATACATAGATTGTGATGTAAAAACACTGAATATTCAGCTTAAAGGACTGGCACATTAATGGATACTCCATGTGTGGAACAGAATCTAATCCTCACCCTTCCCTCTTTTGCAGTATCTGAATAAAACCCCTGGTTTGTACTTGAAAAAGACTATTTAAAAAATAATTTTAAGCTAGAAGTAATATTTACTGTATATCTGCAGCAAAATAGGATGGATGCAGCTGCTTTCTGTAAACAAGGAAACTATGTAAATAATGAGAGATAAATCATGGAGTTACAGAGGCAAAGTATGAACTTGTGGCAGGTCACTGATTTTTGTGCATTTAGCTCTGAGTAAAGTAACTTCAGAATCCTGGAAGAAACTATACTGAGAGAAACTATTGCCAAGCACGCTGATGAGATCTGTGTTAGTGAGAAGAATGGTGGCTCATTCAAATTTGACCCATAACTGGCTCAAATGCAACAACCACATGCTTTCTGAGAGGTGAATAAAATTCTGAAGAATTGAAAGAGTTAAATTCTGCAAATAAGCCCCCATAGCCACATCAGGCAATGGACTCGCAACATCAGCAAATACTTTGTATGTGTTTTGTGCTACAGAAAAATCTGTATTTTCACCCTCTTGTCACAAGAAATGATAAATAAAAATTAAATGAGATTTCTAATCTCTGAGTAATTTGTTTGGTTGTAATTGTGGGTTGTTTATAGCACTATAAAAATCAGAGATTGTTCAGGTTATACCTTTGTTTGATTTGTACTCCTTCATATTTGAGAAATTCAATTCTTAAAGTCAGGATTTCTGACCTGCTCTTCAGAGTAGGACAATGCGTAGGTATGAACAATTTAACTTGAATATGTAGAGATCTAAAATTTATTTTAAATGTAGCCATATGCAGTTCCAAATATAATATTTATTTTTTTCTGCTAGTTCTGGTCAATAATGAATGAGTTTTAGAATTTAACACAAGACACAGTGGAGTTCATGTGATACACTGTTGGTAAAGCACACTTATTGTAGCAACATTTTCCAGGGGAAAACACATTATTTGTTGTCTATGTTAATGCAAACTCTAACATAAGTCTATATTAAGCTTATAAAAATAATTTTGAGGACATTCGAGGAAGTTTTGTAGGCAACCTTTTAAATAATTAGATGAAAAAATGCAGCTTATTACCTTAATGAATAAAATATTATTCTGTCAGTAGGTCTTCAAATTCACTTCAAATTCATACGGCTCAAAAAATCCATGATTATAATGATGTGTTTCAGAATATACTAATCAGAAATATTTAGTAGAAATTTTAGGATTTTTTCTTTTGTTTTTTTTTAATGGCCTATAGAAACTGCATAGAAGAAATAAGAATTTCTAGCTAGAAAAAGATAAAGGAGTTTCTTGTAATTTTCCAGAGTTACAAAACAATTGATCATTCCCAATCAAGTCAATTTAACTTATTTCTGGTGCTGTTGAAATTCAGAAGTACTTTTAGAACCCCAGCAGAGTTCTTGTGAGGATGCCCTACTCTTATAACCTGCACCACTTCTATTTTGAGACATTACATTTTATCTGCTCAGTTCTAGGTAATTTCCACTTGTAATTTATCCAAGGGAATGTGATAATATATGATTCATAGATAGTGCAATAATAATGATCTCTCCATGATGTGGAACTTTGACAAGGATGGTGCAACCTGGAGTTTAGAGGAATGACTGTACCAAAAATCTAAAGTGGTGCCACCTCAGGAAGTCACTACATCTTTCTCCTGAGGGTTTTGGCCTTTTCATCTTAAACCGCTTTGTGCTTAAGCATTTAAATAAACAAACCTTAATGTTGTTTGGGAAGTACAGCTTGGTAACACAGTCCTTCTGGAATAATGGTGTTCTGGTTTACTAGGTTTTAATATAATTAAATTACTGTATTAACAGATCTGTGTGTTTTTCATTTGCCTTGGCTTGGGTAGTGCTGACAGTGTAAGCTCTTACCTGACAGTACTGTTTGGAATGGGAAGTTCATGTCTTTGGGAGATAATCAGGAACATGATGTGAGTACATTAATTGAATACACCTAGTCCTGGAAGGTTAAGTCAAGAGCAAAAGTCTAAAGGGGTGAACCAAGACAAGTTTGCTTCCCTTGAACCATTTGAAAATAGGGAAGACAACAGGTGTTTGGATCCTAATCAGAAAAAAAAAAATTAATTACGTTATGACTGTGGGCTGTGGGCATTTGCATTCACAATTCTAATTATGCATAAATTTGTGTAAATGAGTAACAAAAAAGATTAAAATAATGTAAAACAAAACTACTTGTGGGTTTAGGATTAGGCATGAAAACTGTAGCTGGTGAGAACTGATTTTCTTTTTTTTTTTTTTCCCTTTTCACTTTAAATTTTTATTTTCTGCTTTTGTGACTAAACAGTCTTTTAATCTTTTTAACATAATTTTTCACGGGGCTACTTGTAACGTAAGTTTTTCCTGTGTGGGAACTGATTAGTTTAATAGTCTGCCTTGGCACAGAGAGAGCTGCAGAGAACCTTCAGGCTGGGTGAACTGGATGCTCCATGGAGGACTACAATACAGAGCTGTGATTCCCTTTGGCTTCTTTCAACAGCCAGATTTTTCCTAAGGTTTGAATTTTATAAGTGTGTGTAACCAGAAAATGAATATTGAAAAAAATTTAAGACTGCTTTTCTAGTCTAACAATGTGAAGCTAAATAGGCAGAACTGTCCATGGAGTAGGGAAAACCACAGGACTTCACTTAGCAGCTAGAACTTTTAAGTATTGCCAGTAATTTAAATGTACTTGGAAGGAGTTTCCTTGACTGCTAATTTTGAATAGACTTTTGATTTAACTAGTTACTTAAATTGATTGATGGTTTAATTCTTCCTGGCTGCATGTGTGATAATATTGCTATCAGGAAGGAGCAATGTTTTCAACATTAATCAAACCACTGAGCATTTTCAGATGTCAAAATATTTTTAAGTTCTGAAGTTATCTTTTAGATATCCATGTTCCTCTCATCTGCATCAGTTGAAGTCACTAAGTATGTTCCCAGTTAGCTGGTACTGCAGAGAGAGTTGCATTTCCAATCTAAATAGATAAATCTGTGGCTGTTAATATCAAATCATATCTTGTTATATTTGCAGGGATAATAAGACACGGATGCATGGTGAGCAAAGCCTAAGAAGTGTGGTACTTTCAGCACACTTGGCAGTGGTTAAAATATTAATGAACAACCTGAGAAGGGGAATTCTACACTACTCAGGAAATCCTGATGTGAATAAAAAAGTTAGTTTCAGCCCTGCCTCATTAATCCCATCTGCCCACACTTAAGAAAATGGCACCTAAGTATGTTTTGCTTTCTTCTGTGTGCTGCTGCTGAGAATCCTGACGCATAACAGAAGTAATTGGATTTGTGCTAGTAGGCAAAGGCAAAAACAAAATGCAATGAATTGGAATCTGCTTTATGAGTGACCTTTGTGGAGTGTGCCCTGGGCACACCTTGTCTGCCACAGATCATACACACAGCCTCTGCCTCAGCGCAGGGAGCAACAGGCGGCAGGTTAGGGACATTGTCCAGGGGCACCTCTGGCCTCTGTGTGTTCGCAGTTGTTTCTCACAAAGGGAGAAGGCAACTTCTTAATGTCCCATCCCAAGACTAGGCAATGAAATGAGACAAAGTTCATTGACGGAATGGACTACACTTTGGCCACTTCTTTGGTTCCACTCTGGGAGTGTTCTGTACCTCCACAGGGAAAAGCTATCCGAGGAACTGGCTTCCCTGCGAGGCAGTTCATGGACAACCCATAATCTGTCTGAGTTATTATACTGTGTCACCCAGTAAAGCATGATCAAATCAGACATTAACCAATAAACCTAGACTTTGTGGTAAGCTCTACTGTGACAATGGGATGGCAAATCGCACTCCTGTCCAGGCTATTGCATGAAATATCAAAGGAGAACAGGATCATCATAACCTGATGTAAGACCCAAATCTTGGGTTTGTGAATGGGAACATTTAACTTTCTTGATTTAGCTCCTGCTTACTGAAACCTCCAAGAGTCCCTGGACTTAGACTAACTCTTCAGGTTGTTACTATTCTTGAATGAAGTATGTATCTTTCAATCTTTCACTAAAGAAACTTAGATGTTATAGGTAAAATCCTTACAAGGCATTGATTTTTATAGTGACCCTGCTGTTTTTATCACAGAAAATTGTGACAGTATCATATAAGCATATGAAACTCAAGAGTCAGAAGTGGAGTAGCAAATTCAGGGAGACCTGGCCACTGAAGAAATTGAGAAGGTAGGTGGTATAAGTAGTTCTGATAAAAACAAAAACAAACAAACAAACAAAAAGAAAGAACAGCACTGTGTACTTTCCATTTTGCAATAACTATGAGTGATGATCAAATGGCAATTACTGGGAGTGCTTGTCTGTTGTCTAGTTAAAAAAATTAATTAAAGGTCACTTATGTTAATAACCAAACCTCTTTCTAGTCATTTCTGTTAAAACATTTGGTTCCACATTCTGAGATCACTGGGAAATGTGAGAGATCTCAGTACTCTTGGAAATGCCTGATGCCATGTAGGAGGTCTCTGTTTACATCCAGTTTCGATAGAAATCTGCAGAAATATTTATAGTATGGAATTCCTACTGTGTTCTTACAGTTCATTAAAAGAATAGCAATGTTTAACTGAATTTCATCACTGACAACATTATTTTTAGCAAAATACATAAAGAGTGATTTTTAAATGTAACACTTCTTTCTTTTTGATAAGGAAAAGTTGTGGCTTTCCTTGAGAATCAAACATTGTTGAAGAATGTGTATACTACTGTAGGTGTTATTTAGCCAAACCTCAGAGGAATAAGTCAGATTTTTAGTAAAAAGAGAAAGGATGAGACACAAGTGATCATATACTGCTAAAAGCAGTGCCTGGTGGTTTGCCTGGTTGGATAAACAAAAGTTAGGACTGTTAATAACCAAGGGAACACCTGTAATTTAGGCTTTGAAAATATGATAAATGAGAGGAAATTTATTTAAAAGCAAACAAAGAACTCTGGTAACAGAATATCTAAGAAATATTTTAAATTGTTTATGGCTCAGCTGTGCAGAAGAGATGCCTACTCTCTCCCACTGCCACAGCCAAAGATTTAGAGGATTTTGCACAAATCTTTTCTGAGTCTTTAAAACATAATTTATGAAAGGTTGTGTGGCAGGCAAAAACCAATTTTTGTTAGCCAAGTTTCCTAAACTGAGGGCAATGGTTGATATACCACAAGACAGAACTGTTGGAGTAGACCTTGATTCTCCCCTTCACACCAATCCCTTCATTCAAGACCTCATGAAGATTAATAAAAGACAAATTACAAGTCTTGCATGTGGGTAAAACTCATGGAATCACAGAGTGGTTTGAGTTGGAGAGGACCTTAAAGCTCATCCAGTCCCAGCCCCTGCTGTGGGCAGGGACACCTTCTACTAGCCCAGGTGGCTCCAACCTGGCCTTGGACACTTCCAGGGAAGAGGCAGCCACAGCTTCCCTGCCCAACCTGTGCCAGGGCCTGCCCACCCTCACAGGAAAGAATTCCTTCCCAATATTCCATTTATCCCTGCTCTCTGTCAGTGCGAAGCCATTCCCCCTGTCCTGTCCCTCCAGGCCCTTGTCAATAGTCTCTCTCCATCTTTCTTGCAGGTTCCCTTCAGGCACTGCAAGGCCACAATGAGGTCACCCCAAAGCTTCTCTTCTCCAGGCTGGACAATCCCAGCTCTGCCAGCCTTCCCTCCCAGCAGAGCTGCTCCATCCTCTGACCATCCTGATGCCTCCTCTGGACCCTCCAGCTGCAACATGTCCTTGCTGTGCTGTTCCCCAGGGCTGGAGGCAGCTCTGCAGCTGGGGTCTCACCTTGGGGGCTGAGGGGCACAATCCCCCCTGTCTTGCTGCCCTCACTGTGGGACCAGCCCAGGTTTGGCTCTTTGGGCCACCAGTGCATATTTATCAGAGGAAACTCCTCAAACAGCACTGTGTAGTTGGTTTGGTCCATCAGTAGCAGTGATTAATGTGGTGGCCAGGTCTTCATCTAGGCTAATTGTGTACGTGTGTGTTACAAGGTGACTCTACAAAAAAGAAGTGACTCTTCCCTTCTACTTGGCATGTGTGATGCTGTGTCTGAAATCCGGCATCCAGTGCTGGGGCTCTGAGCACTGAGGAGAGAGAAGGGAACTGTTAGGAGTCCCTCTGAAAGGCACTGAGATGGGTGAGAGACATGATGCGTTGAAGGGAGCAGAAGTGTTTTCTACTTGTTTCCTGTAAGTTTTCATTTGACAAATGGGCAGTTTTCATAAATCAGTGGTGAAAGGGAGCATTTTAGTGAGGCTTTTGAAAGAAGGTGGATGACAAATACTTGTAACCCTGTGCTGTGTCTCTGCAGTTAAGAAAATTAAAAGAAAAAAAAAAAAGGAGGAAAATAAAAATTAAAAAAAGAGGTAAATAAAAAGAAGAAAAAGAAGGCAGTATTATTTCTTACATTTGCTTTGGGATCATTTACTGTGCTGTTCACACTCATTTTAAATCTTTCAGTGTAGACTCATTGTCTAAATGTAGATACAAAGAGAAACTTGGAGTAGTCTGGATGTAAAAAGACCTTTTTTTGGTCATACTGTACTCCGTGGGAAGAGACACTGCTCTGATGTGCTTTTGTTTTCTTTGGATTGACTTCCACAGGGAGGAACTATTCCTTAATCCACTGAAGAAATCAGGATTATAACAGCATTGCAGCACATTTTCTTCAGCAGTTGTCTTTTACACACTGAACCCAAAAGTTCCTATCTGGTTTCTTAAAGGCTCATCCACTGGCACAATGTAGAACTTCAAGGTTAAAACAAGGGAGAAGTCTTTTCATTTAAATTTTAGTATTCGTCTAAGTGAGGAACTAATGACACTGAAGACATATATAATGCAGAAAGAAATTGGAAAAGGTTCTTTGCATGTGACCGTTAGGGCACTACTTTATGACTGCAGAAGAAATTTGTCACAGGAACATTGCTATGGAGACAGAAACCTTCACCATCCTTTTATTCTTGTTTCAAAGCTACTTATCTCAATAAATGATAACCTCTGGTGATTTTTATATGGTGAATCAACATGTTTAACAAACGAATAATCTTAGAATTATTCCAAATATTGCAGAATTAATATTAGCTATTTTATTATATTTATATATCTATTCTGAATTGTCCAAGGAATTTATTTGTCTGTTTTATCATTTAGGTAGACTTCTGAGCAAGTGAGGATATGAGACAAGAATGTTTTCAGGAACTGCAATTTTAGGTAAAAATTAAGAATGAAAGTGGACTATGAATTTTAAGTTGTATCAAGAAGAGGGGAAAACTATATATTCTCAGCAGGAACAAGATTCTAATTGATTTAGAGAAAAAATATAATATGAACACATATTTTATCAAATTAGCTCACATTTATAATTTCAGATGTGAAATAATAAAAGACTCTTTAAATAACACTGGCTTAAGGGCAACAAATTTGCTGCATAAAGAAGGCAGATGAAGAGACAATTAATTAGAATAAATTGTTATTTAATCGTGTATTCTGCAATTGTGGTGAAATTTCTCACCTCAGGTTTCCTTCAAACTAATGTATTTGTTCATACCTACAATATGACAGGAGGGAACAGTAACAAAAAATATGAATAGGCTTGTTTGCCTTCATTTAAAGTACTTTTTTTTTAATCATTCATATTTAGAAAAGAGCATAAGTGATGGAATGATTGATTTGAGTTGGCTCAAATCAAGAATAGGAAGATGACTTGTGTAAGACTATTCAGTTATTCTTTCAATTTGGACTTGAAGTCAATTTTCAGAAGATTTTATCTTGGGGCTTACCCTCTCAGGAAATAAAAGCAGTGTGATCATGAACAGAACAGAAGGGATGATTTTACTCACATTATCTAAACTCTCTCCTGTTAGCTGTATCATCTTCCCAATCAATTGAATAAAGGCTGGAAGTTTGAAGAATTTTTCATTTAACTAATGTCAATAAAAATACTTTCACAATATCTGCCTTATTATAAAATTAGAAGTCAGCTACTAAATTCAAATGAAAATCTTTCTTTTCATTTAACTCTGCTGCTGATGGTAATTGCAATACTTACTCTGTGCATTAAAATAAGATAAAGTCTTCCCCTGTCCCCAGGTGAGAAGAAGTAATCAATTTTTTGCTTTTCTGTACCACTGTTTATGGATTCTATGAATTTTCTGAAATTTGTCTATTTCTCAGATTTGCTGCAGAATTGAGCGTCATCTAAATAATTTTTTAATCTGAAAGCAGGAAGACTCACAGTGCCTAAATTCTTGCTGTTGGTGGCAGAGAATAGAAGGAAAGAAAAAATTCAGTGTCTTTCTTAAGACTATTTATTATATTGTATTTTATCTTACAGGTTAGAATTAAAGGTGAAGCATTTCTGTAACCTTACTTTTTGTACATAAAATCTATAGCATCTTGTCTCATATAAAGCCTCATATATTGAAAGAATTAGGGGAATATAATATACACTGTGACCTTTTCAATATTCTAAAAACGGATTGCTGAACGTTTTACTTGCCTTCCTTGTTTACTGCTCTTCTCTTTCCGTTATTGTTAATTGTGTGGGGAAGGGTTGAAATGGATGACCTTTCCAGTGTTTTGTATTTCCATTGGCCAAAAGATACATCAGACTTGCAGAGTATTGTGTGCTACACAACACAGTTGTAGTGCTCTGTTTTATTAAGCCAAGTAATACATAACATTTTTGCAGTTATATGAAGCTGAAGGGCATGCACAGAGTGGCATTTTGTTTCAAAAATGTCCCCACTGATGATAAAAAGAATATCTGTGATACATAACTTTCAGAAGGCCCAGCTTCCTGAATCATAGATATTTATAGACATTTCTGACACTTAAGTTGGAAGATTTTAGACACCAAACCTCTTGAATTCATGTATATATTGCTGCCTGATAATAAATTTATTTAGTTGTACTTGTGGTAATGTGTCTCTTTTGGTCTTTACACTGAAATGAGAATGGAGAACCATCTTCAAAGCCTGTCTCTTATTCAGCAGGCAGTACTAGAAATAGAAGGGTGATATTTTCCATTCCAGTAATCCTTCAGATCAGTGCCTTGGAAACATTCTGTAAATGCTAAAGATCTGTGAGACTTAAACCTGTGAAAGAATTGCTTTTCATCTGCTTGTGCACTCTGGCTGCTGCAGTGTGTGGAACCTCAGCCCACAGTGGTGGGGTTTCTTTGTGCTCTGAGTATCATTTCTCAGTGTTAAAAGAAGGAGGGGGAAGGTATGGAGGCACTTTCAGAAAAAAAAGGTGAGGGATGGCCTTAAAATGTCTGCATAGTCTTGAAAAGGAGCTGGGAATGTTTCAGTCTAAGCACTCATGAATGATGGCAAACTGAGCTGACTTCCCTGAACATCCACATTGGCAACCTGCTGTGGTGACAGTGTCTGCTACAAAAGTAATAGAGATGGTGCAAAGAAATGCTGGATTGAGGATGATTACTGCCCTTTGAGACTCCAGTTAGAGCCCTGTGCACAGCCTTGGAACTCTTGGAGCACATCCAGAGGAGGCCATGAAGTTGATAAAGGGACTGGAGCAGCTCTCCTGTGGAGGCAGAATGGCAGAGCTGGGAATGTTCAGCCTGGAGAAGGTTGTGTGGAGATCTCAGTGTACTTTCCAGTGTCTGAAGGGGCTGCAAGAAAGGTGGAAAGAGACTGTTCATCAGAAACTGCAGTGACAGGACAGGGGAGAATGGGTTCACACTGGCAGAGAATAGGTTTGGGTTGGATATTGGGAAGGAATTCCTGGCTGTGAGGGTGGGCAGGCCCTGGTACAGGTTGGGCAGAGAAGCTGTGGCTGCCCCATCCCTGGAAGTGTCCAAGGCCAGGTTGGATGGGGCTTGGAGCAACCTGGGCTGGTGGAAGGTGTCCTTGTCCTTGGCAGGGAGATTGAAACTAAATAATTCTTAAAGTCCTTTCCAACATAAATCATTCTATAATTATATGATTTCATTGTTGATGTGTCTCACTATCCCCCAAAAGCTTAATTTATTCCTAATTTGTGTCTGGCTTCCAGTGCCAGTATCATGGTGTAAAAAAGGCATTGAATTCAGATGCATCAGTGACAAGTAACAGTCATCAGAAAAAAAAGACATTAAGAATTTGTCTTACTTTTTGGATTCTTTCTCATTGACACTTTAAATAATCATAGAATCACAGATTTTTTTTCGGTTGGAAGGGATGTTAAATGTCATCCAGTTCCAACCTCCTGCTGTGGGCAGGAATGCCACAAATAATGACATGGAATCAGGAATTTTATATTACACTGCTGTCTTGAGAATCATGACACAGCATTTGTGAGGTGCATTTGGTGTAGCAGCAAGGGAGACAGTAACAATAAGATAAGATAAGGCTAATGTCTGGGAATACTTCCAGGTCTGATGGCATGAGTGGCTATTGTGTTCAATCACTAGAAGCAAGGATGCTGGTAAAGCAGCATGTTGTGAATCCTCATTTTGTTTTTTGTTTGTTTATTTTTCCTTGTTTGCTTTGGTTTTGTTTTGGTTTTGGCTTTTTTTTTTTTTTAATTAGTTCTACATGATTCATAACAATTAAAAAGGTGGGTTTTGGCTTTTTTAAGGACTAAACTCAGATAATGGAAAAAAAATGTTCGGTAGCTATGGAGTATAGTAAGTAAAAATTAAAGTATTCTTGATAACAGGTTTTCTTCTTACAACCTTCACTCCTTGTCCATATTCCAAGCAGCACCTGCAGCCCTTTAGTGTGTAAAGTCAATAAAGAGAGCATATAAGAAAGGGCAGTGTTTGGGGGAATCCATTAATACAATAGATTTCTGCCTTATGGCAATTGTGAAACTCATATTTAAACTTTGGAAAGTCATTCCTTACAACTAAAGTCAAATTCTTTTCATTGGAGTTTTGATACATTTATTTCCAAGCATCACCTGCGATATACATACATGTGTACTACAAAAAGTCACACAGGTTCTGTATTTCAGTCCTGATTTTAAACGACTATAATTTCATGCATCTTCTTTGTGATTCTTTGAGGGCTTAATTGCTATGTCATTGTAATGCTTATCAGAAAGCACTGAAAAGCTTTAACTACTTTGTACTTTGGTTAGTTATGAATGCATGTAAAATTTAACTCTTTCCCCAGAAGCAAATAAAGTCCACATTTATTATGTTGCATAAAAGTTATGGAATTATTTAGAATAATTAAGCTAAAGACTGTCATGCCTGGGACTTAGCTCATCTGAATTATGTATAAAATTATTTTCAGAAAAATATTTTGTATTAAACTACTACACGTGAGAGAAACAGTACCTTCTGTGAAAGATTTTTTTGTGGAAAGTGCATCTTATGTCAATAAACTACAGATTTTTTATGAAAGCAACAGAGTTGTGGGTTCTTAATTTCTCAAATGGAGCTTATCAAGCAAAATCAAGAAGAATGAGAAATTCAGAAATGCAAAAAAGGCAGAATTTAAAAGCAGGAGAATGTGATGGAAGTATTAGGCAATATTAGCTATTAGTCTACGTAACAGATGTGGGTTAGGAATTCCACAGCTTGAACGTTTAAACAAAGCCATGCTCTAAACACTTAGATCAGTTTTATGGATAAGAACGTGGAAATTGATGAATGAAGAACACAAGGAATGAATAGAATCAAAGTAGGTTCAGGACTGTGTGGAATGAATGAATGACTGGCAGCCACAAGCACTTTAATGTCTCTGTGGTTCTGTCTACATTCTATATATCAAAATAATTACCATAGAAACACAGAATCACAGAGTGATTTGAGTTGGAAGAGACCTTAAAGTTCAACAATTTCCACCCCCTGCTATGGGCAGGGACATCTTCCACCAGCCCAGGTTGCTCCAAGCCCCGTCCAACCATGCCTTGGACACTTTCAGGGATGGGGCAGCCACAGCTTCTCTGCTCAAACTGTGCCAGGGCCTGCCCATACTCACAGCCAACAATTTCTCCCCAAAATCCAATCTAACCCTACTCTCCCTCAGTGTGAAGCCATTCCCCCTGTCCTGTCCCTCCAAGCCCTTGTCTTTCTCCACCTTTCTTGCAGGTTCCCTTCAGGCAGCAGAGGGATATTATATAAGGATGTTACACAAAGGTATAATACAAGATATCCCCCTGCAGTGGTTTCCTGGGAGTGGTCTGGGAAGCTCAGATGGCAATGACAGGCACACTGAAAGGTTTCACACTTGCTAATATTTCATAGAGCCCCAGGAGTGTGACTGTGCCAAGGAATACATAAGGGCCCTGTATGTAAGGAATAGAATCATAGAATGAGCCAGGTTGGAAGAGACCCCTGAGATCACAAGTCCAACCCTTGATGCAACCCCACTGTGATTAGCAGATCATGGCACTGTTGACACACTCAGTCTCATCCTAAAATTCTCCAGGGAGTGTGTGGCGGTTTTCACCCGGTGTCCACCCAAACCTCCAGGCCCCCCTTTCCCAGAGGGAAAGGAAAAGGAGAAAAGGCAAAAAACAGCTGAGAGATAATGGCAAAACAAACTCAGAGTAGCTAAGTAATTTATTACTAACAAGATAAGAACTAAAACTAAAAGTAATAAAACTGAAAAGTAAGAAATAAATCAGTCTTAAGAACACCCCTCTNCACCTGCTCCTCCAGGGAGGGGCTGCAGGGGGGTCTCTGCACCCTGATGGATCTCCATGAGCTGCAGGGACGGTGGGGGGAATAGCTTTCAGTCCTTCCCCCCTGCCCTGCTCCAGCATGGGGTCCCTCATTCATCTCCTCCTGTTCCGATCTTGGTCTCTCTCGCTCTGCGTTGTTATTTCATGGCTGGAATTTCTTACTGCGCAACACTCCTAAATTCTTAAATATGTTATCACAGAGGTGTGACTATGATTCGTAATTGGCTAAACTTTGGCCACCAGCAGGAAGTCCCTCCTGGACCTGAATGTCATTGGCTCCATGGGACAGGAGCAGCTTCTAGCAGCTTCTAACAGAAACCATCCTGGAAGCCCCTTCTACTAAAATTGAGCTACAGAAACCCATAACAGACAGTGAATCCACCCTCTCTCTGGGCAGACCATTCCAGTGCCTGATCACTCTCTCTGTAAAAAATTTCTTTCTAACAGCCAACCTTAACCCTCCCCTGGCAGAGCCCAAGCTGTGCCCTCCTGTCTTATTACTGGGTTGGAGAAGAGACCGACCCCACCTGGGCACCCCTTCCTGTCAGGGGGTTGTAGAGAGTGATGGGGTCCCCCCTGAGCCTCCTCCTCTCCAGGCTGAACACCCCAAGCCTGCTCAGCCTCTCCTCACGGCACTTGTGCTCCAGACCCTTCTCCAGCCTTGTTGCTCTTCTCTGGACCGGCTCCAACACCTCATCATTCTTCCTAAATGGAGGGGTCTGCACTGGGCACAGCACTCGACGTGTGGCCTCACCAGCACTGAGTATAGGGAAAGAATCACTGCCCTGGTCTGTGGGAGTCGAAAATATCTTAGTTTCAAGAAGCCTGTCTGGAACGTCGAGTTGCTCTTCTCTGGACCAGCTCCAACACCTCATCATTCTTCCTAAATGGAGGGGTCTGCACTGGGCACAGCACTCGACGTGTGGCCTCACCAGCACTGAGTATAGGGAAAGAATCACTGCCCTGGTCTGTGGGAGTCGAAAATATCTTAGTTTCAAGAAGCCTGTCTGGAACGTCGAGTAGGCCTTGGGAAAATGTATTGGGAGAATGTTGAAGGAACCTCCCTGGCTGACTCAGTCAAGTCTGCAGACATCTACTGCTCCAAGCTGCCTGCATTTGACAAGATTTGTGGGTTTCTGTGTATTCACTAGGTCGGATAGAAACTTTCCTTATCAATCCCTTTGTTTCTTATGTCTCGTGTTCATTAAATATAAACTAGTCTTACCTTCTTGAATACCCTTCATAGCAACCATAATGTTATCCCCTAGTTGTAATATCTCCTCCCATATTTAGCATGAGTCAAACCCTGGGATGAATATTCATTTGCTGAACGTATATATTGTATGTTGTAGTTTCAATAACTGTTCCTGTTTGACCCTCCACAAATGGGGACTGTGCTGAGCGCTACGCTGGTCCTGCTGGCCACACTATTCCTCACCCAGGCCAGGCTGCCACTGGCCTTCTTGACTACCTGGGCACACTGCTGGCTCATGGTCAGAATAAATTTGCATTCCAAGGTTTTCTAAAGGTAAGTTTAGATGTGGGATGCTGAAACTTCCTATTGGAACTGTAGTTTCTGTCTGAAATCATCTCAGGAGTATAAAGTAGTTGAAGCGACTATCAAAAATCAAAACGTAAGGGAGTAATGAAGAAACAGAAGAACTGTTACTGTGGGGACCAGTCTTTCTGACAGTCTGACAGGTAGTGAACAGTTTCTAACCTAAAGTGGACATTCTTCTCTCACTTACTAGAATAAATGAGCTTTACAAGCTGTGATACAGCTTCCTATAAATCACAAGTGTGCAGAGATGCAAAAGTTCCCACTAGAACATTCCTCACCATTCCAGTGCCAAGGTGTTATACTGCTAGGACCCAGTGGAATTTTTTCTTTTCCCCACCAACACAGATTGGGACCTAAATGCCTAGTCTTTCCCCACTGCTAGCTAACAAAGGAGGAGATGATGGTAGAGGTGGGGTGCCTGGCTAACTTGATGGCTGGGGTGGTGAGGGGGAGGGGGAGGGAGAGGGCTTTGTTTTCTTTACTCTCCCAGGGGAGGGGAAGCAGCACTTCTTTTTGGGGTGGCGGGGAGGAGACACGGCTCCTGAAGGGAGAGACAGCACCTTCGGAGAGCCTCTTCCCCTGTGGTTTGTCTCCTTCCCTCTATTCCTGCTCCAACCCCTGGGCTCTGAGTACCTGGTGCTTCTGAGAGAGAGAGACAGAGAGAGACAGAGAGAGAGAGAGGGAGACAGAGCCATTGCTGCCCTGGGTTTGCTGCAGGTCTCCTGACAGCACCAACTGTTAGTGTCAGGAGTTGGGGGTCCTGCCCCATCCCCAGCTCCCCAGCCCAGAGAATTTTCCTTCCTCCAGCCAAGGACTAGGAGCGAGTCTGCACTGCCCATGGACAGGGTGCCAGCCAAACCCTCTCTGCACAGCGCCTCATCCATCCCACACCACCCATCATACTGGAACTAGCCAGACCTGGCTGTGCCCAGGGCAGCCCCTTGCCTGGCAGTGGAGCGACATTGGCACCTGCTGTCTGTAAATATCATTGCACCCCACGGGAGCAGAGACTTCAGAGTGTTCAAAGGGATTAATTACAAATTGCTTGTTCACTTCTGGTTTCTTCATTTTTTTTTGCTTGATTAGATAGATATAGATAAGCACATTGTAGTTAAGAACTGTTATCCGTTCTATAATTGTATTTTTAATTAAAGTTTCTTCTAAATTTAAAGGAGGCCCTTTCCTTCTTTGGTTTCTAGTCTAAATAAATCTCTTAATTTCCTCTAAATTAAGACACAAGGTAAGTCAGTCAAGGTATAATGGGCTTGAACTGACTTGGCTCTCCCACAGGCTACTTCATTCTTCCTCTGAAGCTGTAATTCAAATTGCATTCCTGCCTTTGAAAACTCAAAAAAGAGCATTTGCTACTAGTTTTAACAGGAGAGAGATTGTCTGACAGTGTAAAACATAGAAAACAATTCTATTATCAAAAATAGGCCAATTTAAATGATTGAGACAGACGGTATGCAGGGCTCACCATTGAGCTGAGAGGGATGAAGCTTTATGGAGTTTCACAAAAAGCAGCTGAAGAATTGATAAACTACACAAAGCAAAAGGATTATTAATTATGCAATTCCATGGTCACATGACATTTGCCATCTATTCTCCTCTGTATTTATCTGAAGGAGTTCTCAAAAAAAGTTCTTCATAAACCAAGATAATCCACTGACAATGCTAGAGCTTTAGGTGGGGTGACTTTGTGCCACACTGGGTTAACAGGAAGACAGTACCTCATTGTGCTATTGCCTTAGCTTCCTGGATTCCTTCTTCCCAAGGTGGTGTGGCATGGCGGAAGACACAAAGTCTACCACACCCTATAAAGAGAAGTTCCCAGTCAATCAGAAAATGATACCTCAAGTCACAAAATCTACCAGTTTAGAATGTAAAAATTCTTAGGAATACACTAAAAGCAGTGCATTCCTGAAATATAGCTGAGTTTTAGAAGACTTTTTTTCTTATCCCAAACCACCTTCAAAAAAGGTTGGAATATATTTGAGTAAAGGGAATATGGAGTTTATATAAGTACTACAGTTCTTTAGAAATTTCTGAAGGTGCTTAAGTATCTCTTCTTGCACTTGGCTTCTTCCAATCCACAAGGCAGCTGACTCAGAAGACACTTCCGCTCCTGTAGTCCCTGGTCCACACAGGAGTGGGGAGATGGGCAGAGAAACACTGACTCCGTATGTAGGAATCAGCCTTCCCAACTTTTCCATCTAGTTTTTCCCCTTGTTGACTCAGCCAGCTTGAATGGAAGCAGCTGGAAGATGACCAGCTAACCTGTGGAAGGTACATCTAATTGCCAGAAATACAGACATGAGTGCAATTTCTAGCTCTGGAGCCCTGCAGTGGGTGAGAGTATCGCTCATCTCAGTATTTGGGAAATGGTAACAATGCTGGGCAACACTTCTCTGTGAGCAGAAGCAAATAAGAGGCCCCATAAAATACTGAAATCTCGTTTCACTAATGCCAAGCTCATTTTATATGTTCAGATCATCTCTTACATGCTCTCCAGTCTGAGAAGACAGTAATGGGAACTCTTCAGTTTGGCCTAAAAGTGAAGGGTTGCTCTGTAAGAAACATAAAATGGTTGGGGTTGGAAGGGACCTGAAAGCCCATCCAGTGCCACCCCTTGCCATGGTCAGGGACACCTTCCACCAGCCCAGGTTGTTCCAAACCCCGTCCAACCTGGCCTTGGACACTCCCAGGGATGGAGCAGCCACAGCTTCTCTGCCCAACCTGTGCCGCGGCCTGCCCACCCTCACAGCCAAGAATTTCTTCCCAATATCCCATTTATCCCTGCCTCTGTCTCTGAGAAGCCATTTCCCTTGTCCTATCCCTCTAGGCCCTTGGAAACAGTCTTTCCTTCCCTGCCTGAGGGACTGATGTTGGACAAAACCTGCTGGTGCTCCTGAGGATGCTGTGCAGAACACAGAAGCTCAGGGAACCAGAAGTTATTAAAGATGCTCTTTTATTTCGCCCCCCACCTCCAGGGAAATTGCCTGGTTTTCAAAATGCTGTAGTATGTATCACTTTACATAAGCACATTAACGACCAAATATTAGATTACTCTTTTGTGATATTTTCTCAGCTTTAATTTTTATTTAATTGAAACTGTTAGTAGGGCTGTAACATTTAGAAGAATGGCTGCTATAAGGTCAGGTGCTGTTTATCCAAAAGTACATATTTGTCCAGCAAGCTAATATTTTTAAGACATTGTAATATTAACCATATTATATACATTTTCTGAGAGATTGTGCTGGGGTGGGGCTGTAAGTGTTTAAAAAAATATTGCAAAGAATTATTACAAATAGGTTTTAATAATGAAATATGCAAGGCCATAATATTCACTGATAAAATTTTGTCAGCCTTCCAGCTGGAAGACAAGCCTTGAATAACATTTAATACAAAGTTAGTGATTCTTTTTGTAAATATTTTTGTGTCTTAGTTTACCTCTCCTCATCAAATGTGAAGGTCTTATGTAGTTACTGACTTTCTTTGTTTTCTTTTCTGACTACAGTCCTTTTTTATTCAAATAGAAAATAATGATGAGTTAATTTCAAAATATTTAAAAGAGTAAATCTAAAACCTATCAATTTTTAATGATATATAGTGCTGTTACAGCATTTTTTTCTAGTTCCCCACATGTAAGAAAATAAGTATGTGAAATGAAGTTTTGAATTATTTACCTTGAAATTTTCTGCATACACAATAGACTTTGTGCGTCTTTTTTTTTTTGTCCATATTTTTTTTTTAATGAAGCTCCTTGTTGAGGTCCTTCAGAATGACTTTTCTTTTGCCACATTGAAAACTCTGTGAACAAAGTTGTTTTGTTTTTTTTTAAAGAAATAATTTTGTACTAATATATCATAGATGGAAAGGGATTTATTAGGTAATTTTGACTTTATCCTGACATTAGATCATTATTCTCTCAAATTTATCATCTAGTATAGTCCATTAATCTTGCCATTTTTCTGATTCTTTTTTTTTCTTTTTAAAGTCAGATCTTTCAAATTCTGTTTATTTTTCTATAGCTCATAAACCATTAACCTCAGAGGTTCATAAAGAGCACATTAGGTGGCATCAGGAAGGAAGCTGAGTGTAGTAAGGTCTATGTAAATCTGGAAGATGCCCTCAGAATTGTTTCCATTGTTGGTAGTACTGAGTGAACTATGAATGTGTCTTTTGTATTCCCTGTGTTCATTTTCGTGGGAATACAAAGCCTCTCCTGCCCATCCAGTGATTCAGAAATTCACTGCTGGCAGAAACAGCCTTTGGGATCCTTTTCTGAAGACTCAGTCTGCACTATTGTACTAAGGAGCTATTAAAAGGCAGTTCTTTTTCCAGCCTTCCCAGTTGAAGCTCCTCAACATTCAACTCACTGTCATCCTGCCGTAATCGTCTCTGTGGGTTTTCTTCCCTTTTCTAGACTTTCCCAGACAGTGGAGCAGTGCCTGGATTCCATCTATGCTGGTCCAATAGTGTGTACACGGCACCTTTTGTCCAAGAAGACCCTGAGGGGGTTCTTGGAGGTTTCCACACAGACCTTGGTTTTGGCTGTAATGTTACGTAAGAGCATCTGATTCACCACCCCTGGGTGATGCAGCTTTCTTCCAGTTTTATCATCTTCTCTGTAATCTCAGTCTCTTCTCCCTTGGAGACGTCTCATGCTGTCTCATTTTCCTCCCCACCCTGGATCAGACAGACTTCCTTTCCTTACATACTTGTCTGCACATATGGACATATTTATAGTTTTATTCTCTCTAGTTGCTGGCATTATGGTAGAAAAACCCATTGCTTCTAAAGTAGCAGATTTGGAAAGCAATATAAATTCAGGTAAAATGGGCAGAATTTTAAAAGTACTTTCAAAATACTTTTTCTGTCATTTTTGTCCCTTCAGTTATTCAGGAAATCTTGAAGACATGAGTCTTGGAACTCCATCAGATGTAAATTGTCCTCAGACGTGGGCACCAAATATCCCGGGGTAGGATATCTTTTAGGCCTTGTTGGTTGCTGTGTTGGTAGAGCTGAGGTCTACAGAGGTATGGTTTTAGTCTCCAGGTTAGGTTTCAGTCCATTAACCTAGGAGAAAAGTGTGCTCCCTGCTCCCCCCTGCCACGTGGTCCCCAAGCCCTAGGGAAAGGACACAGAGACCACACAGCCTGGAAAGAGGGCAAACAGAGAGAGCTTTATTTGGAAAACAGGGGTTTTATAGACCTTGGAGGGAGTTCAAATCCTCCAATGAGGGGCAAGGGGGGGGTGTCTGGCTTTGGGCCAATAGGGATGAGGGAATTTACATTCAGGTGGGAAAGGGTTTCAGGTAACAAGATGTACCCCGCCCCTCAGCTCACAGAGTGGGGCTCCGGGAAGAGACACNCTGCATTGGTAACAGTAAATCTTTCTCCATCAATTATACTCTTCTTCACTGATTTCTTGTGGCATGATCTCACCCTTGCTACCCCCGACAGAGAATCTGAGATAAATGTAGCTTTTAGAAGGACTGTCTTACATATACTGTCCCTTAATTTAAATAATTCCTACCATAAGGAGACGGGTCTCTTAAATAGTCTTCATACTTTCAGCAGTAGGTATTTCTGCTTCCTGCCAAATGCATTGTTATGTTTGCACTTGAGCATGTACCAATAATTTGAGTAGAATTACCTCCTACAGACAAATACTTTACATATTATAAGAGCTTCCTCTGCCTCTAATTCATTTATGTAAAGTGAGATATCAGTTTTTTTGTTTTCTTCTTTACTCTGTCTACTCTATCCCAAGATAAGTCATTAAAGTCTGGGGAAAACATGGGAATGACCATTCATCTATCTCCTTCGCAGTGCTCCTCTAAAACAAGTTCTCTTTTTAGTGGGAGAGCTTTAAATTGAAGCAAATACTGAGATATATGTGGAACTTTGATGTTGTAATCAAAATTCTTCTCTGAAAGCTGATTTCCATGATTATGAAATTCTGGACTGTATTTGTTCTTGTAAACCCACAGAAAATGTTGAACTACACAATATGCCTTTATGTTGAATTGTCCTGGTTATGTTGTAAGTAATTGTTAAAGATCTGTGTGTTCATTTTGTTGAAACAATAGCAAAGCAGAAATTTGTAGATACAGGTAAGCATTTTATAGGTGATTTTTTTAGGCTTCAATAAACCAATTCCATGTTTATATGTGGATGATATATTTTATATAGAAAGAAATAAATACATATTTATATGATCTCAAACATGATGCCCCAGGCCTTACACATTGTGTTGAGCCTTCTGAAGTCCGAGCTTTGTTTTCAGTGCCCAGTAGCTCTGTAGGTCAGACAGTGCTATGGGAGGAAGGATATGCAAGAAGAGGCAGCAAAAAAGGGTTGTGATAAATGAGTTTTCAGGCATGTGCATGCTGAGTTGAGAGAATATGATAGTGGTTAATATTGTCCAGAAAATTGCCTTAAAATCTGCTTAATTACCTGATAAATGAAAGGTGGCAAATGTGGTAATTTTTTAAAAGGTGAGATCTGAGGATCTTTAGACTTGTAAATCTGATATTTATACCAGACAAATCAGCATAAACTCTAGTAAAGACAGAAGTGGGCACATGGTTTGGTATGATATGCCTTAGAAGAAACACTACAGCAAGTTTCTTCCATATTTTCTGGAGAGAAATGCAACAGAAGTTTTAGTGCAAAGTATCTTGATACTTGTAATTGTTTAACCTTTACTAATAAAATGAATAATTTTAAATGTATTGAAGTTGGTTACTAATTCCCATATAAGCAACAGAGAAAAATCACCAGGTAGCAATTTGTCAAGTATTGTTTTAATGCCAGGAGTGGAATATGGGAGGATTTAAGCTGTTTCTACTGCTTTTCTTTATGATCTCAGCAATTTCTCAGCCCTAATTGCAATTTATATAATTTGGAAATTTTTAAGAACATGCAGCAGCAAATCTGTTTTCAAAAGTAACACACAGTTATATAAATCATGTTTTCAGGGACAGATTTTCAGCTGGTTAGTCCATGTACACCTATTGTGCTTGTAACATGCTCCTTAATCATTACTGACATGNGGGAAGGGGGGGAACAAGAACTGGTTCTACCCAGATAGAGATGCCAAAATAACAGCAAGAGCCCTAATTTGAAGTATAGTTGTTCAATTTTTACCAGTTTCTGTGCTATGAGGTTGATGTTCAGTGGACAGGTAAGTGGATGCAATCTCCATGAAAGGGAAATAGCACCCAAGCTCACCCCTAGGGACTGTTGGAGCCAAATTGCATTTGGTTTGGATGAGTCTGAGGGTTTTGGACCAGTCTTGATGTCCTTCTATGAAGATCAACGAAATTCCTCCTAATTTATAAGAGCAATGGCAAGAAGGTCAGATTGAGTTACAAAGGGAAGCCTATGTTCTCCTTAGAGAATCACAGAATGATTAGTGTGGAAAAGCCCCCACGCCCAGGCCACAGAACCCACCCTATGCCTGATGCCCACCTTGGCCCCCAGCCCAGAGCACTCAGTGCCACGGCCAGTCCTGCCTAGGACATCTCCAGGGCTGGGCACTCCAAACCTCCCTGGGCAGCCCCTTCCAAGGCCTGACCACCTTTTCCATGGGGAAATTCCTCCTGCTGTCCCACCTGCCCCTTCCCTGTCCCAACCTGAGGCCATTACCTCTGCTCCTGTCCCTGTTCCTGGAGCAGAGCCCAACCCACCCCGGCTCCTTCCTCCTGGCAGGGACTTGCAGAGCCAGAAGGTCCCCCCGAGCCTCCTCTTCTCCAGGCTGAACCACCCCAGCTCCCTCAGCTGCTCCTATTGCTCTGGCCCCTTCCCCAGTTCCCTTCCCTTCCCTGGACACGCTCCAGCCCCTCGATGTCACTCCTGTCTTGAGGGTCCAGAACTGGAGACAGCACTGGAGGTGCCTCAGCAGTGCCAGCACAGGGGGACAATCCCTGCCCTGGTCCTGCTGCCACACTATTTTTGATGCAAGCCAGGATGCCAATGGCCAAAATGAGGTTCACTGATTTTGTTTGATTGTTTATTATGTCATGTAGTTTTCCTATATAATGTATTATGTATCCATTTATTATCTAATTTATTATGAAAGGGATCATGGTAATTTTCCTTTAAAAAACATCTTAGCTGAGAAACAAGGAAGAAGAACTTTTTTCCTTCAGAGAAAATCCATCCTTCGTTTTCACTTTGTAGTCACATTAAACACTCTTATTTTCTCTCTATGTGTTACAAGCTTAAAGGAAATGGATTCATTGTGCAGAGAAATGTGCAAGGGGCTGGGGCTGTTCTGTGGGTCTCACAGGAAGGGCACATGGATTACAGGGATGAACTGGGAGGGAAGATCTAATTCCAGATCACCTGCTTGGCACAACTATGTATTTTTGTCTACAGTCAGTGTTGAGAAATTTATGGAGTTTCCCCCTTTGGTGAGAGCAGGATGGCTCAGCTCAGGTATTGTCCACTGCTCTCATGTTCGGGGAATGTATCTGCAAGTTCATAACATATTCGGTTGCTGATGAAGCTAGAGAGCATCCTCTGGCTGGGACTTGTCCCTCAACCCTTTAAATCAGTTCTGCTTTCAGGTACTTCGATGTTTGCTGTTGACCTTCCCCTCAGTTTTCTCCTGCACTACACAAAACTCCTTTTGGAATTCTTCCAGTAATTGATCTTATCTTTTCTATAGGCGAAGGAGCTAGTTACAGCACACAGTGAACCAGTATGGTTTAACAGTGAAGTAACTGTTGTTGTTGCTGTTGGCTAGACTTCACGAACGAAGATTTTGGGATAAGCCCGCGCAATGGATTTTTCAGGTGAGGCACAGTGTGCGTGGAACTGGCCCCACCCCCTTTACTCCTGAGGCTCATCTTGCCACGGCCGAGCACGCTCGGACGGTGACAGCGAGTTCCTCAGGATTCGAACCGGCGTCCTCAGAGGAGGAGCCGCTCCACAGGTGGGGGCCTACGCCACTTGGCCAATGCCCTCCACGAAGTAACTGTAACTAACTGTTTATTACACACACAGTTCTTACTTTTATACAGTCTGTGTTTTTCGGTTATGTGATTATATGAAATGATTGGATAACTCAAACTGTCCGAGCTCACACGACCCAAGTTCCACAGTTCATTGGTCTGATATTAAGTTGCTCCACCTGAAGTCCACCCCATGGATTCTTTCCAAGGACTTTCCAGAGGAATTCGGGAAGGCTTGCAGCTTTCTTCTTAACGAACAGGTGCAGATAAGAACCTATCTCAAAGCTATGAACTATTCCTTTACTAGTGTCCAAAAATATGCAAACAAAGGCCTGCTTCTCTTGGGAACTGTTACATGAATATGTAACATATGAAACATATGAAACATAAAGATGTTCACAAAGTGTCTATTTTCCTGCATATTCGCCAACACTTTTCCTCCAAGATGGTAGACTTAAGATGCTTTCAGCAAAAACAAAGTACAGTTTATGTGTTCAAGATATATACAATTTTATTACTTTTTAGTTTACTGTGGATACTTTGTGATGGAGAGCACAGAGCAAACTTGTCCTTTAACAGAACTTTCCCAAATTATTCTGTGTGACTGCAAAGAACCAGTGAGGGTTTTCATTTTAATTACCATAGTTCTTTATCTGTGGGAATGAATATATGGCTCTATACCAAACCCATATATTGAAAGCATATAAGTCACTTCCCAAATTTTGAAGTTGTAATGTATCATTTAAGGGGCATTCATTTAAGCATTTTTTCTTTAGTTGATTTTATCTTATTATTTATAAAATTATTTTAGTGAAACTTCATAGAACCATACAATGGTTTGGGTTGGAAGAAACCTTAAATCTCATCCCAACACACCCCCTGACATGGGCAGGGACACCTTCCACTAGCCCAGGTTGCTCCAAATCCTGTCCAACCTGGCCTTGGACACTTCCAGGGATCCAGGGTCAGCAATAGCTTCTCTGGGTAAAATTAGCATTGATAGTTTCAGCTGTAGTTTTAAAATGCTTACTTCCCAGTGTTAAAGGTCTCATCTCTTCAAATTTCCTCAGTCATTTGATGGGAAAGGTTTATGAAAAGGTTCTTCACCCAGAGAATGGCTGGTCACTGGAACAGGCTCCTAAGAGAAGGGGTCATGGCACCAAACCTGAATTCTGGAATTCAAGGAGCACCTCGGCAATGCTGAGTCATTTGGCTTAGTTTTCAGTAGAGTCTTGCATGTATTTGGACTTGGTAATCCCTATGGGTTCATTCCCACTTGAGATACTCTGTGACTTAGGAAAATCAGAGCATATTTTGAGTAAATTTAATTAGAATGTGTTTTCTTATGGGGCACTGCAGTAAAAGAAATCTTCACTTTTCAGCTTATCTTTATGATGCAGGACATTGCCTTTTTTGCTTCTAAAGTAGATTTCTTCATAGGTCAGAGCTTTCTAAAAGTTATAAATACATTGCTAAGCATTCTCCTTTTCAAAAATATCAGAGAAACCACAATATAATTTAAAAATTAAGTTGTATTTTTTCCATTTAATTCTACAAAAGATTTTAATCTACTGTTTTTGGACAATTTAAAATATAATTAAGTATATTATAGAAAATACAAGTTTTACTAATCATTGTCAAATTCAAGAGACAAACATCTGACACAGAGAAAATCAGAACAAATGAGAAATTCTAAAGGACAATTTTTTGTACCTGGAAATGTGGTACATAGACTAATACAAAACATGCACATTCTTTTACAAGCTATCTCATTCCTACATGGTATTGAGCAAAACTAACTGAATTTATTAACTATAACATCCTATTTAATAAAATAAATAACAGTTAAAATTTCTCTTATGTTGTTCAAGTATTCTGGGAAAATATTTCTTAAATTTTAATTAAGACAAGTTTATAACAGCAGTAGTACAATAATATGATATTGTTATTAAAAGCATTTGCATGAGTATTGATATTTCATATGGATTTTGAGAGAAAATCTGTTTCCCAATTAAAAAAAACTAGAAATGTGCAAATTTAGTCCCTTCCTCTTGTGAATGTACAAATTTAATTTTCTCCTCGTTCTTCTCTGCCTTTAATTTTTAATGAGCACTGGTCATTGTGCCTTTGCAGGGCTCAATAGTGTCTGTGCGTAAGAAACAAAGCTGAACACGCTCATTGGATTTGGCATGGGAGATGGGTTCCAAGGAGAACCCATTTTAGAAAACTAAGTCAAGTTTGCCATGGTTTCGTGATGCTCTGGATTACTTTCTTTCCCTTGAACCACCCTGGACACTCATCCTGTCATGCTGATTCAAGGTATTGGTGTAAAACTAATCACTTTTGCAGGGCCAGGGATCATCTTCCTGAGTCAGGGAGAGCACTGGCAGCAGGTGAGGAGGGGCTCCTGCCCCTCTGGGCAGCCCTGGCAGGCACATCTGCAGGGCTGTGTCCTGCTGTGGCTCCTCAGCACAGCTGGGCCAGGGAGCTCCTGCAGCGGGGCCGGCGCAGTTGCCGAGATGCCCAAGGGCTGGAGCAGCTCTGGGAGCAGCAAAGGCTGAGGGAGCCGGGGCTGTTCAGCCTCCAGAGCACACCCTGAGAGGGGACTCCCCGTGCCTGGCAGTGCCCGCAGGGAGGGGGCAGAGCAGGGAGCGGGCTCTGCTCGGGGGGCACAGCCCTGGCACGGCAGGGACGGGCAGGAACTGATGCCCGGCGAGTTCCACCTGCACAGCAGGAAGAACTTCTTTGGTGGGCAGTGCCCCAGCCCTAAGCAGAGAGCAGAGAGGGTGTGGAGTCTCCTCTCTGGGGATATTGCAGAGCCCTGTGGACACAGTGCTGTGCCCTGTGCTCTGGGATGGCCCTGCTGGGGCAGGAGGTGGGACCAGATGAGTCACTGCGGTCCCTTCTAGCCTGACTCATCCTAGGATTCTGTTCCCAAAACCATTAAATCTCGCTGTAGGGTCTTAGCGCTTTGATGGACCTGGGGCCAAGTTCACACATTTCAGCAAGAGACAGACCTTGGGAAGCTACAACCAGTTTAACGACAAAGCAATGACGTGAATATTTTTTTTGCTGAATGACAGATGAACTTTAAATTGATTAGGCTTATCTAATCAACTTTCTGTGTATGACACAACATAAAGGCAAATTAGTGGAGACTTCTACCATGAAAATGCTTTCTGGATTTCTGAAATAATTTGTTTCTCATGATTCTTTTCCTTGTTCTTGGAGAAGGATTTTTTTCCTCCATTTTATTAAAAACCAGAGTATTAAAGTACAGTTCAGATACTTACTGTTAGAGCTGGAAACTAAATTACCAGTTTTCCCTATAATGCAGGGTTGCATTTTCATTTTGTCTGTCCTTTACCCAAAACACGATACAAAGCATTCTGGATTCTTATGCTTTCCAGTCTTTTTATTTTTAAATTATAAAAAACTGTTCTGGAATTCTTTCAGGAAAAAAAAGTCATTATATACCTTACAACTGTATTTTTATATCCATTTAAAATGTATGTATGTATTAATTTACACATTCACTTCAGCTTCATATGTGATCAGGAACGACAGACATGGTGTGCCCTGGAGAGCTGAGATGGGGGCGTGATCCAGCAGCTATTTTTATGGAAAGATGACAGTGGTATGATATGTTTCCTGTCTATTCACTCCCAGATGGTGGGGTATGAACCTGCAACAGAGCCAAAGCCATGGGGTCACACTGTCCTCAGCAGTTCCACACTTGTTTTCGATCACACATAAGTATTCAAATTTGTTGGCTACTCCGTTACTGATCCAATTTTTCTGCAATGTCGCTGCAAGCACTGGAGGCTGCACACCTTGTGAACTTGAACAGACTCACTTGCCTGCTTGTGGGAGACAATATTCCAGGCAGGAGTGGTTCAATACACCCAGTTTACAATGACATAAAATGGACTATTTATGCCTCCTCAAAGATGGACTGCTTTACTCCAGGCTGTCTATGCCTCAGCTCTCCTTACATTTTGTATGTGGAAATTGGAACAAATTTTATATTGAACAAATCACACCTATGTTTTTCCATTTTTCTCCCCTCTTATGCAGAACCTCTTGTTTTCCCAAGATTTTTTTTTTTCCTAGATATTTTGAGTCAATATTACAGGAGAACAATTGTTCAATAAATAACAGTGTTTGTCAGTTTGTGCTGACATTCTTTTATGTGTACACTCATAAATATCACTTGATAGAATATCTAACATTTTACAAAAGGCATGGTCCAGCAAGGTTGATTACTCAACCCTGATAAATCCATCTCAGTGAGAGGCTAAAATTGTAATAGAGTGGATCATAATATTCTCAGAACAAAACTAAGAAATAGAAAACAGTGCTCATGGAATAAATCTTCAGAAGGTTTTTCATCTTTTTAAACAACTTTATCATAGTCTACTACTGCATTTTGCTCAATTTCTGAGAATTTGAACCCCTACTGAACTAAGTATTCAACCATTTTAGTGTAAAATTCCATCAACCAAAATGTCTATGACTGGGTTGTCTGATTATTTTCTTTCTTAGCTTTGGTTTCACATAAATCCAACCTGTGACTGATCCCCACCTTTTCACCCAGACCAGAGCACTGAGTGCCACATCCAGTCATTTCTTGGACCTCTCCAAGGATGGCGACTCCACTACCTCTCTGGATAGTTTCAACTCACCTTTTAGCATCCCCTCTATAACAATAGATATTGGTGATAGTCATTAAAACTACATCTAAACTGTAAGAAATAATGTATATTGTCTTTCTGTATGTGGTGCTCGGCCTCTGTCGAGGGTTATGCTGTAGCTGTCATGGGGAAAACCAGGATTTGTATGTATTCTGTATTACTTTAAATATGCTGCTACTTTGTAGTCTTGAAGGTTGTTATAGGTTCAGGTTCTAAAGGAATTTTTCTTTCCCCACCCTCACAATGAGGAGTGAATTGTCCCAGCCCGGGCCATTTGTCTCTAACAAAGGAACCAAGAGTATTGGTGCTTAAGGGTGGGGGGAGAGGGGCACACGAGTTTTTGGAGAGTGGGCAGCAGGAGTCTGCAGGGAGAGACGGCGGAGAGAGGAAAACCCCGGGAGTCTTGGGTTTCTTTCTCGCTTTTCCTGCTGTTTTCCCTTTCCCATACCTGGATTACAAAGCTTTGATTTTTTTGGGACTGTTTGTTGACTTTTGCCCGAGAGAGAGAGAGAGACAGAGACGACATTGCTAGCCGGGGGGCCCCTTACACCGGGCCTTCTGTGAGGGAGCCGGCAGCGGCCATCCTAAACGTGGGAGAACTTTTTTCTTACATCGGAAGCTCCAGCCCGAGACCAGCAGACCCGAGCCTTTCGGAGGGACACACCGGAGTCTTTCTTCCCAT
>VXAU01000114.1:160423-172513 GCA_013399695.1 Formicarius rufipectus | reverse complement strand
GAAACGGGGGTGAAGTTTTGGCACCGGCCGGGGAAACGTTTGCGGGGAAAGTCGGGGGGTTTGCGGTAAAGCCGAGAGGCTGTCCCGAAACTGGAGGGTTTGCGGTGAACCCGCGGGGCTTCTGGGAGAGCTGAAGGTCTCCTGGGGGAGCTGAGGGTCTGTGGGGGACTGTGAGGGTCTGCAGGGAAACCTGAGGGTCTGCTGGGAGAGCTGAGGGTCTGCTGGGGACTGTGAGGGTCTGCTGGGGACTGTGAGGGTCTGCTGGGAACTGTGAGAGTCTGCTGGGAGAGCTGAGGGTCTGCAGGGAACTGTGAGGGTCTGCTGGGAACTGTGAGGGTCTCCTGGGAGAGCTGAGGGTCTGCAGGGAAACCTGAGGGTCTGGTGGAAAATGTGAGGGTCTGCAGGGAAACCTGAGGGTTAAAAGGGAAACCTGAAACTTCGCAGTAAACCCAAGGGTCTGCCCCAAACCCTGAGGGTCAGCAGGAAAACTTGGGGGTTTGCCCCAAAACTCGAGAGTCTGCAGGGAAATCTGGGAGTCTGCGCCGGAATACCAGGGGGCTGCTATAAAACCTGGGGGCTGCTATAAAACCTGTCTGGAGTAAAACTGGGGGCTCTGCCCCAAAATTTGGGGGTCTGTGAGATAACCCAAGGGTTGCTGGAAAACCTGAGGCTCCACAGGAGGACCTGGAGGATCGCAGGAATCCCGAGGGTCTCCAGGAAAATAGGGGGGGTCTGCAGGAAAACTCGGGGGTTTGTCCCAAAACCTGAGTGGCCATGGGATAACCCATGAGTCTGCACTTGGGGGGCTGCCCCAAAATATGAGGGGATGCTCCAGAAACCAGGGATCCACTGGAAAACCTGGGACAGCTGAGGGTCCGCAGGAAGCCCCAGGGGTGCTCCCCAAAGCTCCCGGGTTTGCTCGCGGGGGTCTGTCTCGCCCGAGGTGGTCCTGGAAGGCAGGACGGACACGTGGGCAGGAACAAGCCCGGCCTGGGAGTGGGCTGGACTCGGCCGGGCCTCGGGCCGGGCCGGCCGTGGGGCGGTGCCAACGTCCCCCTGGGAGTTCTGGGTGCCAGCACTGGGAACCGGCTGGTTTTCCCCAATTTTAAGACAGTTTTCCCTCTGCCTCGACCGCTTTTTAAAAAAATTTATTATTTATTTATTTTCGCATTTCCTGGCAGTTTTCTCTCTGTGCTGCTCTGGGGGGGGTTTAGTTTGTACGTAAGACAAGCTCTATTGAAAATAAAGTTATATCCTGTCTGTGGTCTACCACCTTCTGCTCACCCCCAGCTCTGCTGGGTTTCACTGAACGTGTCTAGAGGGCTTCTGGAAAATGCAATTAATTATTAATTTTCTGTCTCTTTCTAACTTTTCTCCCCATTTTTGTCCTAAGAGTGGGGAAAACGCAGCTGTGAGGGTGGCTGTGCATGAGCTGTGGCAGTTGCTGTAGGTAAAATATTGGCAATTTGAGTGTTTAGAAGTAACTTAACTGCACAAATTTTCATCTAGGAGCAAATTCCAAGCAGAAAAGTAAGTGTAAGGGAAGAAAAAGCTTCTCTATTTGCTTTAACTTGAGGGAGACCTTTAAATATAACTCCTAAAAAACTTAGAAATCAGTGGTAGGAGTATTTATTTGAACTTGCTAAGTACAAAGCACCAGTAAATGCCAAGAAAATGTGTGAAATACTTTATTTTTCATTACTGTTCTAAGCACAAACTTTTAACAGAGAAAACTTGTATTTTTAGTGGACAGTTCTCTTTCAAGCTGTAGATTTGATTTTTTTTCCTCATCTCACTGGTACAGAAAACTAATTTTTTCATAGTTTCTCAAGAGTTTAATGGATTATCTTACCTGAACCTGAGTCCATCCCTGTACAATCAGGGCCTGAACCTTCCAGAGGGTCAATTAGATAATATCACCACACAGATGGAGCTGAAATTCCCTCTTTTGTGCCACTAGTCCCTAAATCCCACTGTCTGATGATGCCACTACCTGGAGCAGGCAGGCTGTTCCCTCCTTCCCACTTGGCTTCCCTTCCTTCCTGCTGCCAGGAGCAATTCCAGAGGGTCCTGCAGGACAGGACTTGTCTATAAACAACAAGCTGTGGACTAACTGTGGGTTCAGAAAGTGCCCCAATGAAGTGGCTTTGCCTTTGGGAGCTGCTGGGAGCCTCTGGATTGGTTTCCATGCAGAGGGAATGATCCTGATTCCATCGTGGGCCTGTGGGAGAGGCAGGACCGGAGTGTTAGACTTTCTTAGAGCTGCACGAAATCAGAGGGTTAGGGTAGTTTTGGGTGTAACTGGATGTCTCTGACCTCAATAAGGGCCAAAGGGGATCAATCCCTTTGCACCCCAATATTTTCAGCTTCAATCTGGGGAGTCCAAGGAGTCTCTGGAGAACAAAGAGTGTTGTCCCAGCTTCCCAAAGGCACATAGGGAATTTTAACACTAACTGTGGAGATCTGTTCACAGAATCACTGGATAGCCCATTCAGTGCCACCCCCTGCCATGGGCAGGGACACCTTCCACCAGCCCAGGGGGCTCCAGCCTGGCCTTGGACACTCCCAGGGATGGGGCAGCCACAGCTTCTCTGGGAAATCCATTCCAGCCCCTGCCCATCCTCACAGGGAGCAATTCCTTTCCAGTATCCCACCTATCCCTGCCTTTGGCACTGGGGCCCAGCCATATTTTTAGCAGTGCTCCTGAGGGAACTGCAGAGGGAACCCCGAGTATTTCCTGAGCCTGGAACAGGCGAGTTTTTAAACCTTTTGGGCCACCTACATCCCCGGAGATGCATTTTCCATGTGAGGCACTAAGCATTTCCAACGGGCCTCTCCACAGGCTGGAATTTTGTAGCTGTGGCTGCCCCATCCCTGGAAGTGGCCAAGGCCAGGCTGGAGCAACCTGGGATAGTGGGAGGTGTCCCTGCCCGTGGCAAGGGGTGGGATGGGCTGGGCTTTAAGGTTCTTCCAACCCAAAGCAGTCTGGGATTCTATAAAACAGCTCTGTGGCATCTTCCTTAGGGAAAAGCTTGAGGAATATGTGGGGAGAGGATGCCCATGTCCTGGCTGTGCAGGACACAGGGGTTCCCTCTCCCCCTGTTTCAGGGCTGACTCAGCATCTCGTTTCACAATTTCTGGTGTGCACCCAAAAATATCAAAGGATGTTGCAGCCAAGGAACAATGAGAGAAGATTCGCTATAAAAATACCCTTTTTGCTGACTAATTCCCTTTTTCTTTGGAGCAGGGGGCTGTGATGTTTTTGGAACCCTTTCAGGTGTGGTTAATATTCCAGGTGGGAAAGCTGAAGGCGTTGGAGCTGCCATAGCTCAGATCCAGGTGGGCTGAGGGTGTCTCCAGGGACCAGCAGTCTTACCTGTTTGGTTGGTTTCATACAGAAGTTACTTTCAGAACATATTTTTACCCAAGAAAAGAAATCCTGTTGACCAAACCCATCCACCTGTCTCAAGCAGAGGAGAAAAGAAAGCTTAAAAATCAGTGTGGATGGGAGGACAAGGTGTCTTGTGTGGCTGTTCCTCCTTGGCTTCTTCCCTGAGCTCAGGGAAAAATCATTGAATATTTAAAGAAATTCAAAGACCTGACAGTGTTTTGGAGCATCTTGTACCCATTTCCATCTAAATTATATCCCTGGAAAAAGAATCTCTTCCACAGGCTGGGCTTGGAATTAGCACAGAATCTCTTCCATCAACTTTTTTACTACTTTCAATGACATGGGTTTCTACATTGGCAAAATAAGTTACTGCTGCTTGTGAAGAAAAGTTCTTGGAAAGCACAAATTCCCAAGGACAGGGCCATCGATGTGCTGTCACCATGTCCTTGTGTCAGCTCCAGGTCAGCATTCCTTGTTCCCAGGAATAATGAGTGTCAGTTCCAGGGTGGAACACTGGAAGAACCCCTGCAGTCATTGCTTTTTGGTGCCTCCCACAGCTCCAACTGGTATCCTCAGGATTTTCCTATCTTCTACTGGTTTTACAGCTTTGTCCGAGCCAGAAAACTTTATCTTCTCATGCACCATTTGTACAGTTTTTCAGAGTTCAGTTTATGGAACTGAACCCACAGGTAGTACCTGGAATTTCCAAGGAGGCTGGAAAAAAAATGTCAGTATTTGGTGAAAAACATTAGGGATTTGGGTCCAAAGGCTCCATGTTAAAGGGGGAACACACTTGGCATCAGGGCTAAACTCATGGAAGTTTTTTTCTAGCTGTTAAATTTCACCGTTTTCCCCTCTAATTGCTAATGAATGACAAAGGTTTATATTTTGAATGTATAGATGGGTATCCCCAAGGCCCATCAGAGCCCAGTCCAGCTGCCTGGATCCCTGTGCACAGCCCAGTCCAGCCACCCAACAATGGATTTATATAACTGGAATAGCTGGGGAAGTGAGAAACTTCCTTCCTCTTAGGATACAATGCCAAGGATGTCAAACCCCCAGAGATGATAAGAATTGGGCTGTCCTTTCTCTGCTCCTTATTAAACAGCTCTGATGATCCCACACAATTCCATGGAGTTCTCAGTTCCATGGGCATCCTGTAGACCCAGAGCAGGGATGAAGGACCAGCCTCCTCCTCCCAAGGAAACAAAGGGTGCCTCAGCCTTGGGTGGCATCCCTGGCATTTTTCCCTGTGAGCCATCGCTTGGGAGGGTCTTCCCTCCCTTTTTTTCTCAGCAGAAATGTTTGGAGTCATTGTCCAGGTTGTATTTCAGGTTCAAAAAGAGCTTCCCAAAGTCTCCCTGTTGGCACAACTAAATCTGGTTCTCTCCTGCAGTCTTCCCATTCCCATGGCGCAGCCTGTATTCCTGACATAAACACCAGGGAAAACCACTCCTGCAGTTTGGGAATACTAATGAAATACAAGGTTATTTTGGAAGAAACCCCCTAGTCTTGGTCTTCCACTAAAAACTCCACAGTAGTTCTGGGAGAGTGGTCTCAGCACTAGGATTGGTGTTCAGGGCTTCTCTGAACTCCAGGCAAGGAGCAGCAGTTGCTTTAGGAATACTTTTCCCTTGAAATCTGTGGGGAAAAAAACACCACCAGTAATGAGTGATCCCATCAATCCTAAATTTAGAAATGAATCTAATTTCTAAGCCTCACTTTTGAGCAGGAAAGCAGGTTATGGAATGACCTAGTATGGAGCTGTTGGGGGAAGAGAGGCAACTTGAGGGATCTGGACTTGGAATTAGCAGGGGATTACAGGAAAAGACCAGCATTTTAATGTGCTGATAATAAACATGTTATTTCCAGAAGGAACAATGTTGATAAAAGCTTCGAGGAAATAGGGGAAAGAGTCTCATAATCCTCATAAAACCAGTTTCCAAAACAAAAAGAACACCAACAAGCTCCAGTTGAGTTTATTTGGATCAGGAAAACCCAGCTGTGCTTTCCCAAACCTTTGGCTTTGGTACTTAAATGGAGCTTCAAAGTTCTGTTGGCATCTTCCAAATGCTCAGTCAGGTCCTTGGGACCTGAGGTGACCACTTCAGGTGGCCAAGGACTGGGAGAATCCTTGGATAATCGAGCCTTTCCTAACAGGAGGTGCAGGGAATGGAGCTCTTGGGGAAGGGCCAAACTTTTCCTCACCTGTAGAAGTTTAAAGGAGCTGTTTGGGAGGTGCAGGAACAGCTGGGCCTGCACAGGAGGCAAATCACAACCCATTTCATTATTCAGGGAAGGGATGCAACATGAGTTCTGATGCAGTGCTGATCCCTAGAAAAACCAGGAACAACTGGGCATTCCTTTCCCAGCTCCAAGGAAAATCCTCAGCTTTGAAGGGATATTGAGAGTTTTATTTTATTCTGTGTGTGTTTGGCTCCAGGTTCCTACTTTTTGCTCTTCATCTGCCGTCCATTGGAGTCCCTTTTAAACCAGAACTGTACCGAGTTCACTTCTCTCTCGGAGATTCCTACGTTTGATTTCTTTGAAATCCTCCCTCCAAGGCTCCCTCCCTCCCTCCAGGACCTTGATGTTGGTCCTGGAGATTATCAGTCTGCTGAGATTAACCACAGGCTGAAATTTAACCCCCTGCTCGATGCTTTTGTCCATCCCCCACGTCAGTGCCACTCTTTGGGGTCAGAAGGACTTTACTTTCTGTTAAAAAAATCCGCAAGTAATTCAGTTAAAAATTATTTTCTACACAACCAGCCTTGGTGTTTAGACACAGGAGGGGATGGAGCAACAGGGATAATTGTCTCAATATTTAAAGAAATCCAAAGGAAGTGTTTTGGAGGATCTTGTACCATTTTCATCTCAATTATATCCCTGTAAAAAGGCCATCTTCCACAGGCAGGACTTGGAATTAATGCAGAATCTGTTCCATCCACTCTGTCTCTCAGTTCCTTCATCCTTAAGGAACTTTAGCCAGAATTTGTCTGTTAAACCACAGGGAAGTGCTGCTGTCGTGGCATCCCCACGCACAGACACCTGATTGTGCCACATTCCTCTCCTCTGGGAATCTGGGAGGAGAAACTCCTGGGAATTGCTCAAATCCAGCTGTGGAATTCAGGTGGAGTCCCTCAGGCTGCAGCAATGAACCCTTTCCCTTGTGGAAGATGTTCCCAGCTCCCTGTGAATCCTGGACTTTATAGGGTTGGATCTGTGGGAACAAACCCTGTGTTGAACTGAGCTTTTCTGGGCCCAGTTTGGCAACTGGGAAACCCTGACTGAGGGTTGGTCAGAGCTGATTAGTAACGATGGATAATTAACAGTGACAATCCCGAGTCAGTAACGACCTCCTGCCGTTCCCAAGGCTCTCTGGCAGGTAACACAAATCCTGCTGGAAAGGGGGCTGGAAGCCTTTCAGTTTTTCTGTTTGATAATCTAAAAAATCCACTGCTTGGCCAAGCAGCACCATTTGGCTTTTAAACCCTTTTTTTTTAAACCCTTTGGGACAATTCCGGAATCCCTGAGCACGGACATCCCTCCAGTGCCGAAGGGACAGAGCAGGGGCTCAACTCTGACATCACCAATATTGTAAGACTTAGATCTTTACCCTGAGAAATGAAGCATTTCAGCCCAAACTCCTGTTTTTCTAGAAAACAAGGTGATTACAAACAGATCTCTTCCACAAGTGGTAAAAACTCTCAATTATTAAGCTTATATTTATATTTCCCCCCCATCCCTGATCATTTGGAGACAGTAAAGACCAACACACTTCATGATGGAGGAACTGTGGGGCACACTTTAATTTTAATTCTAGTAACTCTCTGCTCCTGCTGCTTGGGGCTTTAGACCATGGACACAGGGACCAGTGTGAATTAATAATTTGAATATTTTTTACTCAGGAGCCAGCAAAAGCATCAGACATGAGTGAAAGTGTTTGTTATTGCACTGGGGAGACAATCCTTAAAAATTCACATTTTAACGGCACAGAGAGCTACACACAGAGCAAGGTGCAGAGTACCTTGTGCTGAGTATCCCCCAGGAAAAGGATTCCAGGGTGTCCCTTGTCTGTTCTGGAACAGAAAGGGACTCCTGGAGCCTTCTGTCATGCACTGAGTGATAACAACAGTGAAGGTTCCTGGTTTCTTTTTGGATGAGGTAGTTAAAAATAGGCCTGAGGGTCCAGCTGAACAAGGATTCTTGGGAGTATTTGGTGATCTGAACAACCAGCAGGAGGGAGCACGGGGGTCTATGTGTGTGTGTGTGTGCCCACTGCTGTGAGTTCTGCTCTCCCTGGGCTCTCCGTGCCACTTAAACCTCACAAAATCAAACAGCACAGGAACTCTGGGTGGAGGGGGGTTGTACAACTGGTTAATTCTGCTTTTAATCAGGGTCAGGTCCTGATGAGCCACGTGAGGAGAGGTGCTTGTTTACAGCCATTCCCTCCAGGAATGGCTCCGTGGCTCTGACTCACTGTTTGCCAGCAAAACAAGCGTGTCCCAGGCTGGGCTCAGGAGCCTGGAGGGGTCTGAGCCCTCTTTTTGGGGGGCTGAGATGGTCTCTGGCAGATCTTTAAAGAACAGCCTTGCTGGGTGAACTTTGCTCTCTCCCACTCCCGAGCGCAATCGATAGTCCATGGAACGCTTGTGGAACTGGAACAAAGCTCCCAATAAATCCTCTTCCAGCCATAAAAGTAGTTATTGGGCACAGGGCTGTGGAATATCACTCCAAAGGCACCTCTGGGGCCAGGCTGCTGCTTCCCCACTCCATCTGTGACCTCCTCCTCTATTTCTGTTCCAGAAACATTGATTTCTATTTTGGATCATTCCCCTCACTTTTAGCTCCTTGGATTTTGACACTTCCCAATCCCACATCCTGCTTTACTGCAAAAAAAACGTTCCCATGGAAGTGTTGCTCCCTGTGGGTGGGAGATGGGCACGGGGTAGGTGACACAGTGACCCTGAGGCTTCTCAAAAAGCATCAGTTTTCCCTCTCATCCGATCCCTGAACCACTCACCAGAAATTCCAGCTGGTGGGAGCTGCAAGTTGCACTTACAGAAAAGTAGTTTGGACAGAAAACAAGGACAGGACCATTTCTTGGTGTGGAGCCTATGGAATTCCTTTCATTCCTGGCATAAGCCATCTTAAAATTGTATTCAGAGGATTTTTTCCCTGTTTTCCTCCAAGGATGTGGTTGACTAATTCCAAACTTCTACCCAGCAATGTGAATATCACAGAATCAGAGAATCCTAGGATTGCTGAGGTTGGGAAGGCCGTCCAGGATCATCCACACTGTGCCACTTCCCCACCTTGTCCCCCACCCCAGAGCAGAGTGCCACATCCAGTCATTCCTTGGACACCTCCAGGGATGGGGACTCCAAACCTCCCTGGGCAGCCCCTTCCAATGCTTGACCACTCTTTCCGGGAGGGAATTCCGGAAAGGTAAAAACGCCTTTTCAAGGATTTGCAGCTTTGGGAGCAAGGGGGATGCTGCAGGTGTAGGAGCCGGCCTGAAGCAGGTTCTGGAAGTATCCCAGCTCCCCTTTTTTCGTCCTCTGGACCATCAAACCACTCAGGAGCTGCATCTCTGCCTTTGCCCAGGCACTTGTGGAGCTCCAGAACTCGTTTGTCCTGTTCATTCCCCCAACATTCCCAGGCTCCTACTGCTCCTGTGGATGCAGGAAGGTGACCAAGTCCACCCGATCTGCCTCCAGCTTTGCTTCTTGCTCTTCTCTGACCTGCACTGGGATGTGCATCAGGGAGAGGCTTCATCTTCTTTGTCATTCTTCCTTTAGGGACAGTTTTGCCTGAATTTTCAAGGTTTTTTTCTCACAACCCAATCCCAAATTCTGTTCTCGCCACCACCAAATTCACATCGTGGTATGTGTTGTGTTGGGGGGTATTTGATGAAGTGTGGGTCGTGCAGTGTTAAAATATACTGGAAGAATTATTTGATCCATATTGTTTATGGACTTTGTGTTCAGAAGAACAACTTAATAGTTGGACTTTGTGGCTCCAGAAAAATTTGTGATGTTGGGCTTTACCATAGGATTGAGGCTACAAAACATTAACTTTGGTTGAAAAATGAACATTTATGGAGTTTCCTGGGTTTATGCCACATTCCTGAAGGAAAATCAGGCACAAGTGAGCACCGAGGGCACTTTGTGGGTCAGACCTGTATAGAAACTGATCCAAACAAACAGTGGGGAGGAGGGAACTACCCACAGGGCTCCAGGGAATGCCCTCCTGGAATGTCACCTTAGTGACACACACCAGGGATGCCACCTTCCACAGGGAATTCCAGCTTTCCCTCTCCCGTTGGGCTGAGCTCTGCTCTGGGCTTAATTGGGCAGCTTTAACAAGGCCCAAGTGGGAGGTGCTGAGGTAACACTGAGGTAACACTGCCCAGGAGTTGCTTTTCCACCCCTGGAAGTGTCCAAGGAAGGGCTGGATGTGGCATTCAGTGCCCTGGGCTGGGGGACAAGGTGGCATCAGGCACCGGGTGGACTCTGATCCTGGAGGGCTTTCCCAGCCTCAGTGATTCTGGGATTTTGTGACTCTGCATCACCTGAGTCATAACAAGGAAAAGCTTTGCAGAAGTTGCTGTTCGCTGACATAAAACAGCCCCTCAAATTCTCAGCAACTGGGCTTTAAGTAATTTAAGTAACTATAATTCAGATGAAAATCCAATCAATAACAGAATGTTGCCTGTTTTAATGAAGGTCCCGAGTCCCAAAAAGCGGTATATCTAGGGTAAAGCTGCACAGGGCCTGGGCTGTGAGGATTTGACATGCTGTTTCTAGGACTGATCCAGTGGAAGGTGTCCCTGCCTATAGAATTAAACGAGCTTTAAGGTCCTTCCAACCCAAACCATCCCGGGATTCTGTTCTAGATGGGATTAGGGATTCTGAAACCATCCTTTAGCAACGCTCTCCCAGCTGGCACAGAAGTTGGTATGTTAAAACAGGGATCAGATACCATTTAATAATTCCTGGCTGATGTCTGGTTTGGCTGTTGGACCCAAGTAGTCTCAGCTTTATTTTTCCTGAACCCAAGATACTTAGAGAATTCCATCCCAAATCCCAACTCTTTAAAAATTCAGCTGGATATTCCCTGGCACCTGTCAAGTGGGAAGGAACGGGAGGAGGTTTGTGTTTTGGTCCCAGTGGGAAGCTTGGAGAGGCACCTGTGGCTTTGGACAGGTGTTTTCCAGCATTTTTAATATAAAAAAGTAATGAGCAGGACTTTGGAGGATGTGCTGACTGGGAGGGAAAGGGACACAGAGCAGGGGTGTCACTGTTGGAATTCCTTTGGGCTGGAATGTGGGGAAGAACAAGGGGCTGTAACCCCCAAAGAGGCAAAAGAGGATCCATGCTTTCCACAGGATCTTAAAATTAACTTTCAGCCTCAGAACTGCATCATAAAATCAAAAAAAAAAACCCAGTCCCCTCACTAATTATTGGTCTTCTAATCACTATCACTTGGGAGTGCATTGCAAACCCAGCTCTGGTGTGACAGTGCTTTGGGGGGGGGCATTCCTTCCCTAATTCCTGATCATGTCCCTCCAGTTTGTACCTTCCTGCTTCAAGTTTCACCAGACGTGTCTGAAGTGGAACTGTGGAGCCCAAAGCTTCATCCTTTAGGGAGGAAGAAGGGCCTGAAATGGGGTGGGAATTACTAACATGGGCTTAGGGCAGGTCTTGTTTCCAGGGTGGTGATTTGGGAACGCACAGCTCCCATCCAAAAAATAACCACGTTCCAAAAATGGGGAGAACGGGTGCTCTGATAAAGGAATCCTACGATTTGGATCCTTTGGTAACTTGTCAAGGTTATTTCTACATCTCCCCTGCTTAGGCAGGTTAGAGCTGTGATGGTGTGTGAAAGACAAAAGAAACAGGAAGGTGAGGGGAAAATAGGAGTTAGTTGGACAATCCTACCAGATGCAGGGATTAAAGCATCGTGAACAATAAAATAATATCAATCATAATAACAATAAGTCAGAATTTCTGCTGTTGATTCGGGCTAAAATAATTTACGTTCTGCACTTAAGATCAGGCGAACGTGTGATCTAAACTTTGCTGTGAATGGGCAGGCGGTAAGGCAGGATCGCTCCCAAAACTCCCTTCCCTGCCCCATCCCGGCGCATTTGGGAGCCGGGAATGCGGCCGGGAAACCCCTCTGCCCAGAGCGCTGGGAGCTGCGTTGGGGGGCGGATTTTAAGAGGGAAATTCAAGGGGTTTTGAGGCCGCGCGGGGGAATCGCTGCTTCGCTGTCGGCTGCGCGGAGCGTCCCCTCTCCCTGTGCCGAGGGCCGAGGCCGGTACAGCGGGGGCCGTGCCCGGAGCGCAGCAGGAGCGGAGCCTTTCCCGGAAGGCCCTTCCGGGACACCAGGGCGCCACTATCCGCTTCCTCCGGGGCGATCGGTGTCGCGGAGGGTCCCGAGGGTGCCCGGGGGTCCCTGGGGGTCCCCGGAGGGCCCGGCCCGGCCACTCCACGTGGCCCCCGGCGGGACCCGCGCCCCGCGCCGCGCGCCGCAGCCAATCAGCGCCCGCCTGACATCCGTGCGCCACCCCTGCGGCCAATGGCGGCCCGCGACACAAACCGGCTGCCAGCGGCGCCGTGCGGGATCGGACCGGGGGGTGTGCGGGATCGGACCTGGGGCTGTGCGGGATCGGACCGGGGGGTGTGCGGGAT
>VXAU01000114.1:127766-158473 GCA_013399695.1 Formicarius rufipectus | reverse complement strand
CGGGCAGCGGCGGCTCCGGGAGCGAAAGCGCGGCCAGGGAGCGCTCTCGGTCGGGATGCACATCCCTCGCGTCCCCGGAGCGTCTGTTCGCTCTTTTTTTGTCAGGATTATTTTACACCGTATCTCGGTTTTACTTTCACTTGTCTGTTTTTTTTTCTGGCTGCCCCCACGCTCTTCGTTTCTTTCGTGCTTCCCCAGTAAGCCCGTTCCCCAGGACAGAGTTCCTGAACTGATGGATACGGCACTGGCTCTCCCGAATTCCGGGCATGGCCCTCAGCCCCGTTCGCAGCTCCCTCTCCAGGTGTTTCACTCCGAGGTCTCGGTCTTGTCTTTGAGAGCAGCTGGAGGCAGAGGTAGAGGAGCTGTTGGTGGAGACAGTCACACAGGAAGTGAAAGCAGAGGGGCCTTTGGGAATAAGGCATGCCAGGAGGCTGGAAGCTGCCGTGGATCAGCAGCAGAGCAGGAGGAAGCGCTGCTCTCTCCCAGACAAACTATTGACCAGAGTCTCCAGCAGAAGGAGATGAGGGTAGGGAGGAGCAGGAGCTGCTGGGGGACCGAGGCAGAAGATGGCAGAGGAAAGTAAGGAACAAAGGGGTGTGGAGTGCATGAGGAGAGCTTTCTGTGGGAGTGAGTGGTGTGAGCGTTGCGTGGCCTGGCTGGTGACAGTCCCATCGGCTCTTTTCATGGTGCCTGCTGGGATGTGGGATGATCCTGCCCTGGTGCCCGCTGGTACGTGAATCTGGAGAGGCCAATAGCCCCCTGAGGACCATGGGTATGGGGGGCAGAACTGGGTGTCTGTGGGGTGTCACTCTCCAGTGCCACCTCTCAGGTTGTGACCTGTAGGCAACAGCACATTCCCAGCCTCACACTCCACTGCTGGCTTCGCCGTTGGCTGGGCTGGACTGTCAAGGAATGTGAGGGGGGGGAATATCCTTGAGGCTCTGTGGCTGGGATTTCGGCTGGGGTCCCAAAATACACCTGTTGCAGGGTGGGGAACTGCTCCGTTGTTTCAAACCCACCTGGTTTTGAAAACAGGTAGGGCTGTGCAGCTTGGTGGGATGTCAAAACTTCCCGCTCCACACGTCGGGGAGCAACAGGCTGGTGCTCCTCTAACTTTCCCAGGTAAAAGGAGCAGTTCCATCACCAGTGAGATGCTCTGGGTGAACCCTTGGTGGGAAAAGCATGGAGTTCTGTCCTAGAAGGAGCAACCACCCTGCTGAGTATCCCAGGAAGGTGGAGTTGCACCTCTGTGGTCACTCAGTGCCCAGCAGGACTCAGGCATGTGAATGCAGTTCCCTTTGCTCCAAGGTGGAGGCTCAGAGGGGCAGCTGATGCCATCCCTGGCAGCTTCAGGGAGCTGTGAGGTTCCAGGGGTGGGTGATGATGCAACAGCGCTGGTGTGTGATGCAGTGTCAGTGTGTTGGTGCTGCAACTGAACACGGTGGCCAGACGGCCCTCAGGAGTAATTACAGCCTGACAGTCGTGTGTGAAGCAGCTTCCAGCCATCCTGGGATCACTGAGACTGGAAAAGCCCTCCCAGCCCATGGGGTTCACCCTGTGCCTGATGTCCACCTTGTCACCCAGCCCAGAGCGCTGAGTGCCACAGCCAGTTCTTCCTTCGTCACCTCTGGGAGTGGGGACTCCAAACCTCCCTGGGCAGCCCCTTCCAAGGCCTGACCACCCTTTCCATGAGGAAATTCCTCCTGATGTCCAGCCTAAACTTCCCCTGGCATAGCTCAAGGCTGTTCCTCTGGGAGCAGAGCCTGACCCCTCCCCAGCTCCAGTTGGTTCCAGTTCAGACAGTGCTGGTGTTGTGTGGGATGTTGGTGAGGTTTGTGCAAGGCAGGGGGGAAGGGTTTGGATCCCTCCTCCCACACCTGTATGTAGATGCAGCCTTTGGTCCTCTTGGATGTGAGCTAGAGTTATCCCTTGTGCTGGAATTTAGGCAGGAACTTTACTTACAATTTTGTGTTTCCTCCTTAGCCCAGTCCCTCGGGATGGGATCTGAGCACCCTCATTCCTTCCTGGATCGCCTCTGCTTGGCTGCTTTGGGAGGAAAGGAGACAGAGGGAATGATGTCTGGGATAGAGGAAGTCAACCTCTGATATTTCTGGGGTTGTGCTGGAAGTATTTAAAAATCAAGTCCGAAGTTCCCTCGGGTGTGATGAGGCCACGCTTGAGCTGCCTCCCATGCTCAGGGATCCCTCTGCAGATGGTGGCTGTGCTGGAGAGTCCCTGGCCAGGCGCCAGCCAGCCAAAAATCCTGCTATGTTGTACCAAAGTGGGGAAGGAGAGAAGTGTCCGGGTGCTGTGGGGGCCAGCGAGGCTCAGGTTGGCTCTGGGTGGAGCTCTCACTTTGTGTGGAACTTGTGACTGGAAAATGTGCTTTTACTCACTAAACCTGGGCTGGTTTGGGCATATTTTGGCCCACAAACTTCCAGGTACAATATATAGATGTTACTGATGGGAGGCATTAAAGGCACTAAATGCATTTAAAACCCCAAATCTTTGGGGTCAAAACTTCCTTTTGTTTTTTAATCCTAAGTATACATGCCCTGTGAGCTCTTCCCTGGGTTTAATCCACCTGTGACACTTTGGATTCTCATTTATTTTGCTCATGTGTGACAGAAAAATTGGGAAAGAAACACGTGGTGTGTCCATTCTCCTTTTGAATGACAATTCCCATGCTGAGCTCTTGTTACAAAATTAAAGGAAAACTGAATTACAGTGTGGCGGTTTTATATCCCTCTTACAAAGAAAACCTCCCAGCCCTGCTCCAGGCACTTCTGGACCTCCAGAAGTTCATGGCTTTTTCACTAATAATCTGAGTAATGATGAACTTGCTGGTGTGCTGTGGGGTTTCTTTGCTCCAAATGTTCCTGGGGATTGTGGGGTCGGAAAATAAGGGAAGTTTATTTTTAGACTGGGGTAAGAAACACTGGATTTGTGTGATGCTGCTCCTGCTTGAGGGATCGCAGAGGGCCAGGATGGGAAGTGTGATGTGGTGGAGATTGGGGGTGGGGGGATGGCATGTGGGAATTCTTTCCTCCTCTGACAAAGTAAGTATTAAGAAGACAATGTGCCACTGATGGACTTGGAAGCTCCAGGACAGCCTTTGGGTTGTATTTTTCCTTGGAATTCTCATTTTGATGGTTCCATCAGGCTGTCCCTGTGCTACTTGTTTTAGATTTTTGCCCTTAAAACCTCCAAGGAAGAGTTTGGCACTTTATATATAGACATTGTGCTTATTTCTGCCTTCGTGTGATGATTGATTGGTGCAAAGACTCACTTGGGATCCTTTTTTTAGGCTTTTCTGTGTTTTCCTTTGGTCTCTGTGTTTCTGTGGCATCCCTTCACCTGGGAATAGAATCCTGGAATGGTTTGGGTTGGAAGGGACCTCAAAGCCCATCCAGTGCCACCCTCTGCCATGGGCAGGGACACCTCCCACTATCCCGGGGTGCTCCAGCCTGGCCTGGGACACTTCCAGGGATGGAGCAGCCACAGCTTCTCCAGGAAATCCATCCCAGCCACTCCCCACCCTCCCAGGGAGGAATTCCTTCCCAATATCCCATCTGGCAATGAGAAGCCCTTCCCCCTCGCCCTGTCCCTCCATCCCTTGTCCCAAGTCCTTCTCCAGCTCTCCTGGAGCTCCTTTAGGTACTGAAAGGGGCTCTAAGGTCTTCCTGGAGCCTTCTCCAGGTGGACAGTCTGACTGTTGACCCTCCTGCCCTTAGTGATTCCTGCTTTATTTCTTAACCTGAAATTCCTCAGGGTTTTCATCTCTTTGGGATATTTTGTACCTGCTACCGGCAAACATTTTCAGGTGAATCCTTTGTCCATTTTCATGGGGGAGAAATGCCAGGAGTGTCACAGGACAGGGACAGCACAAAGGTCAAGGTTTATTCACCTAGAGTTTCCTGTGTTGGCTTTTTGCTGCTCAGCAATTCCCTCCCATTCCTGACTGACCCCCACAACTCCCTGACAGGAGGAGGGAGCTGCAGGGGGAGTGGGCTCTGCTCCAGGGAACAAGGGAGTGGAGGAGAGGGAATGGCCTCAGGCTGTGCCAGGGCAGGGGTGGGTGGGACATCAGGAGGAATTTCCTCATGGAAAGGGTGGTCAGGCCTTGGAAGGACCTGCCTAGGGAGGTTTGGAGTCCCTACCCCTGGAGGTGTCCAAGAGACACCTGGAGCTGGCACTCAGTGCTGGGTGACCAGGCTAATTGGTCACCTCCTGAGTCCTGACTCCTGTTCAGTGAGCTCAGCCCATTGTTTGGGTGAAAAGGGGGCATAAACGTTCTTGGGCCATGTGGGCCAAAACTTAAGGCGGAGCGGGAAAGTTCTGCCTACTTGGGATGTGTTGAGTCTTAAGAAAAAAGGGATTTTTGCTTCTCTGTCTTCCAGGAGGAGACGTTGATTTTTGTATTGCCTGGGGTGAGTCTCTCAAACCCCTCCAGTCCTGGCAGTCTCAGCTGCAAAAGGGGCATAATGTGTTTCAAAGGAGCAGAACAAGAATTCCTTTGACTTTCATCCTTTATCTCTGATGTTTAACCCCAGATCAGCTGGTTCTCCAAGTGTGAATTGCTGGGAGAACTTAAGATCTGGAGAGGGGGGAAGGTTTTCCTGGTGATCCAAATAATGGTTTGTTGGGGTGGGAAATGCAAACATTTGGAAGGTCTGGGAGAGGAAAACGCTGAAGGCCAGAGCAGTAGAGGGAAGGAATGCTCTGGGTGTCACAGGGACCCTTCCCCCTCCCAAAACCCACAAACCCCAGGATTTTGCCAGAGAAGAGGCCTTTCCCTGTTCCTGGGGGTCGCTCCAGGTGAGGCAGCTTGGCCAGGACATTGGCACGTTGGATATTCCGGCTGCTCTGGCATTAAAGCTCTGCTGGAAAGGCTTTATTCCAGAGGAGAGTTGGTCTCCCAGTTCCTTGAACAGTCAGGTGGTGACTAACAACCTGGATGCAGTTTCCCTGTGGATTTGTGGTGCCCTGTGGTGACCTCAGATGTGCCAGGAGCAGGATCGGTGTCCTGTGTGTCACCTCCTGAGGTGGCCTTAGTCCTGTACACACACAGCCTAAATTAAAGGCTCTGCTCCAGTCTCTGGACCCAGGAGCCCGGTTCATGCACCACAAGTCCAAGCATCTCTGAGGGTTTGTTGCCTGTGGGAATGGAGCTGGAGAGATGGGAACTAAGAGTGGAGCCTGTGAAAATAAAAAACATTCCATGGCAGAGGGGATAAGTCCTGACATGGAGCAACCACCATTGCACCCCCTCTGCCATGAATTCATAGAATCCTGGAATGGTTGGGGTTGGAAGGGCCTGAGGATCATCCAGTCCCATCCCCTACCACCCATCCCATCCCACCCAGGGACACTTTCCACAGACCAGGTTGCTCCAGGCCTTGTCCAACATGGCCTTGGGTACTCCCGGGGATGGGGAAACATCTTCCAGTGTCTCCAGTGGAGTATTTGTGGCTGTTTAAATGTTTTGGTACCTGGAGGAGTTTCTCAAACACCGAGCAGTGAGTGAGGCTGGGGATGGTCGTATTTTCTGGGATTTGCATCCCATCAAGTGACTGTAACTGGGTACTGAAGTCCTGGGTCATTTCAGCAGGGAATAGAGATCCTGCCTCACCTGCTGGGAGGAGCTGCCACTCACTTGTCTCCCCATAATTACCAATTCTTGAACAGAAAGTGTTCCCACTGGGAGTTCTGACAGACTGGGCAGCAAAACTCTTCAGAAGTTGTTGATTTTTTCCAAACCTGTTCTCTGGGAGTTTGGATGAACATGGTGACACAAGAGGGGCTGATCTCTTTTTCCCCTTCTTTATTAAATCCCCCAAATAAATAGGAGTTTATGATGGATCTTTGTGCTGGAGTTGAAGGGATAAAGTCTGATTTTGTAGCTTTTTAGCAGAAAAACAAATGAAGCCTTGATGGAGTTTTCAGGGAGTCTTGAAATTGCCGTTGCCTTGACCCATCCCATTCACTTTGGGGTACAACACAGTCCTTTTGGGACTGTTCCTCGGGGGAAAATACCACCGAAGGTGCTCAGAGCTGGCTTTTCCCTTCATTTGTTCATCCTACAAATACAAAAAACTTTCCACAGACTCAAATTAGGCAGAACTTGAATTATGAATTTCCCCTCCTCGCTGTAATGGGAGCAGCCCATCAGCTGTGCCCACTGTGCTCCTTTGCTGCTCTAGCCTTGTGATCCCGAGCTTGGGAATGCTTGGGAGATTTAGGGGAGGTAAACCCTGGAGCCATTCATATTTAATAGGATCTCAGGAAATCCTCTGATTCCCCTGGGAATTCAGCACTGCTGTGGTCACTTGTCCCTGCTGTTGTGTGTATGGACACTCTGAGCCACCCACTGGGATCCAGACACAGTATGGACCTGAAATGTCCAGGATTTCCTTGGAAAATACTGAAATGGCACCTCTCCAGGGGCAGGCACTGTGCTGGTCTCAAGTGTGAACTCCCAGTCTTCCTTCCAGCTCCGTGTTTGAGGACTGAGAGGTGATGTCTTGGAGGGCAGGTGCCTGGTTGGATCAGGAGTGGAAGGATCCTGGGGAAGGTATCCAGAGAAGCTCATTCCACCTGTGGATTGTGATCGTGGAAAGCTGAGGATGCTCCATGAGCAGTGGCCTCCCTTCCTGGGGAACAAACGTGTTATGAGGGTGGGGAGGCACCAGCACAGGATTCCTGGAGAGGCTGCAGCTGCCCCATCCCTGGCAGTGTCCAAGGCTGGGTTGGAGCAACCTGGCATAGTGGGAGGTGTCCCTGCCCGTGGCAGTGGGTGGGACTGGGTGGGCTTTAAGGTCTTTCCAATCCAAACCATTCCATCATAATGCCTTAACTGACCTTGGAATTGTGACAGAGTTTGGTGTCTTGGGTCCTTTTTGAATTCAAATTCAAATCTCAGTTCTGGGAGGGGGAAGGAAGATGACTGTGGCTCATATGTCTTTTTCCAAGAGAAAAGATCTCGGTGTGGAGAAGACATTCTCCATAGGACTTGGAAATTGATCTCTGTGTGACTTGCAGAGGCTCAACTCGAGGCTGATCTGGGAGGTCTGTGCCTAATAATTAAATAATTAAAGCATTAAATTAGTGTCTTGTAATTCATGGATGATTGGGAATGTCTGGGAACTGTGGCTACTCTCTGTGATCCAACAGTGGGATCCCCAGGAGAAGCTTTGAGTTGTTACATCAGCAGGTCCTGATGTATTTTGGGAATGCTGTTGGTGGAAAAGTTCAGGAATAGTCCAACAGAAGCCAAATGGATCAGTTATGTGGAGTGTGAGGTGGGAAGCAGTTTTTTAGGGGGTGTGTGGAACATTAGGAATTTTGTGGTGGGAAAAGGTTATTATTCCATGAGTTTCTGTTGAAGGTACTTTAAGGTTGCTCTACTTTTGCTCCTTCCTTTACCAGATATATCCAGAGAGGGATGAATTAATTCCTTCTGCTGGACCAGATCCTGCTCTTAAACTCAAAGTGTAACAGTCAGGTGGGACTTTTTAAGGCCTAGCTTAAGGGATAGAAGTGGCTTGGGGAACAAAAGCTTGGGAATGCTGTTGGTTAAGACCTGATGGGTAACTTATTTCTGTGAGGAGCCCGAGGATTATGGTGGTGAAGACTAAAGGGGTAATTAAATGAGCCTCATTTTAATGTTGCACATGTTATTGATCCCTGGGGATGTTTGGATACAGAAACAGGAGGAGATGTTTGTCAAGTGCTGCTTAGCAGGCCCAGGACCAAAAAGATCCCAAAATCACGGGATGGTTTGGGTTGGAAGGACTTCAAGGATCGTCCAGTGCCCTCTACCATGGGCAGGGACACCTTCCACTATCCCAGAGTGCTCCAGCCTGGCTTTGGACACCTCCAGGGATGGGGCAGCAGGGGAATAACCTGTACCAGGGCTTCCCCACCCTCCCAGGGAGGAATTCCTCCCCAGTACCCCTTCCAACCCTGCCCTCTGGCAGTGGGAAGCCATTCCCTTGTCCTGCCCCTCCAGCCCTTGTGTTTTTGAGGAAGTTAAAGTTTATTTCACATAAAACCACTGAAGGAACCGAGAGTCCCAGTTTCCTCTTGCCCGTCCCCATCAACTTCAGATTCCATGTCTGGACCCTCCTGGGTTGGATCAACCCCCTCCTCGATCCCAAGGACAACTTCTATTTCCTTTTCCCTCCTTAATGCAGCACCAGGGGGTGAAAATCCACCTTTTCCCAAGGGGCTCCAGTTGCTCCCAGCCTGGGCTTGCTCTGAGCATCCCCACCGAGCCCTGAGTGGCTTCTGTCTAAATTAATGAATTAACTGCTGGCTGTGCTGGCTTCCCCTGCAGGAAGGTGTGGTCCCTGGCTCTCTGCCAAGCTGCCATTTCGCTCCCTCCTCGGGATTTGGTTCTCCACACAAACCCTGGGAGAGGGTTTGGATAATCCACTGGAGGGGCCTGAAATTGCTGCTGCAGGACTGATGTTGACCTGCAGCAGGGAGGGGCTTCAGAGCGCACCTGGAACTCCTCTCCCACCCCCCAAAATAAAATAAAATTAAGGTTTCTCCTCTTTCCAGGAGCTGATGCTGAATCCTGCAAATGATTTGGGAGGAATCATCTTAATATTGGGGAAGTTAAACTGATTTTTCCACCAGATCCAGAAATAACAATTTACCACCTGCTTAAAGGTGGGGGAGGGAGAAGAAAAAGGAAGAAAAGAAATTAGAGTGTTGCTGCTCACTTGAGTGTCCCTCTGTCTTGATGGCACATCCAGAGCTTTCCGGTGTGTTCCTGGGGGGTTTGGGAGACAGAGGAGATGGATTCAGGCACAAATCCCCCTCTGCCTGTTTGATGTTGTTCCAAACTGCAGACACCCCTTTCCTCCTTCTGAAATAGTCATTCCAGGTCTTGGAAAATACATTTCTGCACCAATGCCCAGAGATGGGATTGCACTGGGAGTAAAACCAGTTCAAGGATGGAGGAGAACTGGACGGGGTCAGGGATTTTGGGACTGCCTGGTCTTCTGAACCAGCCTCTACCCTTGATTCCCTGCCCTGCCTCATCCAGGGTTACTCCAGCCCTGCATTCCCTGCCCTGCCTCATCCAGGGTTACTCCAGCCCTGCATTCCCTACCCTGTCTCGTTCCCATTGATCCTGAGGGTGTTAATTAAAACTGCTGTCGATGGCCTGCCCTGTGTGTTATCCCTGGCACAGGAATTTGGGAGGGAGTGGAAGAGACTCTTAATTTGTCACCAGTTGGATTTGCCAGGATCAGGGGGAGCCCTGGGATTAAGGAGCTCCTGAAAGGAGCATTTTTCCTCCCTCCAGGATGGCACTGGGAGAGGCTCTGGCTGAGGGTGTCTGGGATTTTTGGGCACACAGACATTCCAAAGCAGCACTTGGATGTCAGGAGAGGCACCAGGGGGTGGCACAGGATGGATCAGGATCCATAAATCCCCAGGAAATGCTTTCCTGCTCTGTGATGGGGTAACTGCTCCAGGGCTTTCTTCTGTTCAGTGGCTGTTCCTGGAATTCTGTGGAGGTGTGTGCAGGGAGGAATCTGGAATTTCTGGAGCATCCCAGACTCAAAACTGGTATTCCAGTGCTTCAAAACCCTCAGTCTGATACTTGGAATTTTCCTTCTGGACCAGTAAGCCTCTGGAAGTTTATACTCTGTATCAAGAGCTGTTTGTGGCAGCAAAGCCAGTGGGGTTGAAATGGGAATTTTCTGCCCACCAGGTCACTCAGATTCCCAGAAAGGGCAGGAATTCCCTTGTCTGGTTTGTCTGAGGAGTTTGTACAGCAGGAATGCTGAGCTCTGCTCCCTGGGACACTTCCATGCCTTAGTCTCAGAGAATCCCAAGCCTGTCTTATTTTGACACTGATGTTTTAAACCTCTGCTTTTGGGGATGAATCTCTGCTGAGTTTTACTGGATCATACTTTTTCCCAGTGGTGTTGATAGTCAGGAATGTTGGTGGCTGTGAGATCCCTGGTGTTTTGATGTAGAAATTCCAGCATTATTTCAAGGAAAAGCAAAAGGAAACTTGGAGTGATAAAGTAGGGTCTGAACAAACAGAGATGACTCCGAAGAATTGAATATTTCTCTTATTAAGGGTTCAAAAAGTTGTTTTCTGAGAATGAGATTCACAAATCCTTATGAATGAAACATCCAAGATCTGGAATAAGCAGCAGGCAGAGGATTCCAAGGGCTTGGCTTTCCTGGGTGTTGGAGGAGCCACTGCAGGACCTGCAGGGAGGGGACACTGTCAGGTGTTCCTACAATTCCATGTATCCCACTGCTTCCCAGACACTTCTCCGACGGAAGAGCTGCTGCTTTGCCTTCCAAGGATTAACTGTTTAATCCCCAGCTTCCCTGGAAGCAGCTGCTTCCAGAGGAATCCTTCCAGATCCTTTTCTCTGGCTCTGAGTTTCCCTTGGTTGCTGCAGCAGCAAACTGAGCTGTTCCATGCCAACTTCGCACCTTGGAGAGGTAGGAGAAGGCTCAGGAAGGGCTGGAACTGGACATGGAGCCAGGAGCTCCGTGTGGGAACCTCCAGGTGGGGAATGTGAGGCGGCTCTGAAGGGGTTAAACAGCTCCTCCGGAGTCCCTGGAGGAGGAAAACTATTTTAGTCTCATGACAGGGACACTGCTGGAGTTGAGCCCTTTGCAGATGGAATTGGGTTTGAGAGGAGCAATCCTTGCTGACCCCCCAGCACAGGGAGCACTCTGGGGCTGGGCCCCCCTGCCTCATCCAGGGAAAACTCCTTGGGAAGCTCAGTCTTGTGTGCTGTGATCCCGCTCAGATCCCTGGAGAATCCTCCCTCCCCACGTGGATCTTTCCCAGCCCCCTTCAGCAAATCATCTCTGCCAGGCAGAATAATCCCCTTTTGGAAATTCTCATTTGGAATTTTATCCACCCCCCCCAGCAGCTTCCTGCTCTGGACTCCCAATTCCCATGAGCATGCTGTAATTTCAGGATTCCTGAATTCCCAAGGCTGTGCAGTGGTGACAGGATTCCCAGTTCCCAAGGTTGTGCTATGATGCCAGAACTCTCAGTTCCAGTGCCAGGATTCCCAAGGTTGTGCTGTGGTGCCAGAACTCCCGATTCCATTGTCAGGGCTCCCAATTCCTGTGCCAGTGCCATAGTTCAGGATTCCCAGTTCCAGTGCCATAGTTCAGGATTCCCAGTTCCAGTGCCGTAGTTCAGGGTTCCCAATTCCAGTGCCGTAGTTCAGGGTTCCCAATTCCAGTGCCGTAGTTCAGGATTCCCAGTTCCAGTGCTGTAGTTCAGGGTTCCCAGTTCCAGTGCCATAGTTCAGGATTCCCAGTTCCCGAGGTCCTTGGCACCACCTGGTACGTGGGGGGAGGGAGGGCTGTGTGTGGCTGGTTGTCCATGAAGGAGTGTTTGTTCGTGTCCAGGCTGGATGCACGAGGAGCCCATGGAATTATGCCCTGTCCATCCGTGTTTTCCAGCCCCACAGGAGGCCCCGGAGTTGCTCTCTGGGAGGTTTTCAATGGGCTCCTAATTAGAAAAGCATTGGATAATAGGATGAGCTATAATTAGCCAGACCTGCCCTCTGGAATGCTGATCCCGATCCACTCGTTCCCTCTCTATATCCTCACTTTTGTAGCAATTTGCTGAGCCTTTGGGATCCTTTTGGGATTGCTTAAAATAGGAAAACAGGGAAGATGTGCTGGGCACAATATCCTGACTTTGGGGACAAAGTGACCTCAGGGATCGATCCAAGATTCCCAGAGAGGAGCAGTGGGAGCTGACAAGCTGCTGGACTGCCTTTGGGGTAAAGGAAAATTACCTCTGGAACTTTGGGAGGAGGGAAGTGACTCAGTCCTTGGTGGTGGATCTGCAGAAATAAGAGGCTGAGCTTCCAAGGAGGAGTTTTGGCAGCCACTGGGCATCAATTACTGGGCTCCACCTCCAGCCCTGGCAGCTTTGGGAGCCTTCCCTGCTCCCAGGATCCCTCTCTGATCCCCGGAGCCCTCCTGTGATCCCAGGAACACATCCCAGGCAGTGTCTGGGGTGGATGTATCCTGAGGTTGGGCTATTGGGATAAGGGCTCCTGTGCTCCCCCTCTGCCCCTGGCACAGGGAGCAGTGGCATATCCAGCTGGGATCCCTGCCTGCCCGGAGCAGGCTGGCCATGAGCTCCTTCCCTGGGTGTTTTCCTGGAGGGAGAGGGAAGGTTTGGAAGTCACACCCGGCAGGAGCAGGCTCATGAAGGGAGTTTTGTTGGGCAGCACAAGGTGGGCCAGCAGAGCTGCTGCAGGAACAGCCACACAAACACCAGGAATGTTGCTCTGGGGTGATTTTTAGGCTATGTGGGACAAAAACTTTCCCAAGGAGTTGCTGCCCTGTGTTTTTCCTCTGCCTCATGTGTGGCTTCCTGGGAGCTGATGCAGGGAGTGGGGATGTGGCCAAAAAGAGGGTCAGGAATAGGGACACCTGATGAGTGTCCCATCTGGGAGCGTGTCTTTGGGAGCAGGTGGTGCCTGTGCTGGGTGTCCTGACCCTCCTCTCTGTCCCCTCAGGATCCTCAAGGACGTCACTTTCTGCCCCTCAGCCTGTGAGGATCCCAGCGGGAACCCATGACCTTCCCTGACAGGTAGGAGCTGGGAATCCTGTGGGGTGGGAGTGTCTGATACAGCACAGGCTGGAATTCAGGTCCTGGAGATGCAGGACTGGGCTGGGAACAGGGAACTGTGTCCTGCACCTTCAGCTCCCACCTCGTCCAGGCCAAGGAGGGGCTGGAGAGGAGCTCCGGGGTCAGATTTGGTTCTGTGCCTGTCCCAAAAAAGTCCCTTTCCCTGCAACCCTTAATGCTCCAAAGGGGGTGGAGCTCACCTGTCCGTGTCAGTGCTCACCTGTCCCATGTGGTGTCAAATGCAGCGTTTCCTAAGCAGGAATTCAGGGATTTTTCCTCCAGGAATCAGGGAAGGGTCTCAGGATCCCCCAGGAGGGTCCTGGTGGGGGAGCAGCTCCAACCTCTGGACAGGACCTGGGAATGCTGTGCCAGGGAATCTGGGATGGATATCAGGATGGATCTTGGGAAAAGGCCCTTCCCCCAGAGGGCGGTGGGCATGGCCCCAAGGAATGTCTGGACAATGGGACATGGTGGGATTTTGGGATGTCCTGACTCGGACTCAATCCCTGTGGATCCCTCCCAGCCCAGGACATTCCAGGATCAGTCTGGAGCATTTCTGGCCCTCCCTCTTCCATCTCCAGGGTGTCCCAGTACAAACCAGGAGCACCTTGTATTTAGTGCTGTTCATGGCACAGACCCCAAATCCCCCCAAGGAATTCCGTCCTTGAGGCCCCAAAGGGGAATGAAATCATGGAAAACCCTTCTTGAGTGCCCCGAGTCAGAAGGGCAGGAGCAGCAGGATCTGTGAGGATCCCACTGGGACCACAGTCCTGGGAATCTCTGCAACTGCCCTTTTCCAGAGAGTCACCACCTCAAAGCCCTCCTGCAGTTGTGAAATACTGAAATAATTAGCTATAAACACAAGCTGATGTTTAACACTCACCCCCCACACAGGGATATCCATGGTTTTCGTGGATAACACAAAGCCCAGGCGATTATTGCCAGAATTCCTGCACAGGAATTTCTAGACAAAAATAAATCCCTAAAACTTGAGGATCCAGGTGAAATCCCCCGTTGGGGTGACTGCCAGTCAAACCCTAAAAACATCTCTTTAACTCCAAAGCAGCAAATGAATTTCATTTTCAAGTTCTCCTTGGAAAAGCCAGAATATTGGTGGGGAAAATAAGGAAACTGCTTGGGAATTGAGGTTTTCCTTTGGGTGCCTTCGATTCCACCTCTCCCAGTTCCCTCTGTGATGGTGCCAGGGTCAAATGACACAATTTCTGTTGGACTGGGGAGGAATCTTTGTTTTGAGAGAGCCAGTTTGAAAGTCCAGGGATTCCAAGGAATTGCCTGTGTTATCCTGGTGCTGCTGGCGAAGCTCGTGGGGGTTGGGAGGGAGGATTTAAATATGCAAATTCTGCTGCTCTTGCATTAAAATCAATGAACCAGCTCAGATCCCTCCCTTAATAAACATCAGGAATTAATTGGGGAGGGGGGTGTTGATTACAAGGCTCTTATTTAATATTTAAATTGAATATTTAATATTCAAATTGAATATTTACTATTTAAATTGATTGTTTAATATTTAAATTGCATGTCTAATATTTAAATATCCCGATCAATAAAAGTTTCAATCAAGTTGTGGCCCTTTAAGTGACAGGTTTTATTTTGGAGTCTAAATAAACAGTGGATAAACAGTTTTTAATGATTAGTTAATACCCACGTGCCTGGAGAATCCATAGCCAGGGGAAGGGTATGGGAATTCTGCTCCTGGGTTTGTCTTTGGACAAAGCCACTTGGATTTTCTCCTCAGTTGGATTCCCAGGGAGCTCCATCCCAAACCCTGCAGCTCATTCCCGAATCCCTGAATTCCAGGAGTCTATGTCATTGTGGCAGGGCTGGCAAGGGATTGTTTTAAGGTTGGATGCTCCAAAAGTGAGGAATAATAACAGCAGGAAAAGTATTTCAGAGGGAAAACCCCTCATATTTGAAACCATTTTTAGTTGCTTTATTAGGATTTCCTCCCTTGGTGGTGAAAACTCCTCTGAATTCCCACAAAATTGGCAAATCCCGTCCCTGATTTCACCTCAGTGAAATCAGCTCTGGCACAGACGAAGCAGAGGATGGTTTTTCCAGGTGGCAGCTTTTCCCATTTATCCAACTCTGACTTTAAGCTCCTTTTGGGATGCTCCTGCGTTATCCAGAGCCCTCAGCCAGGGCTCAGCCCCAACAGGCAGTTTTGAGGTGAGTTCACACTGATCCCGTGGGAAGCTGGAAGTGCAGTGGGATTTCAGCTTCTGAGGTCCGTGCCCGCGGTGCTGGAGCTCGTCCCCCTTCCCCAGATGTTGATTCCGGGGAATATTCACTGGAGCTGCTTCCCGGCGCTCTGGAATTCCCGAGTGTGGCAGCGCTGGGATGGAGGGAGCGGCAGATCCCCGAGGCTGGAAGTGCTTCCCGGCTCCCCTCGGAGTCCGGCACCACGTGGGGACTCCGGGCTTGTTGCATCCCACATTTTTCCCCTTTTTCTCTCTCTTCCCAGCGCTGCCATCCCTTGTGCGTCGCTCCAGACAACATCCCGGATTCTGGGCAACTTCCCCGGATTCCAGCCGCTCCTGGCACAGAGGGGAACTTCTGGGGGTGGGGGGGCTCTGAATCCCAGGAATGACAAGCTTTATCCCGGCCCTCAGCAGCTCCTTAGTGTCTCCCTGAGCATTTGGAGAAGGGGGAGATCATTCCAGTGGGAATTAGGAAGGGAGCGGGAATGGGAAGCGCAGGGTGGGAAGCTTGGGACACCTCGGGAAGCAGAGGGAATCCAGAGGGAATCCCGGCCAGGGAAGGGTTAAGCGCTGCCATTTTGTTATGTAACTCCCTTAATGGACATATCGGGAATGGCACCGAAATGGCAGCACTTAACCCTTGGATGGCCGGGCCAGCCCGGCATTCCCGTCGGGATCAGGCATTCCCTGCGCTGGGTGAGCAGCAGCGCTCCCAGGACTCCTCTTTCCCAGGGATCCAGCCCCCCAAATAACCCCTGTGCCACCCGGGTGACCCCCAGCCCTCCCTGCCCTGCTGCTGGCTGCTCCCTCCAGCCAGGAACACATGGATCTGTGCTTAGCCAGGTGGATTTGCCGCCCTGCAGGCTCTCCCAGGGGGTTGTCCTGCTGCCCCAGCACAAGTTTAGTGTGTCCAACCTGGAATTAGTCCTTAATTTGGTATTTTAAAGTTTATTTTTTTAAAAAATATCTCTGGGATTAAGGTCGGTGAACTTTGCATGCAGTTTTCCATGGATTGTGTTTGCCATGGATTGTCCTCACATGTGGATATGGGAATGCTCATGGCACTGAACGGACACACTGGGAGAGACTGGATTTGTTTAAATACTCCTTCTAAAGGGCTTTTCCCTGCTTTTTTTTTTTTTTTTTTTCAGGAGTTAATCAGGGAAGAAAAAGCCACTTGTGGCATAACCAGAAAATGAGCTCAGGTCAAACAGGGATTTCCCAGGGGAACGTTCCACATCCTGCTGGGAGAAAGGAATTCCCAAGCCTTGTGAGGGACCGATCCAAGGCAGCTGCGAGGCTTGCTGTGTCCAGCAATCCCTGCTGGACTCCAGTGGATCCTCAGGGGTGCCAAAGTTGGGATCATATTCCTGGAAAATACTCACTGATAGGCCTGGAATGTGCCTGATCCTCCTCTGGAACTGGGAGTTTTAGTTTTCCCCATTTTTTTTTTTCAACTTCTCCCCCTTTTCATTGGGATATTCCAGGTTGTGCTGGGGGTGGGGGGATGTGGGGGGTTGTTGGTATTTGCTTTGGACTCCCAAAAAGAGCAGCTTTCCTATGGTTGGATGGGAATTACTTGGAGAGGAACTCCAGGAGAGCAGGTGATGTGGGGAAAGGTGGATGTTACAACCAGGCATCAAATTCCCATTTTAATCAGGATTTTTGTTGTCTGTGTTCTCCAGCAAAGGAAAAGGGTTCAGAAACCTGTTTCGATCCAACCTGGATTCCTGTTCATGGAGCTGGACCTCCCACCTGGAAAAAACAGCTCCAAATCGTTCCTTTCCAGGTTGTAAGTGGATTTTTGGGAGGTTTTTCCCGTCTCTTCAGTGCCTTTTCCTGCAGCGTCCCTGTGCAGTGGGCTGGGCTGGATCAAATCCATGTCCTGCACATCCCTGGTGGAAAAACTGCCTGAAGTTCCACCAGGATGGTGTTCCTGGCCTGGCTCATTCCATCCCTGCAGGCTTTGGAAGTGTCAAAAGAGATTTTGGGATCCTTTTCCCCGGTGGACTCGGAGTGGTGAATTCCAAAGGGTTTGGGATTTTCCCACTTGTCAGAGGAGCTGCTGAGGGAATGTTTGACAGGATGACCAATGCCATGACCTGAAATCCAAGGAGTTCACTGTGTTTTATGGGGTTTTTAAGTGCCCCATGGATTGATGGCCCCACTTAACAGCACTTAAAACTCGGTATTTGCTGCTTAAATCCCGGGATCTCCACCAAGAGCTGTGCCATTCCTTGGGATAAAAGGCAGGACCATCCATAGAACTGGAAGTTTCCTGTCAGAGCCTAAAATTTCCTGAATTTTCCTGTGTTGTTCAAACACAAGGTGGAGCTGAGTTCCCTGTCCATGTGGCCATTTCCTTCCATGGAGAAAGAGAAGTGGGAATTTCAGGAATAGCTTAGAAGGGATATGTTGCCCTTGGAACAGCCTGGATATTTTGGGACGTACCTCTTATTTATTTAATAAATATGATTTATTCCCAGCTGGAAAGAGGTGCTGCCAGGTACTCACCTGTGCCCTTTGATTCAGGTGATTCCCAAAAAAGTGTCTGACGTCACTAAATTTAATGTTTTCCTGCCAGGAAAGGCAGAAGAACCTTTTTAAAGAAATCCTCATTATTTTATCCTTATTTTGCCCCCTCATTCTCATGATTTTACCTCATCTCTCCCCATTCCCTTCTTTCAGTGCCACACCAAGAGTTGGACTTTGATGATCCTTGTGGGTTGCTTCCAACTCGGAATATTCTGGGAACTTTCCTTTAGATGTCTCTGCATTTTGTATCCACAAATTCGATGTCTGATCCGGCGTGGTATTATAGGGAAAAATGGCTGCTGCCACCTTCTAAAGGAATTCCAGGGTGGGAGATGGGGTGTCCTTGGGAATCTGTGATAGGAGAGGGCTTTGGAAGGGTTCATCCCACCTTTCCATCCAGATTGTTGATCTGCTCAGAGTGACTTGTTTGTATCCCAAGGCTTTGTCCCTGAGGGTGCTCCGAGTGGGATGTGGGATGTTTCCTGCTTGCTCCCAACCCTGTCTCCCCTGGGAATCAGGTGCTCCATGAGGTACCCGGCTTTCCTTTAGGATTTTGGCTGCATTGATGATTTAAATAACCTCATGCCAGTACAACTTCCAGATTGCTCCCGTTATTCCCGTTATTCCGTGGTCGCTCAGCTGAGCCAGGCTCAGCTCCCTGTGGGATATGTGAAACACCGGGAGCAGCTCAAGGAGCTGCCTTCCCCATCCTCACAGAACCAGGGAAAACAGGGGGCACGAACGCAGCTTCCCAAACTTCGAGAAGCCCCTGAAGTGCTCTGGGGTCACTTGGGATCGGCACAGGGAGAATCCCGAAGTTAACCTGGCTCGGGATTTGAGGATTTTCCTCCTGGCTAAGACTGGCAGGAGCCGCTGGTGGTGATTGATGGCCCCGCTCTGCGGGAGCTGCCCCGGCTCCAGAGGTGTTTGCAGCGGGATAATGGGAATGTGATGGGCTATTCCCGGCCGGGCGCTGCTGCTGTCGGGCTGCTGTGCTGGCAGCAGAGAGGCTTAATTCCAGGGAAAAGCTGCCTCCGAGGGTTGGGAGGCGGAGGGGGAGGGTTTGGAAGAGGTGGAGGGGGGATTGGAAAAGGTGTGGAGGGGTGGCAGAGGGGAGTTGAAAGGAGTGGGAGAGGGTTTTGGAAGAGGTGGAGAGGAGTTGGAAGAGGTGGGGGTTGGAGGAGGTGAATGGTGGGTTTGAAAGAGGTGGAAGAGTTGAGAGGGGTTGGGAAAAGATGGAAGAGCGTTGGAAGCGATGGTGGAGGATTTGGAAGAGATGGAGGGGGGCTGGAAGAGTTGGAAGTGGGTTGGGAAGAGATGGTAGAGGGTTGGAAGAGGTGGGAGGGAGTTTGGGGGAGGTGGGAGGGGTTTGGAGAGAGTTGGAAGGGGTGGAAGGTTACTCCAAGTTGCCCCAGCGTATCCCTCCTGCTGCCTGGGCCAGGGGCCGCAAATCCCACACCCCCCAAATCACCTTCCCCGTTCTCCAGTTCCTTTTCCTGGCTGTTATTCCGCATTTTCCACCATTCCCAGCTCCAGCCTGGGGCAGGGCCGTGGCTTTGATGTGCTCCCCTCCAAACCAATAATCGGGATATTTATATATTTAATCCAAGGGAAACTCTGGGGTCACCTCACCCCAATTCCACAGCAATTCCAGCGGGTGATGTGACCCAGTGATGGGGGCGGGGGGGACTCTGAGTTAATTACGTTGCGTAATTATGTTAATCTGTGGCTGCTCCGAACATTTCCAACACTTTGGGGAACTATTGTGTGTCGGGCAGGGCCTGGAAATGCAGTTTAAAAGGAGGAGGGGGGGGAAAACTCTTTAAAAGGGAGGGGGGAAATGTCTTCGAGAGGGAAAAAGTCTCTGTAAGAAAGAGAGAGGGGGAAACCTTTGAGAGGGAAAAGCATCCCTTTAAAAGAGAGGCAGAAAATCTCTTTGAGAGGCAACCCGTCTTTAAAAGGGGAGGAGGAAATCTCTTTAAAAGAGGGGGAAAAAATCTCTTCAAAAGAGAAGGAAAAAGTTTCTTAAAGGAGGGGGAATCTCTAAGAGAGAGAAGAATCTCTGTAAAAGATGGAAAACATCCCTTTAAAAGAGAGGGGTAAAGTCTCTGAGGGGAAAGAAGTGTCTTTAAAAGAGATGAGGAAAAGTATCTTTTAAAGAGGGGAAATCTCTTTGAGAGGGAAGAAATCCTTTAAAAGAGAGGGGCTAAAAATCCTTAGGGGGGGAAACATATCTGGGGAAAAAAATCTCTTTAAAAAGAGGGGGAGAAATGCTAAAAATGATTAAATTAATGACATTAATTAGTTAAAAATCAAGGCGGGGAGGGGTGTCTCATGCCAGCGCGGTTGGTGAGTGGTGTCCCTGGGGAGCGAGTGGGTGCTGGAGGAGGAGGAAGATGGGCACGGGGAGGAGGAGGAGGATGGGGATGGGGACAGGGAGGAGGAAGAGGAGGAGGAAGGCTGCCGGCCGGGGTGAGCCCGCTGCCGGCTCAGACTGGTTTCTGGAAAGTGCTTTGTCTCTCAGGCTGCATCCTGGGAAGGGTCATGTGGAGCCCAGTGATGTCATGGGATCAAAGCCTGACTCAGCTCCGCGTCCCATGGATGGGTGGCCGCAGGTACCGCCGGAGCCCACCCGCAGTTAGACCCGCCGTGCCTGCGGCAGCCCAGGGGTTAAACCCGGCTCTGCCCCCTCCCCTGAGCCCAGCCTGCCCCTGCCGCCTGCAAAAGCCCGGCTCGGCTCCCTCCAGGAGGGGAGAAAGTCCCAAGTTGAGTGTTCCAGTGGCAGCGGGCTGAGAACTCCGGGCGATTCCCGCAGCTCTCCGTGGGGCTGAGGTCCTGGGGAAGGCACGGCAGCCATCCCAGGGACATCCCGTCAGGAATTCTGCAATGGCATTGATTTGCGGGGCAGGCAAATCCATACGTTCCTCCTGCCTCTTTGGGGCAGAGCCAAACTCCATGGCGTGGAAGGGTGTGGGGGGGTTGGATGTTGGATGTTCTCCCGTACCTTAATTCCAGGGAGTTTTAATTCCAGAGAGTTTTCCCCCTTCAATTAACTTGTGCTTCAATTAACACTCAGGGAGGTTTGTGTGTGTTCTTGTTTTGCTTTTCTGTTTGTTTTTGCTGCACATTAAAAGTGTAAGTGCGGCGATGCCGGGGCTTTAATCGCTCCAGACTCTGATGGATCCGGCAGATAAAACACCCTGGCAACACTTTTATGGCTCTTTGGGAACTTCTTTTGCAGCAACTGCTGCACTTTGCCCTGTTTTGAAACCAAGGTGTTTTGGCCAGGTTGGGGTTTGTTTTTTTAACTCCTTTGTGCCTGCTCTCTCCCAGGAGCTCACAATGACAGAGGAAACATGCAGGACTCGGAGTCAGAAACGGGCCTTGGAGCGGGACGTGACCCCCAACGATGTGGACAGTAAGAAACTCAAGATGGACAAAGGGCTTTTGGGAACAGAGCTGAACTCGGAGGGGGACATGAAAATCAAAGGAGATCCTGGAGCTGGGAAGGTGCAGGGCTTGTTGAAGAGTGCAGAGGTGAAAGCCACCATCAAGGTGGAGGTTCAGACCGGGGATGAGCCTGTGGACATGAGCACCTCCAAAAGGTGAGTCTGGGCTGGAAATCCACGGGGTCACCGTGTTGGGATGAACTGGAAAACTTCCAGCCACTTGGACATCCTGTCGTTTTCCCTGTAGTTTCTCCAAAGTGGCCAATTAATACTGGAATTATATGATATGTAGAGTTGTGGCTTGAGTTGAAGGTTGGCTCATAAACAGACAATTCCTGGGAATTTTGGGTCAGTTTGGGGTTTATTGGGAAAAAACAACCCACAAAAAGCCCCCCACATTCCAAATCACTCCGTGGATTTTGTTGTCCTTTCCTATTTGGAGTTTTGAAGCTCAGAGGAATCCAGTCCTTTTTTGCAGGAATTGGTTTGTGCCCTGGATTTTCCTGGGTTTGGCCTCTGTATTTTGGTGTTTGGAAGGACCTGAGGTTGGTCTGAGGAGTTTTTGTTTAATCTGCTCAAACCACATTTAAAAGTTAAAAAATGCCTGAAATTGGAGTGTGTTGTCAATCCCATAGGATGTGCTGGTGTGGGATGAGGAAGGTCTCCCCACTATGGAATTTACTGGGAGCAGGGAAGAGCAGTGGGCTCCTTTTTCCATTCAAAACCCTGGAATTAGGAATTTTACTCTCCTTCCAACTTGTCTGTGCCCCCAGCCAAAGGATATTGTGACCAAACTCATTCCTGGGGGGAATTTCATGTTTTATTTTAAATCCAGGTGGATTTAAGTTCCTTTTCCACTTCATTTTCCTTAATTCCACACCCCTATCTCTGGACTCATTGCAATCCTTTGATTCCTGGAGATAAAACATCTCCAGGAGAGAAAAAAATTCCCCAGTGCCTTGTTTTTCTTTTCCTTGTTTGTCTTCCTTCCCTGCCAAGTATTTTGGGATGAGGGAACACAAGAGGCAAAACTGTTGCATATTTGGAAATGCAGATTTTAGGCTGGGAATATTGGGATGTTCCCTCCTTCCAGGAGCTCTTCCATCCATCCAGAGCCAGGAATTCCTCAATATCCCTTTCTCCCTCTCCCAAGTATTAAGTTGAAACTTTGTGTTCCTTGGTCGAAGTTCCTTGAAATTTCTTCTGGCAGGAGGTGGATCTGTTGGGAAAGTTGAGTCCAGCTTGGGATGGATTTTGGATGGAGAGATTGGATGGATCTTCATCCTGAAGGGAAAAATTGAATTCACCTTCAACAAAAAAAGTGAATTCCACACAAAAACTGAATTAATCTCCGAGGCGGAGCTTGGACTCCTCTTCTTCCCCAGTGAGATGAAACTTGCAAGGCTGGATTCAGCCACCTGACCCTCTCCTTCCCTTCAGTACTCACTGTCCCCATGGGAAGGGAGCTTTTTGGTTGGCTTTTTGCTGGGATTGCTCCAGGAGACTCCAGGACACTCTGGAATTGCGGGATATGCCATCTGAGGTTTTAAAGAGGATATTTGAGGAATCCTGGACTTTCTTGGGACTGTTTCAGGACTTGGGACATCCGAGTTTGGTTCCTCACACAGACTCTGTGCCACGGCAATGTTAAGTCAGGTTGTAGTGCTGGAAAAGCTTCAGGGGGTCTGTGGAACCCTCAGGAATCACTTCCATCTTCCCGCTCCGACTCCGGGGGATCGAGATGGGAATTGAGGGCAGGGCAGATCCAGGTCTTTAGGAGCCAAGGGATGTTCCCAGGAGCTGTGGAGCACACAGGTCAGAGTGCCAGGGCAGTTGTCCTGAATTATTCCCTGCTTGGGGCTGTCTTTTCCAGGATGTGGGGAGGTTCCCGTTGTGCATCACAGGGGGAAAGCCCTGCCTTGGTTGTTTGGGACAGACAAAGGAGGGAAGGGAATTCCTGGTGCAGGGAAAGGTTGTTTTGTGGAGTTCTGGCGTGGGTTTCTGGAGTTGCCACCTCCTTCCCTGGGCATAAATCCCAGCCTGGAGCTGATGGCATTGCTGTGGTTGATCTGTGATGGAACTGTCCTATCTCCCACTTCCAGAAGGGTTTTCCTTGGACAAGTCTTGTGTCAAACCAGAGATGATCCTGAATCGGTGTGGTCAGATTTTGTGGGGAAACTTGCTCTGAAAAGGCAGAGTGTTGCTGTTGCAGCTTGTATGAGATCACAGCATGGCTATGTGGGATGTCCTCATGGATCTTGGGAATGGGAATCCTGGGGATTTGGGGAAATCCTCAGGTGAAGAGCAGTCCTGGTCTGGTCTCCTGCTGAGTGAGGGATGGGTTTTACAGACACGGATGCAGTTCCAGCTCCGGGTCCTCTAGAGGGGCTCAGGCAGGTTTTTTGGGAAAGATGTGGGATGCTGATCCTGCAGAGAGGCTTTGTTTGGATGTCGTCCCTTTCCCAGTCCTGGGGATATTCCTGAGCCAGGTGCTGAATTGATCGATCTGGGAAAGGCGTGTCTGGTACTGCTTGGCCAAGAAGTGCTGTTGGCCTGGACAGGGCAGATGGACATCCATCCTGTCCCACCCCCTGCCATGCTATCCCATCCCATTCCATCCTATCCCATGCCTCTCCACCCCACCCCATCCCATCCCACTCCTGGAGCCCTGGCCATGGGCTGTGGGCTGGTGAGGAGTGTTTGGAGCAGTTCCTGGTGCCCATTCCTGCCCCAAGGGCCGTCCCAGACCCTCCATCGGAGCCATCCCAGGATGCCAGGGTGGCAGCATGCCGGGCACTCCCCCTCCTCCTCCTTTCCAGAGCTTTTTTCCAAGCTGTTCCAATCGATGACGAGCCAGACCCGTGTGAGTCCCCCTTTGTCACTCTGTCCTCGGCACATTCAGCTCCTTCAGGACTGTGATTTCCCTCCTCGTGGCATCCCAGGAAAAGCTGGATGGCATCTTCCAGGAGGACTCCAGGACTCTCCTGGCACCATTTTCCCCTTCTTTTGCTACTTCTCCCTAATTCCCTCGGGGGGTTCCGCTGACCCCGATCCCGCAGCTCCATTTTCTCCGGAGGCACCTGATCCTGGTGGTGACAAAATGAAGGCCGGGCAGGCTGTTGCCATGGATTTGGCCATGGCACGTCAGTCCCCACGTGACCCCCGTGGTGGCCTCGCTCCCGGTGCCACCGTGGGAATGTGGGATGGCAGCTCCTTCCCGGGCCGGGGCATCCATGTGTCCCCAAGTTGGCACCTGGAACCAAAATAAAGCCTGTTCCCCGATTCCCTGCCCGGCTCGAGGGTGGAGCTGCTGGAGGAGCCAGGGGGAGGAAAGGGAAGCATTCCAGGAAAGGGCTGGATCATCCCAAAGGCTGCTCAGATCCCTGTGGTTGGGGCATTCCTGGTGTTTTAAGGGACTTGTCCCTGCTTTCCGTGAGGGATGTAACCTGGAAGTTGGGAGGAGGAGCGGCCAGTGCCTGGCTCCAGGTGGGAATCAGTCCCACCTTCTTCCGGTGGGAGTTAGTCCTTCCTTCTCCAGGGGAGGCTCAGTCCCTCCTTTTCCCACTGGGAATCAGTTCTTCCTTCTCCATGTCCCTCCTCCCGGTGGAAATCAGTCCCTCCTCCACTAGGGCTCGGTCCTTGTCCCAGAGCTGCTCCGTGTCCCTTTGGAAAGGGCTCAGCTCAGCTCATCTGCCCATTCCCGGTGCATTCCTGGCACATTCCCAGCTCACCTCGTCCTGACCCGGTTCCATCCCAGCTAAGAACAACCAAGGCCTGTCCAGATCCAGGAAAAAGCTGGGAAGCCTTCACCTGTGCCACTTAAATTTGAAAACCCCTCGGAGTTTGGATGCCTGGAGTTCCCAGGCTCGCTGTGCCCTCTAGAGGACATTCCTCTATTTATTCCTTAGTTTTTTTCCCACTTTGCCACCCCTAAAATTCCTGCTGTGGGCCCTTTTCCCAGCACTGTCATTCCCTGGGTGGCACAGAAAACCTGGATGTTCCCTTCCCGTAACCCTCCTGCCAAACTTCCCACTCTCGCACTGCAAACCTTCCTCTGGAATTTTATTCCCGGTTGGAAATCCCAAATTCCGGTGCCAAAGGTGACCCAACCAGTTCTCCTGTGATAATTGTAGGGAATGGAACCAGCAGATGATTTATTGTCGGGAATTCAGGTGGGAGGTGGAGCCATCCCTCAAACACGGAGTGTTAAAGCCAAATAAAGGGTTAAATCCCTGGGACACAGCCAGGATCTGATGGATTTTTGATGGATGTGTCCATCTGTGTTGAGGCTGTCACAGGATTCCTGTATTCCAAGTGGGAAATCATTCAGTAGTGTTGATAAGAGGAGGAAAATAATGCTAAAAAGTGCTTAAATTTGGAATAAATGTGGATGGTTGGTGTGGGATTTCCTTCAGATTCAGGAACTTGAGTGGGAGAAGCCACAAATCACAAATCCTTGGAATTGGGGAAGGAAAACTGGAGATGTGGTTTTGCCTTTCAGCAGTTAAAGAGGAGCAGCAAGCACCCTGTTCGTCCCTGGATTTGGGGTGGGATGTGCAAACAGAGCCCTGGAAAACCTCCATGTCTTCCAAAGAGAGGGTGGAATGGCTGGTGGAAAAGCTCTGGATGTGAAGGAATTCCATTTTGCTCTGGGACGGTGTCCCTGCCCATGGAACTGGATCATTTTACGGCCTTTCCAACCCAAAGCATTCCAGGATTGCTCCATGTTGTGGCTGTACCTGTTGCCCTGGGAATCTTGGGATCCACAAGGAAAACAGGAATTGAGCTGATTTTGTCAGGTTTATTTGGAATTCGAGGGATTTGGGTTTAATCACAAAATCATGGAATGGTTGGGGTTGGAAAGGACCTTAAAGCTCAACCTTCCACTATCCTGGGTCTCTCCAAGCCCCTTCCAGCCTGGCCTTGGACACTTCCCTGCAGGAGGGTCATCACTAACTCACCTTGCAGCACAGAATTCTTGTTTTGACTGTTTTCCTCAACCCCTTCTGTGTGTTTTCCTTCCAATTCCCAGCGAAATGAAGAGGGAGAAGAGGGTCCCCTCCCCGGATGTCATCGTGTTGTCTGACAACGAGCCCTCGAGCCCCCGCATGAACGGCCTGACCAAAATAGCCCTCAAAGAGACCAACACCGAGGCCCTGATGGTGAGTCTGGGCTGGGAATGCTCCAGGTTATCTCGCTGGCTCCTCCAGAGTCTCCTGGGATCCCAGGGGCCTGTGGAATGTGGGTTTATAGGAATTTGCAAGCAGGGAATCGTGGTCAAAGGCTGATGTCCTTTGGCTCAGCCTCTGGATTTTTCCATGTCTTAAAACTCCACCTGTTTCAGAGTTGATTTTTTGATGTGCTTTGCTCAGTGTGGCCCAGCACAGATTTATATCCAATCCCTCATTTAACCTCTCCTTCCTCTTTTTCTACTCCAAATGTTTTTAAAATGCTCAATACTGGGCTTTTTTTCCTATCTGAGTTCTCCCCCCTCCCTCTTTGTACCCACTGTGACAATGACAATGCTGGGACTTCCTGATGGAACCTGGGGTCTGACCTTCCACTCTTCCCCTTCCCTGTTTTCCATGCTCTTCCTGCAGAAGAGCAGCCCGGAGGAGCGGGAGAGGATGATCAAACAGCTTAAGGAAGAGCTTCGCTTGGAAGAGGCAAAACTGGTTTTATTGAAAAAGTTACGACAAAGTCAAATGCAGAAGGAGACCACAACTCAGAAGGTGGGGATTTTCCTGGTTATCCCACCTCTGGAAAGGGAGGGAGGGGGTTAAATAACTGGGGCCGTTGCCATTCCCTTGGAAAGTAAAGAAAACATTCCAGTCCTTGATCGTGGAATGGGTTGGGTTGGAAGGGACCTCAGAGCTCACCCAATGCCACCCCATGGGCAGGGCACCTCCCCCTATCCCAGGTTATTCCAAGCCCTGTCCAACCTGGCCTGGAGCACTTTCAGGGATAAGGGATGTAGAGATTGATGGAATAACTCGAAGGAGATCTTGAAGGTGACAGGGAATTCCAGCGTTTGAACCCCAGGCTGTGGGAGCTGGTGGCAGAACCCAGGTCTGGGCTCCTGGTCTGGATTCTTCCAGAGCTGAGCCTGCACTGAGCTGCACATCCTTCTAAACAGTCCAGGCAGCTCCTGGCAGGAATGGCCCAGCCTTCCCACCCTGATTCCCTCCCCATCCTCCTCTTCCCACCCCTCATCCCACACATCCTGGGCTGCTGATGGGGAGCTCTTTGCAGCAGAAACCATCCCAGAAAAAGGGCTGGCTGCTTGGCAGAGCCATTCCCTGGGCTTCTCCCACTGGAGGTGGGGCTGGCAGGAGAAGAGCAGAGGAATTTGGGATGTGAGGGGGTGGGAACCCCCCACGCTGCTCCCTAAATTTAATTACCTGTAACAATGGCAACGAAGCCACTGCGGGTGCCAGCGTGTACTGCTGCCTGGGGGAATTTTGGGAATGGGAGGGAATGCTCAGACAGCTCCTGGGGCTGCTTTGGGTGGTTTATTGGCATCTTCTCCCAGAATTCCAAGTACTTCAGTAGGTGGGATTAAAACTAAAGCAAGGACCTGCATCCCTGAACTCTGCACAACCCCAGGCAAGTAGCTCTGGATGTTGGAATGCCGAGGAGGAAACAGATCCTGAACTCCTTAATATCCAAAGGCTTTTTCCTAAACTCTTTTCTACTTTGCCTCGTGTTGGAGCCCAGGAAGAGCAGTGGCACTGATGGGAAGGGCTCCAGGCTGGGCCAACTGAGCCAGAGCTCCCTTTGCTGGATAAACTCTGATTTTCCTGCTCTAATCTCATCCCTGCTTCCCTAATTCCCTCTAAACCTGCCTGTGGAGACGCTTGGTGGAACAAAGGGCTGTGGGAGGGGTGGAAAAGCCCAGGCTCGGAGGAGATGAACTCCTTTATCCTCTTCCCTGCTGTAATTCCTGCTTCCACCCTTATTCCTCTGCTTTCTCTCTGGTTTTTCCTCTTCCAGCCTGCTGGTTCCTCTGGGAGTGCTGTCACCCCTCCGCCCTTGGTGCGGGGCCCACAGAGTGTTCCTGCTGGGAAACCCTCCCTCCAGGTCAGTGGGGCGGGACAGGCTCCCAGGAAAAGGGCCCAGAGCACAGGGAATGGTGCACAGGGCAGGGAGTACATTCCCATGGCTTTCATTCCCTGCAGCCAGGTGGAATTCCCTCTTTAAAGTGCCACAACCTCGCTCTGAGCTTTGTCTTGGGATGGGACATCTCCCACAAGTTTGTTTTTCATCTGATCATCCCACTCCACTGGTAATTTCTTTGGAGAAAGGATATGGAATTCTGGCATCCAAATTTTGGAGCAGCATCCAGAGGTTGAATTGTGGCCTCAGTGGGATGATCTGGAATTGCTGAGGGAATCCCAGGATTCTTGGCTGGATGGCACACAGGGGTTGCAAAGATCCTGATTCAGGCTGAATCAAATGTTGGGAATTCTTGGAGAAGGAATAAAAAGCGGAGCCTGTTGGCATCTGGCAACTTCATTTTCCTCTTGAATCCGCTGACTCATTTGGTTTTTGGATTTCAAACATTCCTCGGGATTTAATTGGAACCAAATTCTCAAGGTGCTTCAGCACAGAATGTTTTCCAGTGAAAAAAGGCACCTCTTTTCCTGGAGATCCCCCAGAATGCCAGAGGGATGGGGGAATTGATTTGCTCCCCGTGTAGGGGACATTCCCAAACCCAGAGGAGTTGGAGGAATCTCTTCCCTGAGGCTGGTGCCTTGGATTCAGGCAGCACTTCCAGAGGAACTGGACCAGGAATTAAACCTTTAGCCAGAGGAACTTGGGCAGAGCAGAGACCTGGGAGCTGAAATCCCAAAATTGAGCTGATCCTGCCCAGTTTTGGGGGTTTGGAGGCATTGACCCCCCCCTCTGCTTCTGCTGGAGTGTAAAAAATGCTAATTGCTGGGATTTATTCCTGGGAAGGGACTCAGGGAACATTTGGGATTCAGTTGGAAAGGGATGAAACTTCCCACCTGCCCAAATCCTGGTTGCTCAGGGAAGTGGGAGATTCCCTGGGCTTTGTTCCCAGAGGATGGGCAGGTGGGAAGGAGTGGAGCATCACCTTTGGGAAGCAGTGTTGGACCTCCTCAGGCTCATTGAGGAGCATGGAACGTCCCCAGAACCATCCCTGCCATGTCCCCTGGCCTGGCATCAGGGGGAATTCTGAGGATTGAAAAGCTTGGGCAGCACATTCTCAACCTTCTTTAGGCTGATTTCCTTTCCAGGATGTTTTTCTAAAGCTTTCGCATTTTCCTGCCTTTTTTCCCTTCCCAATCCACTCCCCTCCCTGGCTTCCTCTACCTTCTCTCCAAATCCAGCCCTTTGTATCTCCCATTTCCCCTCTTCCCAGCACTTTTTCCCACTGTTTGGGGTCTTTTTTTTTTTTTTTTTTTTTTTTTTGTGCACTGCACCAATTCCAGCCCGGCCACCTCCTTTCCTGCAGCTTTTCCATTGCCTCCACACTCCATCCATCCATCCCATCCCACCAGCCAAGGAATGACTGTTCCTTGTTTTCCAGACCTCTTCCACACGGATACCTGGCACTGTGATCCCTCCTCCCTTGGTCCGGGGAGGGCAACAGGCGTCTTCCAAACTGGGAACTCCTCAGAACACACAGATTGTGATGCCCCCCTTGGTCCGAGGGGCCCAGGTGAGTCCTGCCCTTCATCCCTAATCCATGGGAACTCCCCTTTGTACCTTTCCAGCAACTTTCATCCTGTTTTTCCATTCAGCTCTTCTGCAGGGACAGGATTAAGGGGGGGAAAGATGTCATGTTGAGGAATAATTTCACCAGTTAATGGGTTTGAAATGGAACAGGCTTGAAACGCCACATTGTGGGAGGAGTTTCACTTGGAAACTCGGAATTTTGGGGCCATGATGTGGTTGTGGAAAGCGTTTCACTTGGACACTCAGGATCTATTTGTCATAATGTGATTATGGAATGAATTTCTCCTGGAAACTTGGGATTTTTAACCATAATGTGGTTCTGGAAGGAATTTCACTTGGAATTTTTTTGGCCATGGTGTGATTGTGGAAGGAGTTTCACTTGGACACTCGGGACTTTCGGGCCACAATGTGGTGGCCTCATGTAGCAGCATCTCCTCACATTCCTTATTTCATTTTGGGAGGGCAACGGGAAGACACCCTGCTGTGACAGAGACATTATTCCCAGGCTCCCCGTGCCTTCCTGCCTGGCCTCATTCCTGCCCTGCCACATCATCCCACTCTCCCCCCTGCTCCCCAGCCCTCTGTGGCACCATGACACGATCCCACCCCTGTGTCTTCCCAGCAAATCCACACGATCCGGCAGCACTCCAGCACGGGGCCGCCCCCGCTGCTCCTGGCGCCGCGGGCATCGGTGCCCAGTGTGCAGATCCAGGGCCAGCGGATCATCCAGCAGGGCCTGATCCGTGTGGCCAACGTCCCCAACACCAGCCTGCTCGTCAACATCCCACAGGTGAGTCCCCACTGGCCCCGTCCTGCCCCTGCCCTGCTCCCCAGCACCTCCTGGCCTGAATTCCTGGGGTGCTTTGGGTGGGAAAGGAATGGAGAGCCCATGCAGTGCCACCCCCTGCCGTGGGCAGGGACACCTTCCACTCGCCCAGGATGCTCCAGCCCCTGCAGTGTGGGGACCCCCACCCCACTGTGGGGACCCCCCCCAGTATGGGAACCACCCCCCAGTGTGTGAGCCCCTGCCTAGTGTGGGACCACCACCCAGTGTGGAAACCACCTCTCAGTAGATGAACCATCCCCACCCCACTATGGGAAGCAGCACCCCCGCAGTGTGTGACCCCCCTCTCCCCCCCAGTTTGTGATCCC
>VXAU01000114.1:92390-111652 GCA_013399695.1 Formicarius rufipectus | reverse complement strand
CTGCCACGGAAACAGCCCACGGTGCTGGTGGTGTGCGGGCCGGCGCAGAACGGGGCCATCGGGTTGGTGTGTGCCCGGCACCTCCGCGTCTTTGTGGGTACCTCCCTCCTCTCCTCTTCCTCCCCGAGCAATGCCAGGCTCTGGTGCCCATCCCTTCCCTCCACCCGCAGGACTACGAGCCCACCATCTTCTACCCCAAGCGCTCCCCGGACCCCCTGTACCGGGATTTCACTACACAGTGTGAGAAGATGGACATTCCCTTCCTCTCCTACCTGCCCACCGAGGTGAGCCCCCCACAGCCCTCTGCTCCCCCGCAGCCCCTCCAGCCCCCTGATCCCACTCACTCCCTGCCGGACAGCATCGAGTTTATTCCTCCTTTTCCCTTCTCCGCCTCCCCCCGCCCGATCCCGGCTCTGCTGGGAGCCTGGGGATGCCATGAAATCCAGCGGCTGCTGCCGCGGCTCCGCCAACCACCGGCTCTGTTGTTTTTGGAAGCGACCGGGCTGGGACGGGAGGAATTTGACCCAAAATCGCTGCCCTGGCCGAGGCCGCGCATCTCGGCGTGCCGGGCTCTGCCCCGGCCCCGCGTCCCCCCCTCCCTCCCCGGCTTGTGGGGGATTTACTTGGCAGTGGCTGCGGGGTGAGTTTATTTCTGCAGGAAAACGGGATCCCCGCGTGGGTCGGTGCCGGTCCCGTGGGGGGATGAGCGGGGACACCCCCGTGTGTGTGTCCCCTCTCTCCCCCCCCAAAAAAAGGTGCAGCTGATCAACGACGCCTACAACGCCGTGGTGGACGCCGTGCTGGGAGCCGAGGCGGAGGTGGGCGAGGGGAGGGAGCCCTGCGCCGCCATCCTGGCCACCCTCAAGCACATCCGCATCCCCATCGTCAGCCTGGATGTGCCCTCAGGTGCTCAGCCCCCTCCCCTCGGCCCCGCGCAGAATGGGGACCTCCCCCCTCACGAACCCGCTGCTCCTCACGCTCCTCACACCCCGGCGCTGTCCCCGCTCCTGCCGCGGTGTCACCTCAGCGCCTGGGCGGACACGGAACCCCCGCGGTGCCCTCCCAGGGTGGGGACATCCCCTGGGACCCCCCGGTGTCCCCCCCGTGCCTGGCAGCGTCCCGAGGAGGGAGGCGGGTCCGCTCCCCGCGGGTGCGTTCGGGGCATCCACGGTAAATAACAAACTCCCTGAACTGAGACATGATGTAATTTGAAAACACCCGAGCGTCTGGTGGCCAGGTCTGGAATTGTCATCACCCCCCCCGCTTCGCCGTGTCCCCCCCACGCCGCGGGAGCAAACAGGAGCCCTTGGCACGGCCAGTGGTGAATCCCCACCAAGAAAAACCTCGCGTGGAGCCAGGATGCGGCCGAAGCAGTGGCTGTGCCGGAGGGGGAACACACTCCCCATCCTCCCTGACCCAGACCATCCCCCACTGGCTGCACCTCGACCCCCGAGATCTCCCCAGACGGGAGATCTCTGTGTCCCCACACGGGAGATTGTGGCCTTTGGGGTCTCCCTGCATTCCCACAGGATGGGACATATCCTTTGGGGTCACCCCCACTCCATGTCTTCACAGCACGGGATGTGTCCCTCGGGTTCATCCCCTCTTCGTGTCTCCACAGGGTGGGATGCATTCCCTGGGGTCACCCCTGCCCCCTCTGAGTGTCCCCACGGGGTGGGACACACCCCCGTGGTCACCTCCTCTCCGTGTGTCCGCAGGGTGGGATGTGGAATCCGGGAGCAGCGGCGGGATCAGCCCCGATGTCCTGGTGTCCCTTGCGGCCCCCAAGGAGTGTGCCCGCCGCTTCCTGGGCCGCCAGCACTTCGTGGCCGGGCGGTTCCTGCCCTATGACGTCCAGAAGAAGTTCGAGCTCAATCCCCCTGAGTACCCCGGCACCGAGTGCGTGGTGGCCCTGTGAGCCCCCCAAATAAAGCGTTTGGTCGCTCTTCATCAGGGTCTTTCTGGGGACAGGGTGAGGAGACCGTGCCACCCTGGCAGGGTTTGGGTTGGGAGGTTGTGCCGAGACTCACTTCCACACTTGGGGACTCAGCTCAGCTCACTCGTGTTTCCCCTGGGAGCTGTTCCTGGGGACAGACCTGGTGTGACCTCCCCTATGGGGACATGGGCAGCCGTCGGGACCACATGTTGTCCCTAGTGTTGACATGTCCCCCTCTCCGTAGCCTGAAATTCCCCCAAAGCACTGGGAAGGGGTCCTGGAGCATCCCCTTCTCTATGGAGTTGTCATTAACAGTGACAAGTCACCGCTGGGGAATGTCCCCCCCTGCTCCAGCAGTGAGAGGTTCGTGACCCCAGTGCAGCACCTGGAGCTGCCTCCCCCTCGGGGGGCTCAGTGCAGCCGGAGTTCTGGGGAATTCAGGGAATGCGCCGGGATTTCCGCTGGCTGGGCAGACGGAGGGGGCTGCCGTCCCCAGCTGCGGGCTGGGAGAGGGGGGACCCGGGTGAGAGGGGGTCGCCACGCCGTCCTCCCCCATCACTCCGGGTGTTTTGCATCCCGAAACCCCAGCGGGGCATTAGGGAGCTGCTGTGCCCATTCTCAGCCCCACCTGGCCTCGGCTCACCCAGGTCACGGCGCCCACCGAGCCCCCCTCGGCACCGGTGCCGGGGCACCTCTGGTACCCTGAGCTCAAGCCCGACCGCAGCAGCATTGAGGCCGGGCTCGCTCTCCTCTTCCCCTTCCCTCCCTCCGCATTCCCAAGTGCATCCAATTTTAGCAGCTTTACAAAAACAAGCCCTCAAGTTTGCCGGGCTGGAGCGGCGGCACAGCCGGCTCGGGGAGGGCTCCATCTCACTTCCCACTTGACACGGCTCCAGCCGCGGCGGAGCCTCCAGCCCCGTGTGCCAGGAGCGAGGGGGACAGGCCTCCTATAAAGCCCCGCGGAGCCGTCCGGCTCCCAGTGCCGGCAGGAGCAGCCATGGGGGAGCTGGTGCTGGCACTCCTGGCTCTCGCCGCCCTGCACGGCGCCGGGGCCACAGGTAAGGGTGGCTCTGCCATCAAACCATGGGATGAGGACCGCATCCCCGGGGGCTGGCGACGGTGGTGAGGGGCAGGATGGGGATGGAGATGGGGCTGAGCGCTCACCAGATGTGTGCTGGGGTGATGATGTGTGCCAAGGATAATGGTGTGTGCCAGGGCTAGATGTGTGCCAGGGTCGTGGTCACAGCTGGGATGGTCACAGCTGGGATGGTCACAGCTGGAAAGGTCACAGCTGGATGGTCCCTCTGGCATCTGCTGGTGGAAGGACGCAGTGATGATGCTCGGCGAGTTTCGACCTCCCTAGGACCGTTGCACTGGAGGGATGGGGACGCATCCCATGTCATGTTCTTGCCAGCCCAGCTGGCTCTGGCACTGGATGGTTGAGCACCAGGAAGCCCCAGCAAGGGGTCTCTCCATGTGCCAAGAGCTGTGTCCATGTGAGACTGAGCTGGGAATATCCCTGATTCAGGGATAAAATCCATCCAACTGCAGAATAGGAGCTGAAAGGGGTCCCACTGTCCCCTAGTTCTGTGGGGAAGGGATAGGGGGTGGCAGGGTCAGGTCCCCCCACCATGGGATTGTTGCTGGAGGAGGGATGGTGTCCACTGCACAACCATGAGGTGCCCACAGTGGTCCAGGCTGCACTGGAGTGTCACCTGTGGGTAACAGGCACCAGGGGCCAGGGCTGTCTCCAGGGACCTGCTCCCCATATCCACCCCTGAATGCCCCATCTCAACACCCGGGAGTCCCCACAGGAGGAGCAGGTGAGAAGGGCCATCCCTGGAGCCCCTAGGCTTGCTGGTAGCTGGGGGGACACCCTGCTCCTGCAGTGACACCTCGGCTGTGGATTTCCATCCCGGGCTCCTCCCAGTTTGTCGGTGGGGTTCAGTGTGTCACCGGCTGTGGTGGGTGATGTGTGGGCACAGCGGGTCATGTCCTTGTCCCACATCACCTCCTGGAGATGAGCTCATCCTGGGTCAGTCGGGTCATCACAGGCAGCATTTTCCATGGACACCCCTGGGTTCATCCTTGACTGCCAGGAGGCTGTGGCCTGTCCTAAGCCACCCTGGGCAGTGCCACCAGCCATGACAGCCCAGGGAGATGGTAAAACCTGCCCTGAGCCCCTTTCCTGTGGGTCTGGTGGTCTCAGGGTCCCCGTCTCTGCTGAGACATGGCTTTGCTTTGGTGTCCACGTCTTGGCAAGGAACAGTCTGTGTGCCCTGGGAATGGGGTGCCCTCGTCCAGAGTTCTCCCACCCTTTGCATCCCCCAGAACCCCTGGAGAATGACTCAGAGCCCGGGAAGAGCGGAGTGGCAGGAAAGCCCTGGAAAGCCACCCCCAACCTTGCAGACCTGGACCTGAACACAGCTGGTATGGCTGTCCCCAAGTCCCCACTGTCCCTCCACCACTGCCACGTGGGGAAACACCCACCTTGTGCCACCCACCCCGTGGCAGTGTCCCCATGGGAGCCCCAAGCTCCTACCACCCCCCAACATTCCCATGCCACATCCCTCCATCCCCTGGTGCTTCATCCTTATGTCCCCAAGATGTGTCCAGGTGTCACCCCAGGGCGCTCAGGGGAGCGGGGGTTGGATGGGGGGCACTCAGGGCTGGCTCCATCCCAGGCAAAGGTGCTGAGTGGACGTCCTGGTTCAACATCGACCACCCTGGCGGGGATGGGGACCATGAGAGCCTGGAGGCCATTCGCTTCTACTACCGGGGCCGTGTCTGTGAGCGGCCCGTGGCCATCCAGGCCCGGACCACGGAGTGGGAGCTGCCCGAGGAGGTGGGCGAGGTGGTGCATGCCAGCCCCAAGAAGGGGTTTCGCTGCATCAACAAGGAGCAGCCCCCAGGCAAGACCTGCTCCAACTACCACATCCGCTTCCTCTGCCCGCTGGGTGAGTCCCACCTGTGTCCCCACCTGCATTCCATCTGTGTCCCACCTGAATCCCACCTGCATCCCCCCGTGTTATACCTGCAATTCCACCTGCATCCCACCGGCATCCCGCCTATGTCCCACCTGCATCCTGTGTCCCACCTACATCCCATCTGTGTCCCATCTGCATCCCAACAGTCCCACCTGTGTCCTACCTCCTCACACCCCACTGGCACCTTGGGGGGTGGGTTCACACCCACTACCGTGCCCTCCCCTTGCTTATCACCTTCGGCTCTCCAGCCCACTGGGTGCTGCTGGAGCTGCGACTACCCCGGAACAGCCACCCCTTGGGTGCCCAGTTAAGGCCTCTCCCCCTCCCCAGAGCACATCTACTGGTCTCACTGGTCCTCCTGGAGCCCCTGCTCGCGCAGTGTCTGTGGCACCAGCGGCTCCCAGACACGCACTCGCCGCTGTGTCAACGCCCGTCTGGTGGCCACGCTCAAGGAGGTCAAGTGCAAGGGCAAAGCTGTGGAGCGCCGGCCCTGCAGCGCTGGCCCCTGCCCAGGTAGGAATCCCAAAACCCCCCATCAGCACCCATCTGCCCCCTTAGATGAGCTCATCTCCTGGAGACAGCCATCTCCAGCTCTGTTGGGGAGGTGAGCCAGGGGCAGGCCAGGTATGGCATCCCTGTTAGGGGACCCTCCGTGGTGCAGGACCACCCCAGGTGCCTGATTCCCTCCCTCAGAACCGACATGGATGGAGTGGGGCTCCTGGGGCCCCTGTTCCCACAGCTGCGGCAGCGCCGGGACACGCATCCGGCGCCGGAGCTGCAAGACTGCCAAGAAGACCCCGTGCACCGGCCGCCCCACAGAGGTGCAGAAATGTCCCCCCTCACCCTGCCCAGGTACCACCCTCAGGGATGAGAGGACCATCTCCCCAGTACCCTCCTTGCCCATGCAGCCCCCACTGGCCGTGGCCGTGGGGTCTGAGCTCCGTCCCCCCCGCAGCCTGCCCCGAGCACGTGCTGCAGGGCACCATCATCACCAGCACTGGGGTGGCACTGCCAGATGCCCAGGTCTACCTGGAGGGCCGCCCGCCGGTGCTGCTGGGCAGCAGTGATGCCCACGGGCACTTCACCGTCACTGTGGGGCTGTGCCAGGGCAGCGCCAGCAATGTCAGTGCCCACCACGAGGGTTTTGCCCCGGCACTGGCACCCGTCGTCTCCAATGGCTCCGGCGTGGCCGAGGTGCACCTGAGGCTGCAGCGGCTGGGTGAGCACGGCAGGGTGGGTGGGGGGCAATGCACCCCTCGAGGGGTGACCCCAAGGGATGTGAGGAGTGGGAATGATCCCAGGAGCACCCATGGCTCTTTCCACCCTCCTCCTTGCAGAGAAGCCGTACATGGTGCTGCACCCCAAGACAAAAGTGCGAGTGGCTGGGCAGGATGTGACCTTCTGCTGCAAAGCCTCTGGCATCCCCGTGCCCAAAAAGTATTACTGGTGAGCCAACACTGGGGGCGGTGGGGAAGGGCAGCCCTGGGTGTGACCCTGCTGAGCCCATCCCCGTGCCCACAGGTACCACAATGGGACACTGCTGGAGAGGAAGGCACAGCAGCCCGGCAACCGCCTGGCACTGCAGGGGCTGGCACTGGAGCAGGCTGGCACCTACCACTGCAAAGCCAGCTCTGAGGCAGGCGCCATCCAATCGGCACCGGCACAGCTCACCGTGCTGGGTGAGAACAGGGTGGGCTTCGGTCACCCCAGTGCCATCCCGGAGTGGGGAGGGTCACCTTGGCCCCACTAACCCCGGTTCCTCCATGCCCCCAGCTCAGGGCCAGCAGAGCTGCAGGTCGGAGCCAGAGCAGAGCCTAGTGGAGCTGCCCAGCGAGTGCCCCCAGGATGCCACCGGCTCCCGCTTCTACAACGTGGGTCGGTGCCCACCCTCCCCGTGCTCCGGTGGCCCTGCCAATGCCTCGGGGTGCGGGGAGGACACAGGGCACTGCTGTGGGGTGCGGAGGATGGAGCTGCGGGAGATCCCCTGTGCCAGCTCCCTGCTGCCCATCAAGGTGGTGGCTGAGTGCGGCTGCGGACCCTGTGCCCAGCCCCGTGTCCTGGTGCAGGGCCGGGTGACGGCGGCTGACACAGGGGAGCCCCTGCGCTTCGGGCAGATTTTCCTGGGCGGGAGGAAGGTGGGATTCACCGGCTACAAGGGTTCCTTCACCATTGAGGTGCCTCCAGACACACAACGCTTGGTGACTCGTTTCGTGGACCGGCAGCAGCAGTTGGTGGATGCCATCAAGGTCCTGCCCTTTGACCGCCGTGGTGGCAGCGTCTACCAGGAGGTGAAGATGCTGCGGAAGAAGGAACCGGTGGAGCTGGATGGCAACCGGACCAATGCCATCACGCTGGGAGAGGAGAGTGGTCGGGAGCCTGTTGGGGAGCTCATCCTTCCCGCCGGTGCCTTCTTGCGTCCCTCTGGGGAGGTTTTCAATGGCACAGTCAGAGCCAGTGTCACCTTCCTGGACCCCAGGGACATGGCGACAGCCAGTGCTGCCTCCAGTGACCTCAGCTTTGCCAATGCCGAGGGGGAGATCGTTCCCCTGCGCACCTACGGCATGTTCTCTGTGGATTTTCGGGAAGGCGAGAGTGGCGCGGCGCTGCATACGGGGCCAGTACAGGTGCGGATGGACACAGGGCAGGTCTGGATGCCAGAGCACCTGCAGAAGATGAAGTTGTGGTCCTTGAACCCTGAGACCGGCTTGTGGGAGGAGGAGGGGCTTCTCCGCCTGGCTGAGGGGAGCCGGGGGAAGAGGGAGGAAAGGACCTTCCTAGTGGGAAACCTGGAGATCCGGGAGCGGCGCCTCTTCAACCTGGATGTGCCAGAGGATCGTCGCTGCTTCGTCAAGGTCAGGGCTTACAGCAACGAGAAGTTCAACCCCTATGAGCAGCTGGAAGGGGTGGTCATCAGCCTCATCAACCTGGAGCCTCAGCCGGGCTATCCCACCAACCCCCGGGCCTGGGGCCGCTTCGACAGCGTGGTGACGGGTCCCAACGGTGCCTGCCTGCCTGCCTTCTGTGACGGCCAGCGCCCCGACGCCTATTCAGCCTATGTCACTGCCACGCTGGGCGGGGAGGAGCTGGAAGCCGTGGCCTCCAGCCCCAAGCTCAACCCCAACGCTGTCGGGGTGTCCCAGCCCTACCTGGGCAAGCTGGGCTACCGCCGGTCAGACCACGATGACCCCAATTTGAAGAAGACAGCTTTCCAAATCAATGTGGCCAAGCCTGACCCCAACAATGTTGATGAGACCAACGGCCCCATCTACTCCTACCGCAGCCTGGAGGAGTGTGAGGCGGCGCCGGTCAGCGCCAACCACCTGCGCTTCTACCGCGTGGAGGTGGACAAGTACGAGTACAACGTGGTGCCCTTCAAGGAGAGTGACCTGACCTCCTGGACTGGGGACTACCTATCGTGGTGGCCCAACCCTCAGGAGTTCAGGGCTTGTTTCATCAAGGTGCAGATCGAGGGGCCGCAGGAGTACATGGTGAGGTCACGGAACATGGGGGGCAGCCACCCTCGCACCCGGGGGCAGCTCTACGGGCTGCGGGACGCACGGAGTGTGCGGGACATGCAGCTGCAGAGCACCTCGGGGGCCTGCGTGGAGTTCAAGTGCAGCGGGATGCTCTTCGACCAGAGCCTGGTGGACCGGACCCTGGTGTCCATTATCCCGCAGGGCAGCTGCCGCCGCACGGCCATAAACAGCCTCCTGCGGGAGTACCTGAGTCGCCACCCGCCCCTGGCCGACAACAACCACACGGGTGCCTTCACCATGCTGGCACCGGTGGACCCGCTGGGCCACAACTATGGCATCTACACCGTGACAGACCAGAACCCGCGACTGGCCAAGGAAATTGCCATCGGCCGCTGCTTCGATGGCACCTCTGACGGCTTCTCGCGGGAGATGAAGGCAGGCGCGGGCACAGCCGTCACCTTCACATGCCAGGAGCGGCCGCCGGGGCGGGAGAGCTTCTTTCAGCGCCTGCTGACCTCCCCGGCCGAGGCACTGGACGAGATCCGGCGGGAGATGGGGGCTGCCGAAATGCGCCGCGCTCCCCCCGAGGTGATGGACTTCGCCTCTGGCACCCAAGCCTCGGGCCCCACGCCCACCCGCCGGACCCTCAGCAGCCCGCGAAGGCCGGGACGGATCCGAGGGCAGCCCTGAGCGCCGCGGGCCCCGCAGTGCCCCCTCCCCGGCTCAGCTCTGCTCTCCCTTTCCCCGTCGCTTTTACCCGCACTCATTTATAACCACCGAAGTGGGACACTCGCAGGGGACACGTGGAGCGGGACCCTCCCGCCGAGCCCCCCGGGGGACAGCGGGACAGGGGACCACTGGGACGTGGGGAGGGGGCTGACAGCGGGCCCCCGCTGGCCTCGCCATCTCCCTCCGGTGCTGCCCCTGCCTTCGGGCCAGCTCCGCGCGGGGCAGCTCTTGGTGCTCAGCCCCGGGACCGCGGCCCCACGGGGTATTCAAATAAAAGGAATAAAAGAGGGGGTGGAAGCAAATAGGGGAAGGGGCTGGGACGGGAACGGGGTCTCTGCCCGGCACTTTGCCCCGTGCCAGCGGCGGAGCTCCCGTGTGCCTGCGCCAGGGCCGGAGGTGTCAGGAGCTGGGAGCGCCGATTGCATCCCCGCACCCCACAAGGAAAAGGGGCGTTTGGAGGGGAAGAACTCCAAGGATAATGCGGATAAGGTGCCCTCCCCGTGATGCCAGCCCTCCAGCCGCGGTGCCAGCCCTCTGGCACCTTCGTCAACCCCGCGGCAGCAGCGCCGGCACACGAAGTAGATTTGTACATTATTTATTACGAAATATAGAGTTGTGTGTACATCCGCCTGGCTGCTGGGTTTCTCCGCGGGGCCCAGACCCGTGTGTCCTCTTCCTCCTCGGGGCGTCCCGCCTTGCCCAAATCCTGCCCCCGTTCGGAAGCACCGTCCCAGCGGCCGCTGTTTGCCTTGGGTCCGGTTCAGTCAGGCTGGCGGAGGCGCGGGGGGCCCCGTGCCAGCTCCCCGCGGCCGGGGGACGTGGCAGCCGGGGAGGGGGGGCCCCGGCAGCTGAGGAGGGGGTACCCCATGCAGCCTCACGGCCCTCCCCACGCACAGGGATGTGCCCAGCGCAGGAGACGGGCACCCACTGGGTCACCCCACCCGGGGGGACGGGCAAGAGGTGTCTGTCCAGATGAAGTCTGTCCGTCCCCCCAGGGCTCGTGGTGGATTCTGTGGGTCCCCCCCCGAGCCCTCTTCCACCCGCGGCTCCGGCGGATGCTGTAATGGAACAGGCGGCGTTTATGGGGCCAAACCCGGGACAACATTTCCCTTTTACAACCCGTTTTGGCCCCAACGCGGCATTTTTTCACCCTTTTACTGGATGTGGCCGCTCACGAGATCAAAGGGGACACGGGGCCGCCGGGAGGGCGTCGGGGGCGTTTGCCAAACCAGCAGCCAAATCCCAGCCCCTCTCCCTCCCCATCCCACCGGGATCGGAACCCACCGCAGCCGAATGCCGGCACGTCGGGTGTGTGACGCCTCGGCGCAGCGAGGGAGGAGGCACCTGGAATGCCCAGATTCCATCGTGGGGGTCCCATTCCCCTTCAAAATCTGGGTATAGCCCGTTTGTAGGTGCTGCTTATCTTCGGATGCTGCTTATCCCTGGATACTGCCTGTCCCCGAGTGCTTCTAATCCCTGGACACTGCCTGTCCCTGGATGCTGCTTACCCTGGATTCTATTTATCCCTGGATGCTGTTTATCCCTGGATGCTGCTTTTCCCAGGATGCTGCCTGACCCTGGGTGGCAGGAGTTGCCCCACAGGGATCCACGTCCCCCTCCGTAAGGAAGTCCGAGGATGCTCCTCCGTGGACATCGCTGGCAGCGCCTGAGGGACCGGGGTGGAGTCGCGGGGGGGCCAGGACCCAGGGGGAATGCCAGCGGGCAGGATTGTTTTCCACCATCTGCTTGGCTTGGTGCAGGCAGCTGCGCGGGCAGGGCAGATGGAAGCGGCTCTCGCTGCTATTTATGGAGCCGGGAAGGAAAATGGGGTGAAAAAAAGGCATAAAGCAGCACACAAAGGGGCTGGTGAGACACCCTGTTCGCAGCCCCTGGATCCCATCCCGGTGCCAGCCGTGATGTGGGGCTCTCTAGGCTCTGGAATGGCGATGGATGGGTGTAGGGGAGAACCGAGTGGTGGCCAGGGGCTCCCCCTTAACCCCAGGGACACAGAGGAGCTGGGAGCACAGGGGCAGGGATTGCGGGAGGTCCGTGCTGGGTGTCCAGCCCAGCCCCACATTCCCGGGGGCTGGAAACCTGCCCGGGGTCAGGGGCTGGGCTGGGGGCTGCAGCCAAAACCCTCCTGCTGCTCCAAAACCCCTCCTGCTGCTCCCCCCGGGTGTGAGACTCTCAGGTCGGGAGCTGAAGCCACAATTACCAATCCCGAGGGTCCTGCACCTTCCAGGCCCTGGATTAGGAGCCCCTTGGTCCTGATCTCGAATGTCCACCACACCAGCCAGACCCACATCCCATCCGTGTGCCACAGAGCATTGTGGGGTACCAAAATAATCCCCCAGCTCCCAGGCTATGCTCAGCATCCCTGGTTGCCAGCTGGGATACGTTGGCCTCTAATTCCCTAATCCTGAGCAGAAACCTCTGGCACAGGGATCTGTAGGAAAGGGGAATACCTGGGGTGAGCCCCACAGAGACCACACACTGGACCCTCTGGCTGTGGGATGGAAAACCCAGAGGGGATTTCTGCAGCACAAGGACTTTGGGGTCAAAAAGGCTGGGTTTGGGGTTTCTCAGCCCCTTGACATGGGGGATGCTCCTGGCTCTGCTCTGCCACAGGAAAGTGGGAGATTGGGAATAGAACAAGGATCCTCTTGGGACTCCCACAGCACTGATGGGGTGTTGTAGTTCTCAGCCGTGGGCCATGAGGTGACCAAGATGTGGATTTAACACTGCATCCAGCACTGGGGACGTCCATCCAGCTCCGACGATGCCCTGGAGGCAGAGACCGGGATGGAAACACACCGAGAGGGCTCCCGGGTGCCTGGAGCATGGGATGCAGGCAAGGGGGCACCACGAGGGCCTGGGTGCAGATCCCTGTGGTGATGAGAAAGGTAGGTGGGTGAGGCCCAGCTGCTTCTTGTTACCCCCCGGCCCTCGGCCAAAAGGGAGTAGCAGAGCAGGGAAGGGAACAGGAGCCCAGAGCCGGCAGCTCCCAGCCCGCCCCGGTAATTAGGGATGGCTGGAGCCCAGCGGCAGTGGGAAGATGATGTGCCAGCACATCGGAGCTGCCGGAGCCCCCGCAGTGGGGATGCAGCTCCTATTTGGATATTCCTCCATTCAAGAGCATCTCTGCGTCTCCCCAAGCCCCCACCAGCCCCACCAGGGAGGTGGGAAACAGGGAAAGGGAGTTCACCGTGTTGTGCCCCATTAGCACGTCCCGACTCTGGCCAGGAACAAAAGCTGCTCAGAGCTGGAAAGCACTTTGGGAAGCTGCTTGCTTGCGCCCCTTTTTCTTCCTTTTTTTTTCTTTGAAATAATGGAAAATATAATGACAGTGTCTAAATTAAAATAATAAAAGAAAGCAGCTGAAAAGCCAGCCCAAAATAGGAGAAAAACCCACGTTTCAGGCTGAGAGGGAACAGACACAGGCAGGGGATGAAAGCAGAAAGCAGAGGAACTGAACCAGCCTGGAACCCTCCTCTCAGCCCCTCTGAGGGATCGGGGGGGGCTGTATCCCACCATCTCCCAGGGCCAAGCCATGGCTGGGGGCTGAGGGAGGGGTGCAGAGCTGCTAAACCCTAAAACGTGCCCCTGTGAGTCGCCTCCCTGCTCTGCTCCTTGTTCAGTGTAGCAGCTCCTGCTCAGGGGCCACATCCTGGCCAGGATTCCAGCTCCAGGGGTGCAGAGGGGGCTCCTCCATCTCCTGACCTGAACTGGAGCATCCCTTGAGACCCCAAACCAAAGAATCTCTGGGGACCCCAAACTGGAGCATCTCTGGGTATCCAGAGCATCCCCAGGGACCCCAAACTGGAACATCCCAGGAGACCCTAAGCCAAAGCATCCCCAGTGACCCCAAACTAGAACATCCCTGGGGACTGGGATGTCCAGATTTTCCCCAGGGACTCCAAACCAGAGTATCTCTGGGGACTCCAAAGAAGAACATCCCTGGATATCCAGAGCATCCCCAGGGACCCCAAACTGGAACATCCCTGGGCATTCAGAGCATCCCTGTGTATCCAGTCACGGGGGGACACAGGAGGTGCCAGCTCCCCATCCCTGCTGCGATGGCCAGATCCAGCTGCCGAATTCCAGGCCGTCTGGCCAAGAGACGCTGCTCCGCTCCCGGCATTCCCTCTGGACAACCTGCCGGAGAAGGAAAAAAACACCGTCGTTCTCCAACAGGAACAAACGGGAGGCACGAGAGCCCAACCCCTCCCGAAGTGGGGACACCATGGGACATCACGGTGTGTCCCCAGGGAAAGGAGATGTCAGAAGTCGGGATTTGGAGGAAAACAGTGGGAAACTGGAAAGGACCTTCCCGGAGCACCACTAACACTTGTTTTCCGAAGTGATCCCGAGGCAGGATGCCACGGGAACAGCCGCGCTCCACTGCGCCGGCTGTGGGACAGCCCTTGCTTCTGCACATTCCTCTCCCAGTTGCTTTTTCAATATATTATTGAAACCTTTGCATCTCAATATCACAGTTCAAAACGAGTCGGTTCTGGAAAAAAACATCCCTTCCCAGTTTTTAAGCTATTTTTGAATCCTTTGGACTCAGTTCCTCTTCAGGCTCCAGCCCATAAATAATAATAAAAGCATCTTTAAAGCCTTTTCGCTGACAGTTCACTGAACCTGCCAGAGCCTTTTCATTCTCCAGATGTCAAAAATCTGCCTCAAAAAGAGGGGAAAAAAATCCAAAAAACAAACAAACAAAAAACCAACCCCAAAACACAAAAAAACTTGGAAGTTTGGTAAATACTTGGTGTCTTTCTCATTTCGCAGACATTGCTTTTTTCTATCACATGAGGCAGTAGAATAAAAATGACTAAAAGTGGAGCAGCTATTTTGGGAGCTGGGGGGAGGAAGGTGAGGCGGTGGCCGCTGGCTCGGAGCACTGAGATGTGGCCAGAGCATCCCTGGGGTTGGTTTGCCCGTGCCAGGGCTGTGTGCCGAGGATTTGGGATCTGTGTCACTCTGGTTATGCCACACCCAAGGTGGCTCTGAGCCCAGCAGCCCAAATCCCAGCTGGTTTATTCCCCAAGTATCCCTTTTCAATACCCCAATTCCTCTGTACCCCAGACCCCTCATTACCCCCACATCCCGAACACCCCTATCTCCAGGCACCCCATACCCTTAATACTCCATAACCCGAATACCTCAAGTTCTGGGTTCCCATACCCCTAATCCTCCATACCCCAAGTACCCTGTACTCTTAATGCCCATACTCCAGATACTCCACATCCCAAGTGCCCTGTACCCCTAATCCCCCATATCTCAAACACCCCAAACTCCAGGTACTCCATACCCCTAGTCCCCTATACCCCAGACATCCCATACACTGCTCTCACATCCCAGGTACCTCATACTTCTATTACCCCATATCCCTAATACCCAATACCCTATACTCCAAGTACCCCTTCCACCCCACATCCCTAATCCCCCATAACTCAGGTGCTCCTTTGTCCAAGTACCCCATGACCCTAATTCCCCAAACTCCATCCACCCCATACACATTTACACACCCCAGACACACCTCCCCATTACCCCCATTCCAGGGGATGCTCTGCCCTGTGCCCCCAACCCTCTCTGTGCACTGACCTTCCTGGTAGGTCTATGGGATGGTACAGACCCTCACAGCCTGCCCCAGCTGTGCCCTCCACTCCCTGGGACACTTATTTGTGAGGCTACCCCTGCTCGGGGGGATCCCCCCCAGCATCTGCTGCAGCTCCGGTGCAGGCAGAGCCCAGATCCAGCCCAGGGGTCACCCATCCCTGCGGTGCTGCAGAATTGGGAAGCACGTGGTTTCCTGGAAAGTCCCATTGTTTGGGAATAGAAACTGCTGAATTGGGCGTAAAGCTCAAGGTCCCTCCCAGCTCCGGGTGGATTTGCCTGGACAGGGCAGGATGGAGATCTCCCGCCCGCACCCCCCTCCCCGTGCCAAGCGCCCCTGGAAGGGGTTGGTGGCTGTGACCCTCGGGGTGGCCGTCGTGGTGCTGGCAGTGACCGTCCCCACGGTGCTCTGTTGCTCGGCCGGGTGCTCCGCGGGGGCAGGAAATGTCTCGGAGGAGCTGGCACGGCTGGAGGAGGTGCTGGATGTCACCAACCAGTCCCTCGCTGAAGCCCGCGGGCAGTGGGACGGCTGCAGGAAGGAGCTGGTGGGTGCTGGGGTGCTGGTGGGGGGTGAGGGGACCAGGACAGCCGAACTGGGTGCACTGGGCTGGGGAGGAGTAGATTCCAAGCCAGGGTGTCCAGCCATGTCCTCTGCCCCTGCTCAGGGAGTGCTGGAGGGGAAAGCCTTGGAGCTGGAGCAGGCACTGGCCAAAGTAACCCGGTTGGAGGGTGAGTCCTGAGTGGGGAGGGGAGTGAGCACAGGCAGCAGCTCCTGGGACACCTTGGTTACTGTCCCCTGTGTCCATATCCATGTTCCCTAACATAGCCTCGTCCCCCAGGACACCCTCATCCCCATCCCCTGTGTGACCTTCACGTCCTGAGACACCGATCCCCACTGATTCCCTGGCCCACCCTGATCCCTGTCCCCCAGAACACGTTTATCCTTATCTCACAGGTCATCCTGATCACTGTCCCCTGTGTCATCCTGGTCCCCATTCCCTGGGGCACCGTCATCCCCTGGCCCACCCTGATGTCCATTGCCCGGGACACCCCCATCCCCGTCCCCTGTCCCACTCTGATCCCTGTCCCCTGTGTCACCCTGCTCCTCGTGCCCTGTGTCACCCCCATCCCCTGGTCCACCCTGATCCCTGACCCCTGGGCCACCCTGATCCCTGTTCCCTGACCCCCTCTGCTGTTCCTCCCCTCAGAGGAGAACAGGGAGCTGAGGACGGAGCTTTCCCGGCAGCAGGAGCAGCTGGAGGAGGAGCAGAGCCACAGGTGAGCCCCCCACCCACCTCACCACTCCCAGCCCCCTACTCTGTCACCCACTGTTCCTGTTCCCAACAGGAGGGAGCTCCAGCTGCAGAACCAGCCCATACAGGACCAGGTCCGGGACATGAGGAGCCAACACTCTGCTGGGAACCGGCTCCCAGCCATGTCTCTCAGCCTCCTGGCTCTTCTCCTCCTCCTCGGGATGCTCCTGTGACTGAGAGCATCAGGAACACAGGGCCTGGTGATTCCCTGTGCCCTGGCGTGGGGTGAGGAGGGACCATCCCCATCCAGCCTCGCGGGTTCTGGGAGTGGCAGTGGGCTCAGGCTGCCCCCTCAGCCCTGTCCCCAGCTCACCCCTGCCTCAGGACCACCAGCTCTGGTCAAATCCACCGTGGGGACATCCCTGGGTGACAATTCCTGTCCAGCCACCAAGGGCTGTTCCCAGGGCAAGGGAGGGGACAGGGCACGGGCTGGAGTGGACAGACACATGACAAAGCTGCCCTGAGCCGAAGATTCATGGTTACTCCATGATTTAGTACTTTTTAACTGATTTCCAATAAAACCTATGAAAATCCAGCATTTTGTTCCTGCAGCATTCCTCGGGGATTCCAAGCCCCCCACCCCGATCCCCTAGTCAGTGGGGTCAGGTGGGAACCTCAGCATCCCACCGATCCTCAGGTGCATCCCGGCTTGTCCCTGCAGCCGGGACAGAGCCTTGTCCCTTCTCCAGCACAAACAAAGTCTATTCTGGGCTGCGACCTGCCACCAACCGCAGCCCAAAGCGGTGTTTGGTGGGAAAAACCCACACGTGGTAATTAAGGGATCGCAGGGAGCGACACCGGCACATCCCGCGCAGCCACCGCCGGAGCGGCTCCTTGTCCCCGTGTCCCCCCGGCATGGACCCCGCCGTGCCCAAAGCCACCCTGAAGGTGCTGGGGCTGTGCGCGGCGCTGCTGGTGTTGGTGGCGGCCGTGACAGTGGCCGTGGCCGTGATGGTGTGGCGCTCGGAGGCCGTGGGGAAGCTGCGGGGGTGCCGGGAACGGGCGGCCAACGAGAGCCGGGAGCTCGGGAATCGCGTGGTGGAGCTGGAGCGGGAGCGAGCGCGGCTGGAGCGGGAGCAGGAGGTGCTGCGGCGGGAGCTCTCCCGGGCACGAGGAGACGGCAGGAAGGGCAATGCCAGCCTAGTGTCCTGCCGGGAGCGGGCGGTAGGTGCCAGGAGGATGGGAACAAGGGGCAGAAAGGGGGATTCTGGGGAACTCTGACCCACAGGACGAGGTTTGGGATAACACTCCTTGTCCCACCACCTGGCCTCTCCACCACCCTGCCCTGTTCCTGCCACCTCACGCGGACCCCCTGCCCCTCAACACAGCTTGACCAGGGTGATGCTTCATCCCCGGACCAGGGTGATCCTTCATCCCCGGGGGAATTTCAACCAACCAGGCTCATGGAAAGCCCCCAGCACCCCAGGAAGGATACACAGCCAGAGTAGCTGGCTGGGATAATGAATTGGGAAGGGGGAGAACAAGCCTGAGGGTGCACAGCCACATTCCTGCATGGTACACCCCAAAGGAGAGCTCTGGATGGCTCTATCCTGCCATCTCAGTCCCGGGTGCCCGGCAGGGTCAGTTATTTCTGGCTGTGCCCAAGCTGCTCCATACGTGTAATTACCCCATCCCGAAGCAGCAGCAGAGGCTGGAGCGGGCACGGAGCTCCCAATACTCTCCTCCCGGGTATTTTTAGATGTGGCTCCAGCTGGGAAAGGGCCTGGCCCCGGTGCTGTGGCCGCAGTCCGGAGGAAGAGCCTGGTCCCGCCGCCCCTCTTGGGCTCATCCGGCTGAACAATGGCCCAGGGAGACTGGAAAAATGCTGCTGCTTCCCAGGGCTGGCGCCGGGAGCAGGATAGGGCTGTTGCAGGCTCTTGGGGAGCCCTGCCCCCTCCCTGGCACCAGGGATGGCACCCACGGTCCACTCGGGTGACCTGGGGCTCCTCTGACAACCCACCTCCTTGCCAGGCTGAGCATTCCTCCGGGGGAGAGGAATTTTCCTCAAATCCATTTCCCCAACTCCTTTGAGGGAGATGACAGGGGTATCTAAGGCCACCTGGAACATGGGGGCAGCTTGGGGATATGGGTGACCTGGTGGTCCTGTAACAGCCCTGAGCCTCTAGCTCCTTCCACACACTCAGACTGAGCCATCCCTTCAGGGAAGAGGGATTTTGCCCAAATCCATTAAATATGTCTCTCCACCCCTTCAAGGAATAAGATAGGGAGGACCTAAGGCCACCAAGAGCCTGGGGACATGGGGTGACAGTGAGGAGGAGGAGGAGGTTGGCTCTGGCAGCTGATGAAGAAACGGGGGGATGCTGCCCACGGCTGTCCCCAAGTGTCCCCTGTCCCCAGGCCAGGCTGGAGGCCAATGTCACGGCGCTGGGGGACGAGGTGATGGTCCTGCGGCGCGAGCGGGCGGAGCTGGCCGCTGACAAGGTGGCCCTACAAGGTGAGCTCTGTCCCCTGCGCGGGGTATGGGACCCGCACAGGGAGCACACCCGAGGGTCCCCCAGCCGGGTTTGGGGCAAAGCCGGCAGGGAGGACGGGGCTTTGGGGCTTTGGGGTTTGTGGTGACGCCGCTGTCCCCCAGAGGAGGTGGCGCGGGGCGCGGGGCTGGCGCGGGGGCTGCGGCGGCGGCTGGAGGAGGCGCTGGAGCAGCAGCGGGCGCTGCGGGAGCGCGGGGAGCGCTGCGAGGGCCGGCAGAGAGAGCTCCAGGACATCCTGTAAGGTCTTTGTCCCGCTCCGTGGCGTGGGCAAACCCAAAGCATCCTCCAAAACAGCCACCCCCCAACTCAGCCCCTGTGACGCCCTGCCCTGTCCTTCCCTTCCCATGGGGGCCCCTGCGTGCCCACCCACCCTGTCCTGTCCCTCCTTTTCCATGGGGACCCCTGCGTGTCCCCCCAGCGCCTCCACCGCCCTGCCTTGCCCCTCTTTTCCCGTGGGGACCCTCTGCCTGTCCTCCCCACCCTTCCCTCTCCCTTCCTCCCCATGAGGACCCCCCCGACCCCACACGTCAGGACAGGGGGACCCCCACACGTGGCTCCGCTCTCCCCTCAGACGAGATTACGCAGCCGAGGTCGAGGCGCTGCGGCGGCGCGGGAGGGACCGAACGACCGGGCGCAGGTGCCCCCCATCCCGGTACATTTGCGGGTGCAAGGGGAGGGAAGAGGGCACAGCCAGGGGAGGTGGGGCA
>VXAU01000114.1:82239-92334 GCA_013399695.1 Formicarius rufipectus | reverse complement strand
GGGGCAGCCCGGGGTGGGGGCACATCCCAGGGTAGGGGCACATCCCGGGGAGGGGGTACAGCCCATGGATAGGGGGTTTCGCTGCCACAGCACGTCCTGTCCTGTGCCACTGCTACCGTGTAGGGACTTACTCCCGGTCCCCCTCTTTTGCAGGAAGGGCTGAAGCCCCACAGCCCCCCGGTCCCCTCCCCAATGAGCCCAGCATTCCCAGTCCCACTGTGTCCACAGCACTGGGACCAGGAGGGGCTCAACCCCTGCTCCGGAGCTAGGGATGCTGGAAAGAAGCTGGTGGGCAACGTGTCCCGATCCCACCATGACTTTTGATCCCAATCCCGCCGTGTTCTGATCCTGATTGTTGCGATGCTGCCGTGTGTGCTGATCCTGCTCTGTGTTCTGACCCCAACAGATCCTGATCCTTCCATCTATTGTGATGATGCCGTGTCCTAATCCTACTGTGTTCCAATCCTGCCACATGTCCTAATGTGTGTCCTGATTGCACCATGTCCCATTCGACTGTGTCCCAGTCCCAGTTCTGATCCTGCCATGTGTTCCAATTCCATCGTGTATCCCATTCCTATGTTCTGCTCCCACCACGTCCCATTCCTGCTGTCTGTTGTGATCCCATCGTGTGTCCCGATCCTACTGTATCCCAGTCCCACCTTCACAGCCTGACAGCAGGACAGAGGGGTCACTTCTCCAGCTTTTTGGCAGTTTTGGCTCATCCAGAGGACAGTTTCCCCACTGGCTGCTCGGATCTGCTCTGTCATCAGCTCTGGGGGTTAACGCCACATTCTCAGCGTTCCAGAAGCTGGGGAGACTTGGAAAGTATTTGGGCAATAAAGGTAGTGCTTCTCTCTGGGATGTCTCCCTGTGCCACTAGCCCAGCTGTCCCTCTGTTCTCAAGAACTGTACTCCCCAAGCCCAGCTGTCCCCCCACATCCAACCATCTCCCTGCAAATCCAACTGTCCCCCCAAAATGGGACTCCTCATTCCAAGACTTTCTCCAGCCTCTCCCACCACCTGCCCAGTGGCTGCCAGGGCAGGACTCATCTCTGCCAGGGACCCCACAACACCCTGGGGTGCCCGGGGGGACACAGAGCCGAGGCAGAGATGGGGAGGATGGGGACCAGGAGCTGTTGCTGCTTTGCCGTCGTTTCCCAGCATCCTTGGATCCACTTTAAAAGTTTCCAGGAAAGTTGGATTTTCCTGCCACAGTATCCTGTGTAAAGGTCAGACGGGCATCCGGCCCCTCTCCTCCACTGCCCATGGGGGGGATCGTCCCGTGCCCACCACAGCCCCACATCTGAGAGGGGGTCAGGCAAAGGGCAGGCAGTGGTTTCCCAGGTGAAAGTGTCCTGGTGAGGCACTTCCAGCCAGGATGGAGCTCCCTAGGGGGGGGGTGTGTTGACAAGCTCCCCACACCCAAATTTGGTGGTCCCAGAGTGAAACCCAGAGCCCAGAAGAGGTTCAGGGTGGGAAAGGGAACTGGGAACAGAATTTCCATGGTCCGGGCATTGGCACGGGAAGGATTAATTATAGTGGGGGGCTAACTGGGGAGTTAATTGGGAAATGGAACGGGTCTGGGGTCTGGGTGGGCCGGATGCCCCATCGGGATCCCTGGTGACCCCAGGAGGCTGTGGGGAGACCTTGGAATGGGCTCTCAGAGGGAGCATCCAACCAGCACAGCCACAGACCCGCAGGGTCCTGGCCAGGCCGGGTCAGGGGTCCAGCAGCGTCCCCACGGCGGGGCTGGAGGGGCCAGGGGGGCCGGGGGGTGACTCACTGTTATTTGCAGCTCAGGAAGGAAACGGCAGTAGCTGAGAATGGATTCGGGAGCGACACCATCCCGGCCATCGCAGACACTTCCCCGTCCCCAGGGAATGTGGCGCAGCCAGAAGGCAGGAAACAGCCAACGGCTCGGGGTCAGCGCCCGGCGGGGCCCCACCCCTCGGTGTGTCCCCCGCAGCCCGGGCTGGGCATCCTGCAGGGCTGGGGGATCCTGGGCACAGCCAGACCCTCCACGGCGGCTCCAGTGGGATGGGAATGGGGTGACAATGGCCGTGGTGGGGGTTCAGCACCCGCAGGGTTGGGAGTGTTGGTTCTGCAGCCCAGGGCTCCCACGGGACGGGGACAGGGTGACAGTGGCTGTGGTCAGGACCTGGGCACCCCCAGAGCCCGTCTGTGGTCGCTGGCAAAGGTGCAGCAGCCCCCTCTCTCCAGCCATGCCACGGTGATGCCCACTCCTGATGCCAGCCCTTGTCCCTGCACTGAGCCCCCTCCCTGTCCCCAGCCTGTCCCCAAGCCAGCCCTAACCCGCAGGGATCCCCAGGGGACCCCAAACATTAAGCAGGACAAGGACACGGCTGCAAACCCGCAGTTCTTCCCATCCGTGCCCGGCTGGCCTGAGCCACCGTGTCAGCGATGTCCCTGCCAGGGGACAGAGCCCACGCGTGTCCCCGCAGCACGGGGCTGGCTCTGTGGGGTGACGGGTTCCCACGGCGGCTTCACCCCATGGCCCTGCATCACCCACCGAACCTGGTGCCACCCTGCCTGCGAGACGGGACCAGACCACAACCTTCCCCTCCCTGCAAGGTGCGGGACAGCAGACACGGACCATCATTCCTGTGTGCCTCTGACCTGAGGGACACACACGTGCCACGGTCCCACTGCCAGGGAGGGGTGCCAGGACCACCCTGGGGTGTCCACACGGGCACGGAGATCCCCTCCATCACCACACCAGCGGGCAGAGCCCACCCTGTCTAGTCCCGGGGACTCATTCTGTGGAATTCCCAGTGCCCACCGTGCTGGGGGCGGTATTTTGGTGTGAGAGACGGTCCCGGGGAAACGCTGGACACCAACACGGAGCGGGGGAGGAGGGTCCCAGCCTTCACCCCCATCCAGGAACAATAGTCAAGCCGCCAACAGAAGCTGCACTGTGATAACCCGGCGGGTCCGAAGCATCCGGCACGGCAGGAAGGAGCCCGCAAAAGGAAATATTAAATCCAGAGCTATAAACACGGCGTCTGAGCCCGCCCCGCCCCGGCACGGCCCCGTTGAAAGGGGGTCTCGCCCGGCGGGGATCGCAGAGCGCGGGCGGAATGGAGAAGAGCAGCTTCGCCATGGCCAAATTCGGTCTGGAGGCCAAGGAAGCAATGCCCAAACGGGACTGTGGGTTTTATGTGAAGTACATCTTCCTCTTCACCTCCCTCATCCAGTTCCTCATCATCCTGGGGCTGGTGCTGTTTATGGTGTACGGCAACGCGCAGGCGGGCACGGACACTCACCTCCGGCTGCTGGAGGAGCAGCTCCAGGATCGCTACAACAAGATCATCACCCTTGGCACAAGGAACATGAACCTCACCCGTGCCCTCAACGCCACCCTCAAGGACAAGGACAAGCTTCAGGGTGCCGTCCAGAAGCTCCAGCGGGACCTGGACAAGTGTAACAGCACCCAGACTCCCAACAACCTCCCCCAGGTGAGATCCTGCCCACCCTGGGGAGGGGAACACACCTGGGGGTGCTGGGACCTCATTATAGTGGGGTAGGGGGAGAGGCTATGTGGGGCAGAGCTTGGTGGTGGTGCTGATGTGCCCCATCCAGTCCCAGGGGTCTCTGCCCTTGTGTCCTAGAGAAGTGTTGGCCAAGGGTGTTTCAGTCTCGTAGCCATCATCATCATCCTCTTCTTAAGCCCCCAGTGCTCTCACAGCACCCAAGAAGTGATGCCAAGGGGTCCTTGAGGGATGATCCCCTCCTCTTCCTCATCCCCTCCCTCTCTGGTGCCTGACGCTCTCACCAGTGTCGAGAGGGAGTGAGATGATATTGGGGTGTCTTTGTGGGATGATCTGACTCCTCTCTTCTTCAACCTTCTCCTCCTCTCCAGCCTCTGGTGCCCTCACGGCACCCAGGAGGTGCTGCTGAGGGGTCCTTGAGGGATGGTCTGACCTTCCTCCTCCTCTTCCTCCTCCCTCTCAGCTGCAGGAGTTCTTGTACCACCAGATGAAGTTGGCCGAGTGCCAAATGACCACCAGCCTCATCAACACCACGTGCAGTGGTAAGAGACCCCCCCAACACCGGGCATCCCCTTCCCACCTCCTGATCAACCCCAGTACCCACTTCCCACCCTCCTGGGGACTGCCAGCACCCCTCAGGGATCTGTGCACGGGGATTTCCCCATCCCTGCACCAGGCAGGGCTGTCACTCTGGGATATGTGGTGGGACTAGGGGGGCACACACCCTGTACCCCACTCTCTGCACAGCAAATAAACTGCAGCTGCAGAGGCAGCTGGACCAGACCACCTTATCCAAGAAGGATCTGGAGGAAAACTGCCAGAAAACGCAAGCCACGTTGGTCAAAACCACCCAGGAGCAGGAGAGGTGCCAGGAGGACCTGAGGACCAACAGGACCAGCTGGGAATTCACCAAAACTGAACTGGAGCTGCAGAAACACGAGTGCAGGTCCCTGAAGAACGACGTGAACGAAAACTTCCAGCGGATCACGAGCCTGGTGAAACAATATCGCTGCAGCCAGGCTGAGGATGAGCTCCAGCAGCTCATGGATCACACAGATGGGCTTTTCCGCTGGCAGCAGGACCGGGACACCCGGTACATGAGGAAGGATGCCTGTGAGGTGAGCGTGGAGCAGTGTCGTATCACCTTCTCCAGGGAGATGCAGGACCTGAGGAATCGGCTCCAGGCTATGGAGAAGCAGGTGAATGATGGGCAGGAGGGAAGGAAGAAGCTGCAGGCAGAGAAGGAGCAGCTGGGGAAGGAGCTGGAGGACAAGAGGAAGACAGCAGTGGCACAGGCGGAGTCCCTGCGAGAACAGCTCAGTGTCTGCATGGGCACCAAGGTGAGGGGCTGAGAGGTGTGAGGGGGCACTCGGAGAGGGGGCACAGAGACCTGGGGACATCCAGTGGGCACACTGGGAGCACATGAGAATGGGTGGGAGACAGCACTGGGGTGGCACTGTGGGGTTGGGCATGTGCAGCTTGTTTGGCACAGGAACGTCTGCAAATGCATCTTTGCATGTGGATTTTCCTTACATGTGGATTTTTCCACTGACCAGTGCCACCACTGACCATCACCAGAGACAACCAGTACCACCATTGGCCTGTGTCACCACTCACCAGTGTCTGGCCCTGCCTGGTGCCACCACAGACCAATGTCAGTACCAACCAGTGCCACCACTGATTGGTGCTGCCACTGACCACTGCAAACCAGTGTCACTGTGTACCTGTGCCAACACCGACCAATGCCACCACTGATCAGTACCAGTGCCAACCAGTGTCACCACTGACAAATGCCACTCTCTCCCCTGCAGATGAACCCCTTCTTCGACATGCAGGGCTCACGGGTGCCGGGCAGTGCCGGGCGCTCGGGATCCTTCCCCAGCACAGGCTACTATGCAGATTACCTGAAGAACCAGGGAGTCTTTGGGAACATAGGTGAGTCCTTGTGGGATCAGGGGGGCCTCTCTGTGGGGCCCAGATCCCCCTGGGCGCCCAGCCTGACTTACCTCCACCCCACCAGGCAAAGCGAACACAGAGGAGATCCAGCGGCTGCTGAAGATGGTGGAGCAGTACACGGCCACCCTGAAGAACTCCAGGTGAGGGGGGCACTGGTGCAGGACCCCACTGGGCACAGGGTGCCAGTAGCCTGACCCTGCCCTCTCCACAGAGGGTAAGGGCCAAGCAGTGCATGGAACATTCCGACGAGGTGCTCCAGGACAAGCCCAGGAGGTGCTTCCCACAGCACAGATGCCAAACCCCAACCGGGAGACGGCAGCCAGGACCACCCTCCCCTTGTGCCCTACACCGGGTCCCCCTGTGTGTGTCCCCCAACCCCACCCATGTGTATCCCTGCGCTTGGCTGGAATTTAGCTGGCCCTGAGCACCGGCACAACTTGCTGCACGTGTGGTTGGATGTCTATGGAGGGAGCGGAGGCCACGGCCAGGATGGGGAGTGGGAACATCCAGTCCTGGCTTCACGTGGGGTCCCTTTAGGGTGGGAAGTGCTCGAGGACGAGGGGCCGGGACGTCCTTGGCCACCGGGTCCCTTCTGAGCACAGTGATTAATCACCGACTGCCACTCCTGGATTTATGGCCGCACTTCCCGCTCCTTCCTGTGGAAAGAGCTTTTCCTGTCTTGCTGGGCTGCCCGCACGCCAGGCATTCCCTGCCAGCACCTCGGCAGCACGTAGTGCTCCCAGTGTGTCCCCATCCTGCTCCCGACCCCCTCTCCTATCCCCAGGTCACATCCGTGTCCCCAAAATCCCATTCAGGTCCCCCAAGCCACATCCATCCTGGGATAACAGCAGCCACATGCTCCTGCTGCCCTTCCCACCCATGGGATGGGGATGTCACCAGGTCCTGCCACCTCTGTCCAGCCCCTGGAAGTGCCCAGTACCAGGATGGGATGGGATCAAGGTGACAGAAAGGGTCGCACTCGCTGTCCCAGGTGCCCCCACACAGCTTGGCTGGGGGTCCAGTGGGACTCACTTGCTGCCAGAGGATTTACTGGAGCTCCACTATAAATAACCTTGGAGCACTAGACGCTTCTGAGGCCTGGGAACCCCAGCTGGGGGGCCGGAAAGTGGGGGGTCCCACAGAGCACCCACCTTTGGGCTGGCAGAGCCTGCAGCTGCCAAGTGAGTGCAAGGGCTAGGGGTGATCCCATGTCTCCCATGGCTTGGGCTTTATCCTGTGTCTTGGGCTGTATCCCAGGAGTCCCAAGCCCCCCACGCCGCATCCCTGGAGCTGGGGGTGCACTAGGGGCAAACTGATAGACCTACGAGGATGCTGAGCCCCCACATGCCATGGTGGGGAGGGGGACATCCTGGGGGTGGCTTTTCCCTTCCAGCCACTCCAGCTCCTTGTTTGTCCTCCTGGCCAGGAAACAGGGCCTCTTCCAGTGGTTTTTTTCCCATGTCTGGGGCTCGGGATATGCTTCCCCCAGCCAGGAAAATGCAGGAGCCCAGCCTGGGAACCAGGGAGGGGACAGTCACTGGAGGCACCGCAGTTTAATACCAGCACTCCCTTGCCGCGGTACCCAAATGCCGGTGTCACCGCAGTCTGGGGCAGGGGACCCCAGGGTGCATCCCTCACTTCCCAATGCAGAAATCCCTGAAGATGATATCCAGGACGTCCTCGGCGCCCACGTTCCCGGTGATCCGGCCCAGTTCCCGCCGTGCCAGCCGCAGCTGCTCTGCCGCCAGCGCCAGGTCCCGCCGGCGCTCCCGCCCGTACCGCACCAGCGCCGCGGTGCAGTCCCCCAGGTGCTGGCTGTGCCGGCTCTGCGTCAGACTGGGCGACCCACCCAGGGGGTCCCCACACCTGGGAAAGGGGGGTATACCAGCCTGGAGCAGCCCTGGAGCAGAGATGGGGGTTGGTGTCCCCCCCGCCTCCATACCATGCCCATCACACTCACAGCTGTGCCAGTTGCCGCGCCAGCAGCTCCAGGAGGTGGTCCAGCCCCTCGCCTGTCTTGCAGGAGAGGAGGGTGGTGGGGGGCAGGGCGGGGCTCTGGGTGCAGGTGTCACGCAGGGGACCCCCACTGTCCCACAGCAGGTCGGCTTTGTTCAGCACCAGGATGCAGGGGGTTTTGGGGGGCGGCTGCAGGGCCCCCAGCGCAGCTCCCAGCCCCGCTGGCCTGGGGGGCACCACGGTGGCATCCAGCACAGCCAGCACCAGGTCAGCCTGGCATAGCCTGGTTGGGGGACAGAGTAGGGCAGGGGGCCATGAACTGCCACCTCCCAGCCAGCCCTGTGCTGGGGGGACCCCCAGTGCAGCCCCTCCCTTCCCAGCCTCACCGGTCCCGTGCACGGGTGACCCCCTCCCGCTCCACGAGGTCAGTGGCCTCGCGCAGCCCGGCTGTGTCACTCAGCACTAGCGGGTACCCCGCGATGTCCAGGGCCACCTCCACCACGTCCCGCGTCGTCCCCGCCACCGGTGACACGATGGCAGCTGGGCGCTGGCCTGGGGCAGGAGGAGGGACGACATGTAGAACACAGGGGGTGGTTCTTCATGGGATTTAGGGAGCCCCACACCGGCTGGGAGCAGCCCCCAACTCACACAGCAGGTTGAGGAGGCTGCTCTTGCCCACGTTGGGGGGCCCCGTGATGACGGCATGGACCCCTCCCCGGAGCAGCTCTCCACGCCGCCCGTCTCGCAGGTGAGCACTGATCTCCTGCTCCAGTGCCCGCACAGTGCCATCCACTGTTGGCACAGGGCACATGGCAGAGTGGACAGCACAGACTGGGTGTCCCAGCTTTGCCCCTGACCCTGCCACCCCTCACCTTGGGACAAAACTCCTTCCTCCACGTTGTCATCCTCGCTGAAGTCGATGTAGGCTTCCAGGTGGGCGAGTGCCTGGGAGACGGCGTGGTGGTGGTGGTGGGACAGTGGGACCATCCCACTGCGTCCCCAAAGGCACCACACTGTGGAGGGGGGAATCAGCAGCAGGATCCAAGGCTGCAGCCCCTGTGGTGGCCCTTACCTGGGTGAGGGTCTCGCTCCAGCGCTGGTAGAGCTGGCCCAGCTCACCTTCCATCTGCCTCAGAGCCTGTCGCCGCTGCGCCTCCGTCTCGGCCCGGATCAGATCCCCCAGCCCCTCAGCTGCTGTCAGGTCCAGCTTCCCACGGTGGAATGCCCGGCGAGTGAACTCCCCGGGATCGGCGGGACGGAGCCCGGGCAGGCGCCCTGAGAGCCCCCTGTGAGCCCTCGCCTTGAGCACCCCCTGAGGCAGCACCCCAAGGGGAGAGGGGAGAGCGGGGAGGGAGAGACTCATCCGGCACCCACAGCACCCCGAGAAGCAGAACACAAGGGGAGTGCGGGAAAAGGGATAGGGAGAAGCTCCTCCAGTGCCCTGAGGGACAGGATACGAGGGGAAGAGGTTCGAAAGGATGGGAGGAGACTCATCCAGCACCCACAGCACCCCGAGGGGCCGGATGTGATGGGTTAGTGGCAGCAGGAATGCTAGGATCGGGGAGGGGGCTCACCCAGTGCCCGCAGCACCCCGCTGACCACTGCGGGACCCCCGTGCACGTGCAGCTCAGCACAGTCCTCCCCAGTGAAGCTCCGGGGTCCTGCGGAGACACACGGCTCGAGTGGGCACAAACTGAGCCCACTGACCCAGGCACATCCCACCCTTCCCTCCCATGGGAACACGCACATTTCGACACCACAAGAGCTTAGAGAGACTCAGGAAAGACCCTCCCCCAGTAGAAGCTACATGGGATCAGTGCAGAGAGGCCAGCGGTGACCCAGGACCACCCCCTCCATGGATCCCCTGAGCCAAGCGGGCTGAGGCAGGCATCCCACTGGGCACTGAGACCTTCACCAGGCACCGAGACCCTCACCGGGCACCGAGACCCCCCCAGCTGAGCGCCAAGGTCCCCTCCCCGCCTCCATCCATGTCGCCCACCCCACCTGGGAACCAGACGACGAGGCCACGGTCGAGGGTCTCGGCAGTGATGGGGTCGCGTATGCGCCGCAGCGCCAGGACGCGGGGCGGGGGCAGCTTGGGGGACCCGGTGAGACTCTGCAGGGCCCCTCTGCTGCCCGGGCCGCTGGCACGGATCACGGCCACCCCGCAGCGCCCGGGGGCCGAGGATAGGGCGAAGATGGTGTCCCCCCCTGCTGCTGTTGAGGAGCTCAGGCACTGTGCCCACCTGGGAGAGGTAGGAGTGGAGGTCCTTACCCACGCCCCCAGATGGGGCAGGGGGTGCAGGGGTGGGGGTCTTTACCCACGCTCCCAGATGGGGCAGGGGGTGCAGAGGTGCACAGCCCCTCACCCACCCCTTGTGATCCCTGCCTGTGCACCCCCTCCCCAGGTATTTCCTCTCACCAGGGTCACCCCCTCCTCAAGGGCACGTCTATCCTCGAGTGAACCCTCTCCCCAGGGTCACCCCATATCCAAGTGCACGCCCTTCCCCAGGGTACCCCTTTCCCAGGTGCACCCACTCCCCACGGGCACCCCGTCCCAAGCGCACTCCTTCCCCAGGTACATCTACTCCCCGCGCACCCACTCCCCGCGCACACCCGCCACACCAGGGCACCTCCACCTCCAGGCACACCCATTCCCATGTACACCCCCTCC
>VXAU01000114.1:57470-71648 GCA_013399695.1 Formicarius rufipectus | reverse complement strand
CGCCACTGTCCCCCCTGCCCTCCCGAGGTGTCCCCCTGCCCCCACCACAGTTGCTGTGACTGCTCCACCCCCAGAGGTCCCCCGTCCCGCTCACGGCATCTCTCTGTCTGTGTCTGTCTGTTCTTCTGTCCCTTCCACAGCTCCTGCTCATCTTCTCTCTCTCCCAAAGCCTCGTGCGGCAGCTCAAAGAGGCTCTTCTCCCCTTCATCCTCCTCCACCTCCACCTCTCTCTCATCTTCCTTAAGGGCCTCCTGAGCTTTTGCTGGAGACTGGGAGTATCCAAAGTAGGAGCGGGGAGGGAGGGACTGGGCATCTCCCTTGCACCCCACTCTGGCACCCCCCCGCCCCCGGGAGGGACAGAGGTGTCCCCATCCCTGGCTTTGCTCCAGCTGGTGGTGGCACTGCTGAAGTCCCATCCGATCAGTTGTCACCGTTGGGGGGGACGGGTCACAGGAGAAGGGACACTGGGTTTGGGTGTCCTGCTCTGCCAGCAAGGCCATGGGAAGGAGTAGGGACCCCGTGGGAATAACAGGGAGGAGCACGGACCCCACAGGAGGAGTAGAGACCCCGCAGGGAGGACAGGGAGGAGCAGAGACCCCACAGGAGCTGGAAGCCTGCGGGGACAGGGACAACAGGCAGCAACAGGGAGCCCGCGGGAAGGACAGACAGGCACAGGGACCCCTGCGGGGACAGGCGATGGGGATGCTGTGTCCCCGCCCCACACCCCCGGGTGACAGCCGTGCCCCCCGTGTCCCCAACAGATGCTGGCCACGCTGCTCATCACCCGCCAGTTCCTGCAGAACGTGCGGGAGGTGTCCCAGCCCCACCTGTACCAGCGGCTGCGCCGGGGGGACCTGAACCTGCGCAGCCTCCGGCAGCTCGCACACACCCTTCTCTACCTGCTCGCGCCCCGCCGCCACCCCCAGGGCCCCCCAGAGGGGTCCCGGGGCGAGAAGAAGTGTCTGAACGGCGGCTGCGGGGTGCCGGAGGAAGAGGAGGAGGAGGAGGAGCGGCGGGAGTCGGACTCGGAGGAGGAGAGCGCTCTGGACTGCGGGCTGAAGCTGAAGAAAGTGAGCTTCGTGGAGCGGGCGGAGCGGCGCGGGGAGCCCGGCGGCCCCGAGGACGAGCCTTTCCTCGAGGAGGGCAGTCCCACGATGGTGGAGAAGGGCATGGACCCCGCCGCTGTGTTCGAGCTCTGCGAGGATGACGACGAGGCCGAAGGACCCCCCGGGAGCCCTGTGAAGGCGGCGGAGCCGGCGGTGGTGCCGCGGACCGGCCGGAGGAGACGGGAGGAGGAGGATGGAGAGGAGGAAGGACGGAAGCGCAACCGGGCGTCGTGGATCGACCCGCCGGAGGAGGATTATTCCACGCAGCTGACACAGGCGGAGGTAGAGAGCTGCATGAAGAAGTACGAGGTGAGCCCTGGGGGATCCCCAAATCCCTTCAGCCCGGCAGGGAAGGACCTGGGTGTGCTGGTGACGGCGGGTGGACATCAAGCCAGGTGTGCCCAGGTGGGCAAGTGGCCAAGGGCACCTGGCCTGGGTCAGAACCAGTGTGGCCACAGGACCAGGGCAGTGACAGTTCCCTGTGCTGGGCACTGGTGAGGCCACACCTCAAGTCCTGTGACCAGTGTTGAGCCCCTCATGACAACAGAGACACTGAAGGGCTGGAGCATGTCCAGGGAAGGAACTGGAGAAAGGACTGGAGGGTCAGTCATGTGAGGAGCAGCTGAGGGAGCTGGGGAGGCTCAGCTGGAGAAAAGGAGACTCGGAACCTTCTTGCCTCTGCAACTCCCTCACAGGAGCAGGGAGCTGGAGAGGGGGGTCAGGCTCTGCTCCCAGGGAGCAGGGACAGAAGGAAAAGGAACGGCGTCAGGCTATGCCAGGGGAGGGTCAGGTTGGACATCAGGAGGAATTTCTCCTTGGAAGGGGTAGTCAGGCATTGGAAGGGGCTGCCCAGGGAGGTTTGGAGTCCCCACCCCGGAGGTGTCCAAAGGACTGGCTGTGGCACTCAGGGCTCTGGGCTGGGGGATAAGGTGGGGGTCGGGCACGGGGTGGACTCGATAACCTTGAAGCTCTTTCCCAACCTCAGTGACTCTGTGATTGCTCCCTGCTCCCTTTTCCCCCCCAGGACACCTTCCAGGACTACCAAGAGATGTTCATCCAGTTCGGATACGTGGTGCTCTTCTCCTCGGCCTTCCCCTTGGCTGCCATGTGTGCCCTGGTCAATAACATCATCGAGATCCGCAGCGACGCCTTCAAGCTTTGCACAGGGCTGCAGAGACCCTTTGGGCAGCGCGTCGAGAGCATTGGCCAGTGGCAGGTGGGCTGGGGGACTCCAGGGTGGCTCCAGGGGGTTTCAGCTCTGGGAGGCTCATCCCTGGCACCGCCACTCTTGCAGAAGGTGATGGAGGCCATGGGCGTCCTGGCCATCGTGGTCAACTGTTACCTGATTGCTCAGTGTGGGCAGCTCCAGAGACTCTTCCCATGGCTCAGCCCTGAGGGAGCCATCATCTCTGTGGTGGTGCTGGAGGTATGGAATTATGGAATTGGCACCTGGATTCGTGGATGAGGGCTTGTGTAGGGGCTCCTGGGGGGGTGACAGGGTGGGGTCTTGGCTCAGGGCAGCCCAGGGGTCCCACAGGCCTTCCCTTTCCTTCCACTCTACTTATGTATGTGGACATGAACATTCCTGGACATGGATATCCCATACATGTACATCCCACACAGGTACATCCCTGGACATGTACACCCCAGACAGGTATATCCCACTCATACCACATACATGCCTGGACAATCCCATCCCTAGTCAGGCATATCCGTGGAAATTCACATCCCTGATGTGTCCATCCCATGCGTGCACATTCCTGGGCTAAAATCCTCCTGCCAAGTCATGAGATGGGATCTGGAATCCCCCCACCGCTGTTATTGTAGGGCCTCTCCATTCCCCCATTCCCTGGGAGCTGGATTTGGGGAGGGGGTGGCAGTGCTGGGTGTGCTCAGCTGGATCCATGTGCCCCCACAGCACTTTGCCCTGTTCCTGAAGTATATCATCCAAGTGGCCATTCCCGACATTCCTGCGTGGGTGGCCGAGGAGATGGCCAAGCTGGAATACCAGCGGCGCGAGGCCTTCAAGGTGGGTGATGCTGGGATAGGACCCTGCTCAGGGCTGAGCACAGAGCTGGGACCCCTCTCCCCAGGGCCAGGGGCATCCCCAAGCTGTCCCAGGTCCAGTGGATTTCCCGAGGTGTCCCTGGGGCCACTGGGCTCTGCAAGATGCTACCAGGACTGGTGGGGTCCCTGAGGTGTCCCTAGGGCTGGTGGGCTTCCCATGGTGTCACAGAGTGGGCTCACAGAAGTGTCCCTGGAGCTGGTGGGCTTCCCGAGGTGTCACTGGACCTGCTGGGCTCCCCGTGGCATCCCTGGGATGGGTAGGCTCCCCGAGGTGCCCCGAGGCTCACACACTACCATTGACAGAAGCACGAGCGGCAGGCACAGCATCACTTCCAGCAGCAGCAGAGGCGCAAGCGGGAGGAGGAGGAGCGGCAGCGCCACGCCGAGTACCAGGCACGGAAGGAGCGCGAATCCAGCCGGGATGAAGCCAAGCCCGAGGCCGCCGGGCAGGACCCGGCCCACGAAAAGAGCCAGAGCAAAGGGAAGGGCTCCGGGGGCTCCTCGCACGGCTCCGACAAACCCAAGCGCCCCAGCTCCCTCCTGGCCACCAACAACGTCATGAAGCTGAAGCAGATCATCCCCCTCCAGGGCAAGTTCCTCTCCGGAGGGGCCGGGGCCGGCAGCATGGCCACCGCCAGGTCCCCCCAGTCGCCCACCGGCAGTGAGAACAAGCTGCCCGGCTTCCTCAGCTTCAAGTTCCTCAAATCCCCGGAGACGAAGCGGGACGCCGGGACCGAGAAGGTCCAGTCTCCCACCAAGCCATTCAACCCCGGCAAGCTCTTCAACTTCGGCAAGTCCGAAGGGGCGGGGGGCAACGGCGCCGCGGCCGGAGCATCCCCCCAGCCCCGGCCCGGCCCCTCGGCGGACACAGACCGCTCGGTGCCCAGCAAGTCCCACCTCAACGGGGCGCCAGAGGAGGGGGGTCGGGAGGAGCCGGAAAGCCGGGCGGAGGAGGAGAGCGGGGGTTATAGGCTCTAACCGGGGCTTTCGGGGGGGCGGGAGCGCGGGGGGCCGCCCGCTCCCTTCTCCGGGTAGCCGTGGCCATCGGCAGCCTCTCGCCTCCCCTCGCCCTCCCTCCCCGCGGGGTCGGGTCGAGCCCACCGGCCGCCAGCCCCTCACTCTGCCCCGGCCCCCTCTGCTGCGTCCCCTCGTGTCCCCCCGGTCCGTCCGCCGGGACCCGCTGCCACCCCGGATCCCACTCGGGATCATCCGCCGAGGATCCCTGAGCAGCAGGTTGGATGGAGCATCCCCGGCAGCTTTCAGTGCTCGCGGGTGGGAGTTACCCCGGTTCGGATCCGCGCTGGGAGGTGCCGCTCCCAGACCCTCCGGGACCCCGCGCCGGGCTCAGTGCCACACGGGAGGGCCGGGATTCCCGGGATCAGCGGCCAGAGGAGCCCGATTCAGCCGTGCCTACACCCCCTGCCCTCCAGTCATGGCCCGCTCCCGCCGCCTCCGCCTGGATCCTTCCCAGCACCGGGACCTTCTCCTGTCCGGGCTCAGCGGGATGAGCAGCAGCCACCCGGATCCCCGCGCATGGGCAGCATTTCTTGCACTACAATCCAACCAAACCCCAACGTCAGTGACTTTCTCCTTCTTCACCCGACAGCTCGAGGCGGGAGCTGGCACCGGCCGCGACCCCTTGGACTGCAATGTGAGCCGGGATGGGCCCTTCCCATCTCCAGTTTCATATTCCGTGGAATTATTTCGCAATAAGGCACTCGCACACGGAGGTTGTGCCGGAACCCGGGAGAAGGACGGGGCTGGGGACGGGAGGGACAGGGAGGGGGGTGGAAGCCGCTTCGCTACTGCCGGGGGAAGGTTTTGCCGGATTTGCATCGCTGGGTCTGGACTTGGGAGCGTCCCAAGCCCTGCCCGTGCTGGGAAGGGGGTCCAGGCTCTGCCCCCTCCCTGCTTTGCTGCGGCTGTGCTTCGCTTTCGGGGACAGAACAGGGTGGTAGCACCTGGCAGGTGACCCGGCTGGGGACACCCAGCCCTCCCACTCCCTCCTGGCCCTCGCCACCAGCTCAGCTCTGCCCGCAGCCACCCACATTCCCAAAGGAAGCCGCGGAAAGGAGAGGGGGCTGGCGGGGGTTACCCCTTCACTGTGCCTGGCCCAGGCAGGGGGGCTGAGCCCCCCTCCCACCCTCCTAGCCCCACTTTTCCCAGGCCTGGGCTGTAGAAAACGTCAGGTTGGATTTTCCCCTCCGCCTCTTTCTAAAATTCATGGAAATTTCATTTTCTTGGGGTCTAAATCAAGCCATTTTATACAGCAATAAGGACAGGAGAGGGCTGAGGCTTTACCTGCTGCCAACGGAACAGCACAGGGAGATGTTTTCCAGGGAAAAGGGCACCGTGTCCTCTCCTCCACGGTGGGACAAGACCCCCCCCGTGGAAGCTGGGGACACTCCAGAGCTTTGTTGTCCTTGGAATGTGGGGACAGCTCTGTGGTCCCTCCTCACCCTCCCACACTTGCCATGTCTTCACCTAGCGGACACAGAGCAGAGGATGCAGGAGATTCTGGGGAAAAGCACTGGGAAACTTGGGAGCACTGGGAAACTGAGGCCTGGGGGCCCAAAACTCACCGAAGAGCAGGGAAAGGTCAGGGCACTCTCTCTCCCTCCCTCCCTCCATTCCACTGAGTTTTCCTGCTCTGATGCTCCCAAAAACACCCTCTGGGCTTCAAGGAAATGTCTCTGATCCCATTTCTCTCCTGAGAGCACCAATCCCAGATCCATCCATCCATCCCAGAGAGGAGGGCAGGGTCCTGCTGCAGCCAGGACCCCCAGTCTGGGGTATTTTTAAACATTTCTCTCCCAAAATATCTCCCTGTCTGGGATCTGACTCTTGGGGCAGTGACTGTGCAGAGGAAGGAAGAATGGGGATGGTTGGTTGGTATTTTTTTTTGGTTTTCCTTTGCATTGGATTTCTGTAGGAATTCAAAGAAAGGAAGGGGGTTATTTATTTCTTTTTAATTTATTTTGTCATATTTTTGTAAAACCTGCAGAAATGCAATAAAAATCTATTTCAACAAGCCTGAGGTGTGGGGTATCATTATAATTATTATCATCATGTTATTAGAATATCATTATTATTAAAATTAGCATGCCTTGCACAGTGCCCAGGGGATGAAGATGAGCTCTCCTGTCCCTGGAAAAGGTGGATGGGGACACCATCACCCTTCAGGATAAAGATCCAAGGACAAAACCTACCACGCTTGGATCAAGCAGAGGAAGAAGAAAGCAAGTTCTGACCCTCTAAATTCTGTAAATTTATTATACACAGTATCAAACATGGAATAGTTCAAAAAGAAATGCCAACAAAAAAAATAATTCCAATGGCCACAACATCCCGCTGATGGGGGATTTACAGTCACTCCCCAGGGAAAACCCACCTTTTCCAGCCCCACAAGATTTTTGCCAAAAGAGAGGAAAACTGAAGTTGCAAAGAGAGAGGCTGGAAAGTAGAGACTGAATCATGATGCTGAAATGGAAAAATCCAGCATTTGGGGTTGATGGAGCCTCAGGACACGGGACTGGCCAAGGGTGAACTGGAAAGACCCAATAAAGGTGGTTAATTAAACACTGATCTGATTAAGAACATGTGAATGTGTTTGGGAATGGGCGCAATCACACCACAGCCCAGGAGTGACTCAGCTCAACCCATTCCATGGGGATTAGTCATCCCAGACCCATCCCAAGGATCGAGGCAGCTTCTCCTGCTCCCCCCTAGTCCCTTCCAACACTCACAGACATGGCCTTGACCAAAGCAGGGAAGAATCTTTGACCTCTTAGACCACCCCAAACCTGCAAAAACTACAATCCCTGTGTGTGTTTGACAGCAGAATCCCGGGACCCCAGTGCTGCAGGACATGAGAGATCCAGGGAGGAGCTGTTCATGAGGGGGATGAGGGGGAGTGAAAGGTATCAAATAGAGTTTCCTTCAGTCAGGAAAACGTGGAAGTTGAAAGGGCAAAGAACACAAAGCACCATCCTCGTGGTGCACGAGGCAGCTCGAAGGTGGCTCCCCAGCCCTGCAAGGCTGGAGAGATGAGGTGCTTTCCCCATCCCGAGGGGAAGGAGAACAGAAGCAGCTAGAAAACCAGTGGAAAACCTGATCCAGTCACCTTCCATATGGAAACATCCCTGTTCTGACACAGGCTCAGGATTTCCTCAGGCTGGCCTCACCAGCTGAACACTTCCAGCTTCCCTTCAGCAAAACTGGGAATTCCAGAGGTTCAAGCCACCCAGACTCCTCTGGAAGCATCAGGACCACCAAGATTTCCATTAATCTCTAAAATGACACAATTTCTCCTCATGTTGGAGAAATATAAGGTTATTTGCAATATGGATATTAGTTCTTATTACTTGGGGACACACTGAGAAAGTTCTGCCTTTTGAACAGGATCCTGCTGGCTTTCATTTCCTCACTCAAAGACGTTTCTCCATGAGCCTAGGTTTGGTCTTTCCAATATTCCAATATTTTCCCTGATGGGCTTCACCAGAGCTATGATCCAACACCCCCTCCTGGCAGCTGCTCCCAAATAAACATAACCCTCTGCTCCTTAAGGAAAACGATTTCCCTTTCTCTTACACATCCAAAAAATATATACAGGGAAAAACCTGGGTGGGATGAGTTGGAATCCTTCTGGACCCAATGTCACACAATTCCTTGGCTGCCAGAATGTCATTAATCCAGAAAAACAAATTAGTTTTATTAGTAAAAAAACCAAAAATATTGGAAATTTAAATTAGGACAGAGCTGCAGGGTTGGAAAAGAATTCCAAGACTCAAGTCTGCCTTAAGGCTAGTATCAAACTCCCCAGAAAATAAAGCTTTGAAGTTAAACCTGTCCTAGTTATCCAGGAGAGAGGGAAAATTTAGGATTAATATTTCCAAATTTGTCTCCCAGGGAATGGTGAATCATGGAATATCCTGAGCTGGAAGGGACCCATCAGAATGGAGTCCAAGCCCTGGTCCTGCACAGGACATCCCAAAATCCCACCATGTGCTCCAGAGTGTTGTCCAAGCACTCCTTGAGCTCACGTTGTACTGACAATGGAACTGTGGCATAAGGCACATGCCAGGGAGGGGAGGAATCCCATTTTCTAAGCGATCCTTCTCCAAAGCCAACCTCACACAGAGCTGTTGGTACAACCCTGAATGATCCCACACACCTGGAGCTCACCATAGCCCGGCACTTGTGTGAGTCCTTTGGATTCATTCCAGCCTGTCTCAGCTCCCAAATCATCAGGAAGCACATCCCACATTCCAAAGCAGAGTGATGGTGGTGCTTCAAGTCACACCAAGACACCTATTTTTGCCTCAAAATCCCACCTAACCTATCAAAATTATCCTTGTGTGCCCAAATCCAACCCTTCCAGCTGCGTGGGGACATCGCGGTGTTTAGGAGTTGGGAAGGAGCCTGGGAGGGCTCTCAAAGCCATGAGGGACTCAAAAAAGCTCCCAAGAACACCAGGAAGAAACCCCAACGCTACCTGATGGAAGACACCAACAAAGCAAACCAAGCCAATGCCAACAACCAACTCCAACCTGGACACAGTTACCAGTGGATTCATCTGAAATCCATCCTTACCCTCAACATTCCCCATTCCTAATTCTTACATGAGGACTTTCTGCTGCAGTTTCTCCCCTGGAAACCAACAGTGGTCAAAGGATATAAAAAAAATCAAATCAAGGAGTCACCCAATCCAACCTTCCGTTGCCCGTGTGTCACTTGTGGATTTTGATGTCAGGAAAAGGCATTCCCCAACTTTTTAATGTTATAGATGTACCCAGAATACATCCAATCACTCCTGTGGGACAGGACAGTGTGGAAGGAACTGCTCCTGCATGGATTCATCATCCCTTCAGACACTGAGTTTTGAGAAAAGACGCACAATTCAACTGAAATACCCCAAAATTTTGATCTCGGACAAGTAGCTCAAGTTTTCATTAAAAAGGCCAAATTTTAGTAAGCAGTTAGTAACAGAAACAATAAAAATCCCACTATGCAGACATAGAAAAGCTCCCAAGTATCATGTGATCCCAGGAACAAGAGGAGAAGTCAGAGGAGCCAGGAATTGTACAAACAAGGTGGGCAAAATCCCAGGTTTGGTGGTTTTGAAGGTTTTTTGTTGTTTCAATGCACTAAGGCACCAGGAAGTCACAGTTAGGCAAAGATCTTCCATGGAACATTCCAAGCCGAGACACTTACCATGTGGATTCAGGATCAAAGTGCAAGGCAGGGAGGGCAGTGCTCTGGGGCCAGGAAAAACCTGGAATGAGCTGGAGGAGGAGGAAGGGAGTGAGTTCTGGCTGCAGAGGATGGATGAGGGTCCCAAAACCATGGCTGGGATGACAGACTGTGGGGATCCCAAATCCACGGATGGAATGATAATCACAAATCCATGGATGGAATGAAGACAAACACATTGTGGGGATCCCAAATCCATGAAGGGGATGAGGGTAGGCTGCAGGGATGCCAAGTCCATGAATGAGATGAGGACAGATTGCAGGGATCGCAAATCCCTCCTGCTCATGCACCAACACCAGAAACCCCAACCACTCTGACCCTTGGATCATTTGGTCCATTTCTCTGGCACTCCCAAACCACTTGGAAAAGGCAATCTTCACTTCCTAAAACCACCTGAAACATTCCCAAAGCTCCCAGACCCTTCTTCAAGGACAGAAAGGGAACAAAACGGGGGTTTACACCAGGAAGGAACTGCCAACTCTTTAATGGTACATGAGCCAGGCTCGGAGCCGCCGGCACAACCCAGCCCCTGCCAGATTCCCGGGATACAGTGCATTACAACCCCACAGCACTTGCTCACACTTTACCACCGGTTGCATCTTCCTTTCCTCTCCTGGGACCTTGAAACTCCACCAAGGATTCCTCACATTCAGCTTCAGATCATCCTAGCGAGGATTTTTGAACACTTTGAGGGTGGAACTCTGGGAGGAATCCTCTTCCCAACACCACCAAATCACACAGAAACTCAAGGAATTTCCCTTTTTATCTTCACCGCCACACTTGGTGCACCCAACATCATTCCAAGAGTTTGGAGGTTGCTGCCACAGGAAAAAGGGAACATTTTTGAGGCAGATACAAAGTTCTAAACTACTTGAATGTTAAATTCCTTCACAAACTTGGTGCCTAACAGACATCTAAAATTCCAACGGGAGCCATGTCCTGCTCTTCCTAAGGTTCTGCTTCCAACACCATGTCAATGACAGTATCCCTTCGCCCCCAAAGCAGACGTGTGGTACCAGCGGGGTGGTCGGGGGCATGGTGGGGACAGGGCCAGCAGAAACCCTCAAAGCTTGTGCCTGCCGCAGCCCCTCAGAATGAGGCTTCTCCAGGATCTCTGGGAAAACATCCGTGTGATTTCTTGGTGTTGGGGGATTTGTCAACAAGGGAAAACACAGCTAAAAAATGCCACAATTTCAGCTACCACAGTGAGAATCAGCTCCTCGGGGCAAAGCAGACAAGACATCATGACTAAGCTACTCCTTCCCCTCCCGGTGACGATGCTCCTTTCCATGAGTTCTGAACCTCTGGATCCACCTGGATGACTGACAGGTCTCCATTTTGGCTCGTATCAGAGCCAGGGAAGGGTTACAGGCAACAGGCACTGAACTCTCATAGTCCAAAGGGATTGGTCATCATCACAGACCATGGAAGCTCGCATTTGATCCACTCCAAGTTCTGGATTCCATTCTGGACACACAGGAAAAGCCACTGTACCATTATCCAGAGCCAAGAGTTGAGGCAGAGAAGCAGATGGAGGTGCTGAGGTGCTCCCAGAGCGATCCCGTGGTGCCAACCCACCTCCATCCCATCAGCTGCTGCTGGAACACACGGCTGACCAAGCGCTCGGAGTGGGGTGGGAGGATCCTTTTATTCCAGCGGAGAAATCACAGGGATCAGGCCATTCCAGCCCAGGAGGTTAGAATTTAAGAGCAACAAAAGCAACACACCTTTCACCTCAATCTTCCACAACCACAGATAGGCAGGAGGTTTGTGGACCAGACCCAAAAACACAACTGAGATGGAGCTGCCAAGGAATTTGCTCCCATCAACACAACCCTCAATGACATCCATGATTGGAGCAAAATGCCAGGTTTGGGATATTTGAGGAAAAAATCATGAGAGGCCCCACACTTATGGATTTGGAACATCCAAAGAGTGAAATCACTTGGAATACATCAGTGGTGAAGGGACTGCCCTGGGAGATTACAGGGAACAGATCCAACCAATGGGCTCAAAGTGACAACATGAATTTTTGGGAAGGAGGAACTAAGGTTCTACTACATTGACTGCCTGGTTCCACCACTGCCCCATGAGTTTTGACAGCATAAATTAAAAAAAAAAGGGAGAGGGCAGAAAAAAACCCAAAATAAATACATTGGCTCCTGTGGAGTCAGAAGTGGTTTGGGTTGTGAATGGGAAGGGGGATGGAGTGGGAGAGGGGTCAGATTGACACACTTGGAGAATGGGAAGCGCTGGAAGGAGCAGAGAGAGAGCCAAGGGTTTAAGTGTCCTCGTTCATGTCCTGGCTGTCTGTTCGAGCGATTTTCCGCGGAGGTGCCGAGTTCTCACCTTCTATTTCCACCTGCTCCTGGTCTCGCTTCTTCGCTGCATTCTGGGGGACAGAGGGACCCCCAGTGAGACCCCCGAGCACGGGAAACCCTCCCAAAGCCTTGGATCCTGGTGGGAATTGTTGGCATGGGACAAGTTTTGAGTTTGTGGCCAATTTTGGATGCAATGGCCCAACTGGGAGGGTTTTTCCCAAAGTTGCATGTTAGATATCGGTCTTTAAAACTGAGGATGGGATTAAAGTTTTGCTGTGGGCACTTTTTAGTTATGAATTAATTAGATCNAATATATAATTTTAATATTAATCTATTAATTAGAAATATATTTATTTGGAAATCTATAATTGTATATTTTCATATATCTATATAAAACATAAATACATACATTTAAACCATATAAAATAATGTAGATAATAAACATAAGATCCACTTCCCCCATGCTCTAAGTCAGTCCCTGAATATATCAAACCTTCCAAATCCCTGAACTTGTCAGACCTCTCAAATCCTTGCCACACAGAAATACTTCCTTTCCAGCCTTTCCATTCCTTACAAGTTTCCCCCTCTCCATGTTTCCCTCATGCTCTGCTCCACCCTCTGGTTACATCAGGGTGATGGTTCCATGACAGAACTGGGGATTTCCAAACTCCAGACTAAACCTGGAGTTGAGTTTTTATGTCCCTTAAATTAAAAGAAAAAAAATTTTTTTTTTTCATTTCCAAGTGCTGTGCAGAGTCACAACCTCCTCACACTCTCTTTGCTAAGGTGTTCCTACTTTATTTTAATTAATCCTCAATATTTTGATTATTCTTCAGATCAGTTAAGCCCAAGTCAAGTGAAAACATGAATAATAAACCCCCCAAAACGGTACCTTTTTGTCCCACTGCTGGTGCAAATAACGCAAGAGGATATTTGTCTTTTCTGTTACTATGACTGCAAAAAAAAAAAAAAACAGAGAAAGAAAAACACACCAGGGTCGTTTTCAAGACAAATCTCAAACCGTTTCCAGCCCCAAATAACGGACATTATGGGATTTTTAATATTAGACCAGTATAAAGTTACTAAAACATCAGAGTTTAACAGACTTACTTTGTTCAGAGGGAAATTCTCTTGTGGGCAGATAAACTGATGGGCGTCTGTTCTGTAGCAGAATTAGAACAAAGACAGTAAAAAAGGTGATTTTTTTTAACCCAAACACAGCTAAACCAACCCACAACTCCTCATTAACTACTGTTTTGGAATCTCCTGCCCTTTTCCAGGACACTGAGGGGTTGCACCTTCTTAAAGCGCACCTGGAAACAAGAAAGTCCATATAAATGGACTATAAATAAATGGATTAGAAATGTCCATATAATGGACTAGAAATTCTATATATAATTCTATAATATATAATGTTATATTATAGTAGAATAATGCAATATAGTATTCTATAATAATACATCATACTATAATAATTATAACCTGGAAAGATGACTGCAAAAAAAAATGGACTATAAATAAATGGATTAGAAATGTCCATATAATGGACTAGAAATTCTTTATATAATTCTATAATAATACAATAATTTGGTATACATTATATTTTATATAGCTCTCTAATAATATCACCACATAAATCTAATAATACATAATAAAATTCTATATAACAAACAAAAATGGTATGATTCTATCAAAGTCCATTTGTATACATTTTTAAGGATGTAAGTCCTGAAATTAATGAATTTATTTACAAATAAAGGCCCCCAGCTGTGGTTTCGCTGCATGGAAATCCCACAGGAAGTTTTCCTTGCCAAGCCCAATCCCTCAACACTCAGCTCTGGGAACACTTTGATTTTAAGTTCAAAATCCTCATTTAAATTCCTTTCCTTCTGAATTTCTCATCCTTCCGCCCAGTCCCTGGGATTTTGGGAATACTTACAGATGCTTTACATACAGAATCCGCATGGAATCTGCTGAAGTTGCTTTTGTTGTAGACTGGTAACCCCTTCAAAAAATCTGCCTGGAAACACAGAAAATACCAAAACAAAAGTGAGGAAAGAAGGAGGGATATTCCAAGGAGGAACTGAGGAAAGCTCTGAGATCCTACGGAATCAATCCCAAATTATTTGTGCCCATTAAACCAACCCCAGAGTTCAGGGGTTTAAAATCTGTTAAAATCTGTTAAAATCTGAGTTTAAAATCTGTTAATCACATGTATTTTGGCACAACAAACACCTGCTCTTTATGTATAATATATAAAACACAATAATATATCATATATTCTAACTATATATGATACAATATTGTATATTATATGTTTTATAATTATATTATTATAATTCACTTTCTGTTGAATATCCCACCAGTACAAGCCAATTGCTCTTTCACTTTCCCAGCCAACATACCCTGCCCCAGCCCAAGGCTGATTCCAT
>VXAU01000114.1:32489-54999 GCA_013399695.1 Formicarius rufipectus | reverse complement strand
CCGGGAGGAGCCGCCCCGGCCCGCCCGCCGCCGCCCGCCCCGCGCGCTCCCATTGGCACCCGCCGCCGCGCTCCGCGCTCCCATTGGTTGCCGCGCCCGTCACTCAAGTGTGGGTTGAGGCCGGAAGTGCCTGCGCGGAAAGGGACGGGGGAACGCGCACCACGGGAGGGACCCGGATGTGCCGGCGCGCAGCATTATGGGACTTGTAGTTTGTTTCTCCCCCTTTCCCCTCATTAATGAGGGCGCTTCTCATTAGCGGTGTTAATGAGAGGAATTCTTCCCCTCCATCCCCATCCCAGAGCTGCCGCTCAGAACCAGGACGCCAAGCGTGAAGCGCTGCAGAGGGACAGAGCAGCGAAGGGGCAGAGCTGCTGCTGACACCGCGTGAACTAAACCCAAATTCCCTCCCTAATCCCAACCTCACCGTCCCTCAGAAACCTTCCATCACGGCAGCTGTGACCCCAGAACCAGACAGGTTCCCTCTGCCAGCCAAGTTTTCCATCCCAACCAGCGCAGGCAGTCCATGTGAGAGGTTTAACCACACTTTCGGTGTTCCCACAGGGTTTATCTCCAAACGAGCACAAAACCCCCGAATAAACACACACAAAAACCAGCCATAACTTACAATTTAAGAAGCATCTTAAATTTACAATTCAAGAAGCCACTTAAATTTACCATTCAAGATGCTATTTAGATTTACAATTCCAAGGCTGGCCAAAGAGCCTCAAGAGGCCATTTGGAGACTGGGACAAACCTAGGCACCATCCCCATTGGATCATCCCGAATTCCCGGTGGGGAGCCCTCAGTGGCTGAGGGACTTCCTGCCCTTGAGCATTCGGCGCAGGATCACGGCGATCCCGCCGGGAGTGCTGATCCTCTTGATCCAGCCGTGCGTCTTCTTGCGCTTCCTGTTGTTGGGCTGGTACTCGTTCCCTCGGGCCCTGCCGCGGATCTGCTGGAGCGCCCAGGGAGCCGTCGGGATGCGGCTGAAGAGGGTCCGGGGAGGCAATTCCAGGGAATTCGGGAGGAGCGAGAACGCCCGAAGAGGGAAGAAACAGGGAAGGGAGTGCTGCAACAAAGGAAATCTGGGGGGAAAAGGGTGGGAAATCAAAAAGTGAGGAGAGGGAGGACTGGGATGCTGCTGGCAGGAGGAATAAAGGGGTGGAATCGTGGAGTTGTTAAGAATGGAAAGAGAATCATCGATCATGGCTACCACCAGCCATGTCCCCAAGTGCCACGTCCAGTCTTTCCCTGGACACCTCCAGGGCTGGGCACTCCAAACCTCCCTGGGCAGCCCCTTCCAAGGCCGGATCATCCTTTCCAAGGAGAAATTCATCCTGATGTCCAACCTGACCCTGCCCTGGCACAGCCTGAGACCGTTCCCTCTCCTCCTGTCCCTGTTCCCTGGGAGCAGAGACCAACCCCCCCCGGCCCCGGCTCCCCCCTCCTGCAGAGCCAGAAGGTCCCCCCTGAGCCTCCTTTTCTCCAGGCTGAGCTCTCCGAGCTCCCTCATCCACTCCTCATCAGCCCTGACCCGCCGCCACCACCACCCTCGGGCTGTTCCCCCCTCGCTGTCACCCCTCTCCCCCGGGGGTGTCACCCCCGGCCCGGGCAGCGGCACCACCGGTACCTGCGACCCCCGGCCCGCGCCCAGACCGGGCCCAACGCCGCCATCGCGGGCCGCCCGCCAACAACGCTGCTCCCTATTGGCTCCCCAGGCTACCCAATCGCAACCGGCGGAGCCCGCAAGGGCTGATGGGGGTTGTAGTCCGGGGTGGGGGGTGCTCAACACGGTGTTTCCATGGCAACAGCCCCACCGCGGCCTGCTCTATCCCCGGATTGTCCTACCACTGTCACAAGGGGCAGCACCATACACAGGCACCAGGCAGGCCCTTCCAGTGCCTGAAGGGGCTCCAGGAGAGCTGGAGAAGGACTTTGGACAAGGATGGAGGGACAGGACAAGGCGATGGTTTCCCACTGCCAGAGAGCAGGGATGGATGGGGTATTGGAGAGGAATTCCTGGCTGTGAGGGTGGGCAGGCCCTGGCTCAGGTTGCCCAGGGAAGCTGTGGCTGCCCCACCCTTGGAAGTGTCCAACTCCAGGCTGGAGCAACCTGTGCTAGTGGGAGGTGTCCCTGCCCATGGCAGGGATGGAACAAGTTGATCTTTAAGGTCCCCTCCAACCCAAACCATTTTGAGATTTCATGATTCTTTTTCTGGACCGATCCAGCTGTATCCCAAGGGCATGCACAGCTCGGGACTTTTCCCTCTCTGCATTTTGTGTCATGGCAGAAATCGGCCTGTTTGGATGAGGGGACGAGGCTCAGCCACCACAAAGGTGAGAACAAATCAAGAGAACATCCCTGATTTCACGTGTGTCGTAGGGCTGAGCTCCAGCACACTTGTGGCACTGACACGTTCATGGCACTGACACGTTCATGGCACTGACATGTTCATGGCATGACGTGTCCACGGCACTGACGTGCCCACGGCACTGACACACTCATGGCCTCTGCGAAGCCACAAGCATCAGAATATTTGGAAAATAAGCTAAAGAGGAACCTCTGTCCCCCATCCCCGTGAAAGTGCCAAACTCCAGAGCAGTTCCTGGCCCCCCAGTCCCTCTTTGGACCCTCCATCCCTGTCCAGGCCCCCCACCCCTGTCCCCGTATCCCTGTCCAGCCTCCCATCCCTTTCTGGTCCCCCATCACTGTCGAGCCCCCCATCCCTGTCCTCTCATCCCTGTTCAGCGCCCCCAGCCTAGTCCAGCTCCCTCCGGGTGGGCGTGGGGCTATGCCGAGCATGGCTGTGACTGGAAAATCTCTGTGTCCATCACACCCAGAGCCCTCCTCCTTAGGAGGGATTTCAGGGGCTTTCCATGGCTACAGCCTCCAAGGGCAAACAGCCCCCCAAAGACCCGAGCTCCGGCGATGAAGCTGCTTGGAGGGAAAAAATGGAAGGAGAGGTTTCAGTGGGAAGCAGGTGAGCGGAGCTGAAGGATTCTCATCATCCCGCCCTCCAGGCAGCCCCCAAAATTGGATTTGGAGGACCTGACAGCCGAGCGGCGCTGGCATCCTGTTCTCACCGCCTCGGGCATCACCTCCTCTCCCTCTCCTTCGGCCTCCTGCGAGATTTAAACCCTTTATTTGCCACCTCGACCTCTGACAACCTTCGGCAATAAATGAGGTGAGTGGTCCCTTCTCCCTCCCTGTGTGGTGATGGAGGGCACCTGATGGAGGAGAAGGAAGGGACTCTGCTGGGGGGTGGGGGAGGGAGGGGCAAAATGTCTCAAAAATGTGGGTTTTGCCAACGGGAAGGGATTTCAGAGGCGTTTGGATTGCAGGGAGCGAGAGGCAGCTCTACTGGATTGCAGGGAGAGAGAGGAGACACAGCATCGCTTGTGCTTGAATAACCTGGTTCTATTGGGCACGGGTGGACTGGGGGTTATCCTGGAAATCAAACTTAAGGAACAGCTTCCCCCGTGATGCAATGGCAGGGAAGGATTGCTGGCGCTGCCCGAGGCCCCGCTGTTGCTACGTGCGTGTCAAATCTGCTTGGAATTTCGGCTGAAGAGCGAGAGGGCACCTGCCCGCGCTTGGCTGCTTCCTATGCCTCCCTCCCGTGGCTGTTTCCAGCCTGCTGCCAGAGGGATCCAGCCGGCTCTCCTGCGGCTCTGCGGCGGAAGCTGGAGCGATCCCCGCGGAAATCCAGGCGGGATTTAGGTGGCACAGGAGGTCAGGAACAGGTTACTCCGCTGTGCGGTGCAGAATCTTTTGTGTCTCAAGGTCTTCGTCCTTGCTAAAGAGAGTCGCGGGGTGAGGGGGAGGGCCGGGAAGGCGGCCAGCGCTTAGGAATGTTCCCTTTCCCTGCTCCCCTTCCCCAGCCCTGTGCCTTAGGGACGTCCCCTTTCCCTGCTCCCCTTTCCCAGTCCAGTGCCGTATGGATACTCCCCTTTCCCTTCCCTTTGCCGTACGTATATTCCCCTTTTCCTAATCTGTTCCTTATGGATGTTCCCTTTCCTCTACTCTCCTTCCCCTGCCGTGTTTCTTATGGATATTCCCCTTTCCCTTCCCTTTGCCTTATGGACACTCTCCTTCCCCTCACATGCCATTTCTTGACTGAACACAATTTATCCACATCCCATGGGATCCTCAGTGCAGTCCCAGGACCAGTCCCTCCCCCTTTCCAGCTTCATCCCTGAGGATTTCAGAGCTGCCTGCATAGTTTGCTATCTGTCCCCATGCTAAACCCTGCCTGATTCCTTATCCCTGATAATGCTTCTGTAATTATATCTGGACAGGGAAGCCAGGTATGGAAGAATAAATCCTGCTGAAGTGGGTTTTCCCATTTTTCCAAAGGGAATTTACTTTCCAGGACAGAGATTAGACAGCATAAAGATTTTCTTGCAGTCCTCGGTGCTTAAACAAACCTCTGATGCATTTGATGCTTCAATTTCTCCACTTTGCTGAGAGGGAAGGGCTGGGAGAGGGTGGGAAGAGCAGGATAACATTTCCCCATTCCTCAGGAGGGTCGTGTGTCATCATTAATACTCAGGAGCTCAGGAGGGAAGGGATTAGAGCCCAACAAATTGTTGTGACGGGTTGATTGGGGCTGCAGCACCGTTCGTGCTCCTCTCTGGAGCTTCTCCTCTGAGGATTTGCAAGGAATTAGCAGATACCAAGTCCCTGCTACTCCCTGAGAGGGTCCAGGGCTCTGGGCTGGGAGGGGGATGGGGATGCTGAGAGGACTTTAGGGATGTTCAAGGCCATCAGTTCTGGCGCTGACTCCAGATGTCCCTGTGGGAAGTGTTGCTCATGGTTTGGTGAGATTGAATATTTCCCAGGACTTCTCTTAGCATGAATGAGTGATCCCCCGAAGGAGGAGGAGGAGATTTTGGTCATTCCCAGCTCCCTGGATGTTTGGGATATTGGCTGTCCTCACTGCTCTGTGCAGGGACCCAGCAGGGACAGAGCCCAGTGAGGAGCAGGGACAGCATGACCCTCTTCCCTGATGACATGGCAAGAGAAGAGCCAGTTTGGCTGGTCCATCCTGGTGTGGCTGTAAGGGTGACCACGATGTGGTGGCACAGACATGGGGTGGGCACTGCCCTAATACATCACACCATGTCCCTGTATTAGCCCCATGGATTCTGTGACAACTCCATGGGCTCGGTAGCAGGCCCGTGTCACCTGTGCCAGCCCCATGTCACCTGTGCCAACCCCACAGCTCCTGTGTCACCCCACAGACCCCATGGACACTCTTGTGCCAGCCCCACATCCCTATGCCAACCCCATACTCCTCTTCCATCCCAGTGTCCCTGTCTGTCACATTCCCTCCTCAGCTTCTCCCTCCTTGCTGCCACATCCCATCTCATCCCACTTCTTCCCAGCTGTGCTGTGGTACCACCCCGTTGGATCAGACCGGAGGCGCTGCAGCCCAAAGTAGGTCAGGAAGTTGTTTTTCCCCAGCTGGGTTATTCCTCCCAGCCAGAGAACTCCGCACAGATGCTCCAGGCCTAGGCCTGGACCTGGGCAATAAATCCTAGGATCCACCCCCAGCGTCCTACAAACATCGCATCTCTGCTGGGATTGGTTCCCCAGGAGCAGATGGGATTTTGAGGGGGAACTCTGGTGTGAGTACAGCCTCGGGACGATGCCACCACCTTCCCAAGCCCTCGGGACACGCATCCAACAGCAGGATCCCGCCGTGCCTGACTCATTGTTGTGGTTTGGCCTTATGTAAGTGGTACCGAAATCCCACTCCCAGCCAGGAGTGGCGATGGAGGGAGCCAGGATGGGGGGAATAGCTTGTCGCCATGGTTACCAGCATCCTTGCAAAGTTCCTTGCATCCATCTGGTTTCATTTCCAGCTTTTTTTCATCTCGCCCAGGGAACATCGCTGGATGTTTCTGGCTGCCTCAGCGATAGCAGATGCAGCAGTGGGATAGAGGAGGTGTGTGGGAGGTGGGAGACGGGAATCGTTTCCTTCCCAGCCCCAAAACAAGGCCTGACATGGAATAGTCGCTTTGCCTCGTGTCCTTCCAGTTTGCACCAAATGCCCCCAACTGGGATGTGCTCTGTGTTACCCCTGGAAGTGTTCAGAAGGCATATGGATGTGGCACTTGAGGACATGGTTTAGCAGTGAACACGGTGGTGCTGGTGAATGGTTGGATTCCATGATCTAAGAGGGATTTTCCAACCCTAATGATTCCACGATTCCATAATTTGGGTGGTGTTTGCTCAGATACCCATCAGGGATGGCCACATCCTGGACTGTGATCTCCAGCCTGGGCGTATCCAAGTGGATACACCCCTTGCATGGGATTCCCCTCTTGCAGAGGGATCCAGGCTCCTGCCCAGAGTCGATGATGCCAGAGGACAACAGCAATAAGGTCTGAGCCTGAGCTCCCAGATCTGCCTGCAGACCTCCTCATTGCCAGAGCCTTCCAGCAAATCAATTCTGGGAATGAACTGGAGGGACTAATTGAGTTAATCCTGGGGAGTTAATCAGTGCTGGGGTGGGTTGGCCAGAAGTCCTGTTTATAATCCACACAGACATCATTAGGACCTTGTGGAATGGAGGTGCAGTGCCAAGGCAGGCTTTGTGGGAATCACATCCCAGCTCTGTGGGCTGACACCCAGAGCTGTGCAGGATGCAGGGTCTCAGGGGCTGCCTCAGTTTTCATCTCCCTCTGTGTTTTCCACCTGTTTTCACATCCCTCTGTTCAGCATTCCCAGCTCAGAGTTCAGGGACCAAGAGCCTTCCAAGCCTGACACAGAGTGTGGAAAGAGGCATGGTGTGTCCATCCCAGTGCAAGGGCACCTGGGCATCCTCCAACTGGGTCTGCAACCAGGCTAGTGCCAGTTTCTTGGGCCCATCTACCAGCTGGAAGCTCAATTTCTGCAAGCCAGCTCTGGATTTGGCTTCTCCTTCCCAGGGCTCCAAGACATCCACGCTCAGCAGCTTGGATGGGTCCATCCCCAGAGTGCTCAGGGAGCTGGATCCTGCATGGATTTGTTTGTTTCCAGAAAGAGATTATTGATCCAAGCCCAGGCACCAACTCCTGGAGAACTGGGACTGTAGAGAGCTGGAGAGCTCTTAGCTCTTGAATGGGTTTGTATCCACAGGATCGTTGATCCCAGCATGGAGAGCTGGGACTGTCATGCCCAGCGTCAGGGGAGCCCCAAAGGAGGAGCCCCCAGACCCAGCTCTGCTCATTCCCAATCCCTACTCCCAGATCCTTGGTGATTTTTGTGGGGGAGCCAGGACACTGTTCCCAACAGAGCCAGGTGAGAATCAAACGTTGGCTGCTGTTCCCAGAGCTGGCAGCACTTCCCGGGTAAACCACTCCAGATTTACCAAGGGAACTGTTACCAGGATGGCCTGCCTGGAGCAAACAGGCTGGTTTTCTTGGGAAAATCCATGAGCAGTGCTGGGGCTGGAGCACTTGGGAGCCTGTTCAGACTCTGGGAGTGCATTAGGTGTGTTTGGGTCCAAGGGAGTAGTGTTGGAGTCTGTGGGGGTCACTGAGGAAGGTCTGATGTTGGCTTTCCTGGGTGGAATGAGTATTAAAATCCATGGAGAGGCAGCTCCGCACTCCCAGCCTGCCTCCAGCCTGGTTTTCCTTGGCATCATCTGCCAGCCCAGTGCTTGCAATCTTGTCAGGTTACTCAGGGAGCTAAGGAGCTGCTCCTAAAGGATGGCTGGGATTTATCCATTAAATTCTCCACTGGGAACACACTTCTTCTCTGGAGGGGTCGTGGTGGGTATCTAGTGCCCCCTCCTGCAGGACCAGCCCTTTGCGCAGTGCCCACTCCAGTTTTTTGCCCGTTGGCATCAATAATTCACCATGTTTTGCTTCATCAATAATTAACACACTCCCGCTGCCATCTAGGGACCTTCCAGCCCCTCTGGCACCACCAGGCTCCAGGTCTGGCATCGGTGCCCCCAGTGCCACCAGCCTTTCCCTCACCAGGCTCAGTGGTCCCCCCATCCACAGCCTCTCCCAAAGCTGAGGGATGAGCTTTGGGGACATCAAGGGCAGTGCCACATCCCCCCAGCACATGTAGGGATGTGGGAGAGGATTCTCCCTGCCTCCTTCTCTTACCACATTATTGCCAGCCATGGTTTGTGGAGTGATTTTAATTAAATCCTTCATCTTCCTTCCCTGTCATTTCTACCTCGCTGCTGGATCAGTGGTTTAGACTCGAGATGTGTATATGTATTTTTAATTGGTATAAATAATATATTTCCAGTGCTGACTCTTCCCTTCATATTTGATGCTAAAAAGAGAAATTTTTGTTCCAAACAGGCTTTTCTTTCTATGCTTCTTCCCTCACTCAGAGCATGTCCCTTCTCAAAAGCCTGGGATTGCATCTGGGCCTGTTGGACCAGCATCACACCAGCTCGGTGACAAGGATGTGGCCCAGACAAAGCAGGGCAGGGAATGCCAGATCTCTCTTGGATCTGACACCCCACCCCATCTGCAGGAGGCTGGGGAGGGCAGTGATTTTGGGGAGCATCACCATCACCCCAAAGGCATCCCCAGAGGCACATTCTGTGCCACCACGGCAACAAAGGAGAGGGGACAGGGCTGTCAATGGTCCCCTGTGCCACAGCCAGGACCCCCCTGGATGCTGGAACTGGTGCCTAATCCCCAGCCTTTCCTTCTCTTTTCAGGGAGCATAATGTTGAACAGCATCACCGATGGGCTCCTGTGCTGCCTCATGGGCAAAACCACCAATGCCGTGGGGCCGCTGGACAGCGTTGAGTCCAGCGACGGCTACAGCTTCGTGGAGGTGAAGCCGGGGAGGATCCTGCGGGTCAGGCACAGCATTCCCAACCGCCTGGCCCCGGAGGAGCCTGAGGAGGCCCAGCCTGGGGCACCAGAGCGGGGACTGGTGCACTGCAAGCGCAAGATCACCCTGTACCGCAACGGGCAGCTGGTGATTGAGAACCTGGGTGACGCCGTGCGCTCCGAGATCCTGCACTGCCACAGCAGCTCAGGGGAGCCCAACAGCACTGTGGAGCTGGAGCTCTCCGAGGTGGCTGGCCAGGCTCCCGCCCAGGGACCCACCAGCACGCCGGGGTGTGGCAGCCGGGACGCAGCCACTGTGCCCGGGAAGCGCCGGAAGCGCAAACCCAAGAAGGTTGTGAACATCGACTGCAAGAAGCAGATCACGAGCTGCAAAGGGACGCACAGTGACGTGGTGCTGTTCTTCATCCATGGTGTGGGTGGCTCGCTGGACATCTGGAAGGAGCAGCTGGACTTCTTTACCAAGCTGGGCTACGAAGTGGTGGCTCCGGACCTGGCCGGCCATGGCTGCAGCTCAGCACCCCAAATCGCTGCCGCCTACACCTTCTATGCCCTGGCTGAGGACATGAGGGCTGTGTTCAAACGCTACGCCAAGAAGAGGAATATCTTGATAGGACATTCATATGGGTAAGGGATGTGGAGAAGGGATGGATCCATCCCCCATGCTCTCCTTGGCAGAAAATGCTGAACAAATCCCGTGCTTTGGGGGTGTGGAGGTTCCCAATCAGGGTTCATTCCTCGATTCTGATCTACATCCTCTTCGGGAGGGTCCCTGGGCCCAGCTAATCCTGGAGCCTGGCCTCTGGTGGGGAAGCTGGCAGAGCATGGCCTATAAATAGAGTAAGCCCAAGAAAGTCAATTAGACAGAGAATAAGCAGTGCCTGGGAGGAGAGGAATCTGGAGCCAGCTTGGAGACAGGCAGGATTAGATCAGGACAAGGCTGGGTCAGGCTGGCAGGCACCCAAGTGGGTTTCAGCCCCCTGATCTGGCCTAGGCAGGAGCAAAACACCCAGCTCAGCCCCTCTTATGGGGGGTTTGTGTGCTCTCCCCAAGAAAGGGTGAGCACGGGTCAAACAAAGGGGTGTAGCCAGGGATCCTTGGGATCACAGAATCCTGGAATGGTTTTGGTGGGAAAGGACATGAAAGATCATTCAGTCTCTCCCCCCTGCCATGGGCAGGGACACCTTCCACTACCCTAGGCTGCTCCAAGCCCTGCCCAACCTGGCCATGAACACTCCCAGGGATGAGGCAGCCACAGCTTCTCTGGGGAACCTGTGTCAAGGCCTGGGGGTGAGAGTGTGGTCCCCATGTCTGTCTGTCTCTGCAGGGTGTCCTTCTGCACCTTCCTTGCCCACGAGTATCCAGACCTGGTCCATAAGGTGATCATGATCAATGGCGGGGGCCCAACAGCACTGGAGCCCAGCCTGTGCTCTATCTTCAACATGCCCACGTGTGTCCTGCACTGCCTGTCCCCGTGCCTGGCCTGGAGCTTCCTCAAGTGAGTGGTCACCCTGGTGATGGGGAGGGCTGGACAAGGGACACCTCGCCCTGCCTCCTGTCCCCCCAACTCCGAGCTGACCCCCAGCTTCATCCTGCAGGGCTGGCTTTGCCCGACAAGGTGCCAAAGAGAAGCAGCTGCTGAAGGAAGGCAATGCCTTCAACGTCTCATCCTTCGTGCTGCGGGCCATGATGAGTGGGCAGTACTGGCCAGAGGGGGATGAGGTGTACCACGCCGAGCTGGCTGTGCCTGTGCTCCTGGTCCATGGGATGCACGACAAGTTTGTCCCGGTGGAAGAGGACCAGAGAATGGCTGAGGTATGGGGCTAACTTAAAGGCTGGACTGGATCCTAGTGGTCTTTTCCAACCTAATTAATTCTGTGAGTGGGGCTGGTGGGTGAGGGTTGGTTTAGAATGAGGCTCCCAGCACTGACACTGCACCACCACCTCCCTCCAGATCCTGCTGATCGCCTTCCTGAAGGTGATCGACGAGGGCAGCCACATGGTGATGATGGAATGCCCTGAAACGGTGAACACGCTGCTCCATGAGTTCGTCCTGTGGGAGCCCGAGACACCAGCTGGGGACGGGCACGGGGAGAAGAAATAAGGCAGTGGGACACGGAGACTGGGCTGCTCCCATGGGAGAGATGTTTTGGAGCACAGAGGGGTTTGTGAGAGTGGAGGGGCTCCGGGGGCTGCCCTCGTCGGGAGTGCAGCCCCTTTGGTTTGCCGGCCGTGCCGAAGAGGGAGAGGCTGGAGGTGGAGCAGGGAGGCTCCCCCAGGCAGGGTGTAGTAGGGCTGGCAGCGGGAACACGGCAGACCTGGTCCCCACCCTCACGGGGGCGGAGCCGGAACGTCTTCATCCTGTTCCTTTGTAGTATTATTTTCCTCACGCAGCGACACCTCCGGGGACAAGAGAGAGGGAGGGAGAGATTGGTTCCACCTAGAGCAAAACGGGAAGGACTCGCTGGCACCTTCCCGGGAGAGCTGGAGGAGATGAGCTGGGATTGCTTTAAGGGGAAGCCAAAGGCTCTTCAGTCTCAGCAGCGGAATTTGCCTCTCAAGCCATCTGGGTGGATGGCACAGCAACGTCCTTGCTTCTAAGGGCTCTTCGTGGATGTCAGCAGCTCCTGCACACAGGAGGATGAGGTGTCCTCTAATGGGCACGCCCAGGACCGTGGTGGGACCGGCCTGGATGTGGCAGGGAGGACACAGCCAAGCCTGAGCTCTCCCACGTCCCCCCGGTGCCACCATCCCCGCCTTCCATCACTTTAGGTACTACAGCACTTCCGCAGAGCCTCTGTGCCCTTCCGCTGCCGCAGCCCCGCCAGAGCCATCCCCATCCCAGTCCACTTGCCCTAGCCAGCTCCTCCACGGCTCCAGGAGCCACCACAAACTCCCTCTGGGATCACACCCATCCCTCATGCACCAGAGGAGCAGCAATACCCCGTCTTGTGTCCACTATGTCCGTCCTTCCTGATGGCTCCTGGGTAGATCCACAGGGTCTGAAGCAACACAGGAGTGAGAAAGCAAACCAGGACCACCTGATCACAACAGACACCATCACTGACACTGTTCTGTACATAATCCATCATCTCCCACCTCTGCACTTCCCATCCTGCTGCCGGGAGCTGGGCAGGACTGAGGAGGTACCCAGAAAGTGCTAAGCAGGGACCTGGGTGCCATCTCAGCTTTCAAGGGCTTCCGGCAAACTGAGAGAATTCTGTGCTGGGGGGCAGCCCCAGCCTTCCCCACTCTGCTCCTGCTTTGTTTCCCCCTTACTCCCCCCATATAAACCAAAGAAATTATGAGTCCCACGGAAACTTCACCCTTGGCCTACATCTCACCTGGCCCCTATGCCCTGAATGAGGCTGGCACTGCACCAAGGCACCCCAAGGGTGGTCCAGGGGGATCCTGGCAGGCTGATCCAGAGCTGGGATCACCCTGCAGTGCACCTTCCCCGAGGCTGAGGCCACTTTTGTTCCCAAACTGAGCAATGTGGAAGAGGAAGGGTCCATCAGACCCTGACTGATGTGCCCCTGTGTCCTCTGTGCCAGTGCCTGCCCTTCCCACTTGTCTCATAATGAGAATTTTAAGCTCCTTGGGTTCAGATCATTTCCATGAACCTCCTCCCACACCCTCCTACCCAGGGAGACCCCCAGCCCACCCAGGGTCTGCAGAGGGTGCCCAGAAACGCCACCATACCCAAACACAGCTCTGCCTCCGCTGTTCCTCCCTCCCTGGCCAGCTGTGGGTCACAGCCCTTCCAGCTCTGCCCCCCACGGGGTCTGTCTCCACATTGCTTGTGCTAAAGCTGAGGCAAATGCACACAGAACCTGCCGCCAATGCCATGTTAGTGCCATTCCACATAGTAAAGCTGTGCTATATCCCAGCTGTGTCTGACTTCATGGGGGGGGAGAGCTGGGCATGTCCTTCTCCTCTTCCCTATGTGCTGGTCGTGTCCCAGATGCACAGTTGAACCAACTCGGTGGTGGGCAAAAACATCCTTTCTGTTGTTGCCATGCACTGGTTGAATCCCAGGAGCACAGCAGAGCTAGGATGTGAAGCCAGGAAATCTCCCACAACTTGGAATTCTTAGGCAAAACCAGCCCTGCAGTGATTTATTTGTCACCTGTGAGGGGAAATACTAAGACACAAACATTTTCACAGTGGTCACAACATAAAAACTGCACCCAGAGCAGAGTCACCTGCCTGTGGAGGGGAGTTACCCCTGGCACAGCACCCTGGGGTGCTCAGCACCCACCCGGGAAGTCCCCAGGCCGGAGCTGCCGCTCGCCCTCAGCCAGGAAAATGCTCATAGCCCGGTACAACATGTGCACACCCAGGCGCCGGCGCCGCTCAGCTGCCCAGCCTGCAGCCACGCCGTAGCAATGCCCCTTCCTCTGGTTGGTGAGGGTCTGCAGGCCTGTGAGGAGAGGGCAGCACACACAGGAAGGGGGGTCAGCACCCACAGCCTCTGCCCCTTGCTCCCCACCAGCACCCACAGCCCTGGGGGGAAGGGGTCAGCACCAGTGGTCTCAGTCCCATGCCCCCCACCATCATGTACTGCTCTGTGAGGATGAAGGCAGCCCCACGCCATTCCTACCAGCACCTACTCCCAGGCAGCTTTTCCCATAAGAAATTGGGGGTTGGGAATTGTACCAGACCCTGGTACAGATCCTGGGAGCTGGGAATCCCAAAGTCCCTGGGATTGGCTTCATCCCTCCACTCTAAGCCCCGCTGCTGCCCTTGACCCCTGCAGGGGTGGCAGGGGGGGTAAGGGGAGCCCCAGGATGCTTCCAGCCCTGCTCACCCAGTGCCTCCACCATGCAACCCTCCCTCGTGTAGGCCTCTGCTGGGACCCTGTTCTGGAAGCAAAGCACGGAGATGACACCATGTCCACTCTCCCAGATCTGCAGGATGCGCTGCACCTTGGGACAGCCCTGTGGGACAGCGGGGGCCATCACCAGGGACATCAGTGCCCAGCATAGCCCTTGTGCCCATACTCATGGTCTCCAGTCCTACTACAGCCCATCCGTACAGCCCCCAGCCCCTGGGTGCAGCCCCCCCATCACCACAGCACCCAGATGAAGCCCCAGTGCCTATCACCATGGTCTTCAGCCTCCCAGTGCAGTCCCCATGCCCATCCCCACAGCCTTGTGCCCCCCATGCCCACCTCCACAGCCCTCCCCACCTTCCGTGTGCCTGCTCGGTGCTGGCCCAGAGCCTCAGCCAGGTGGCAGAAGGGCCTGGCCCGGGTGCCCTTGCCCACGTAGAACACGGCACTGATGAAAGTACGGAACCGCTGGGCTGGGCTCAGCTGGGGGGAGCGCAGTGGCAGGTCCTGGGTGGTCCTGGGGGTGCAAACCCACAGGTTTGGGGCTTGGTGCCTCCCAGGAGTCCACATTCTGGCAGAGAATGGTGGGGAGCAGTGATATGGTCCTACCTGGGGTCGAGGAGGAGGTAGTTGAAACTGGACTTGACCAGCCCTTCCCGCCAGTGTCGGCTCCGGTCGGGCCGCTCGAACTGCCGGGACAATGCCAGCTCATCCTGCGCACAGTCGGGGATGTGGCCAGTCCTCAGCGTAGCCACCAGCTCCGGGCTATGTCCTAGGGTGGCCGTGCCAGCATTGGGAACCACCATGAGCCTCTTGCCCATCACCATGGCCCCAGGTGCAGACTCCACACCCTTCCCCATGGCTCCAAAAGCCCCCTGTACCCACTGCAGGGATCCCTGGGGCAGCCCCCCTTTGCCCATCTCCAGCACCATGGAGAGCTGCCAGTCCAGGGGGGATCCCCGAGATGGGATCCCCAGGACTCACCCTCTGGCTCCCCGCCGGGTCCCCCAGCCAGCTGCTGCAGCCGCCGCAGGTAGAGCCGCCGGGTGAACTCAGTGACAGGTCCTGGGTTGTCCCCGCGCTCCTGCAGCTGCCGCCGCAGACTTTGGTCAGAGAGGGGCGGTGGTGACTGCAAAGACACTCTGCCATCCCAGCCTGTGGCATCCTCAGGGCTGATGGTGGCCTCCATGACAGGAATGTGACACTCAGAGGGTGCCTGTCCCTTCTCCTTGTCTTCTCCATGCCCCCCAGAGCAGTGGGTGCCACAGCTGGTGGGTGACAGTGGCACAGACAGGGTCCCCAGGTGCCTCCCGGCACTTCTGGGTGGTTGTGGGGCCAGAAGGTGCCTGGAGGTCCCATGGAGCCACTGGAACTGCGGTGTCCCCAGGGGTGAGTGGCACTGGCACTCAGAGCCGCCCTCCAGCACCTCAGAATGGGGGGAGCCCCACGGGCCTGATGGGGGACTCTGGGGGTGCCTGGGATCCCCAGGGCACAGCAGGAAGGTAGGGCTGGTTTTAGGGGAGCTCTGGGGGTGCTCCTGGTCCCCAGCAACCGGGAGGATTGTGAGGCTGGAGCCGGGACAGCTGCTGGCACCCCCGGAGGGTGAGGTGGTGGCTCCAGGGAGGATCTGAGTGTCATCCAAAGAGCCTGTTTCTTCTCTGCCCTCCTTGGGCACATCCTTGTCCCGTGGGGTGATACAGTGCCCTGAGGGGGTGGCAGGGTCCCTGGGGACCTCCCGGGGGGATCTGATCCTGGGGAGTCTCCTGGGTATTGGCAGCGACTCATCAAAGAGGGAGGAGGAGTAGTTGAGCCGCTCTGCAGCCGCGTGGAGGCGGCTCCTGGTCCTGGGGGTGATGTGGCAGTGCCTGGGGGGCTCCTGGCCCTGGGGGGTGACATCTCCAGCAGTGACACCGACGGGGCTGTGAACAGACTGTGGGGTGCAGGGCAGGGACTCCCCGAGGCTGCACCTCTGGAGCTGGGCAAGCAGCTCCCCAAAGTCACCCACACCTGCGCCACTCTCACAGCGAGGGGCTGCCCTGGTGCCCCCTCCCAAATCCTTACCCTGCGCCCACGCCACACTATGGGAGTCAGTGGGGGGCAGCTCTTGTGGGACAGCTCTGCTTGGGGAGGGGGCTGCACCCCATCCCAGCCCACCGGCTGCCTTGCATTTGGAGGAGCAGCAGGACTGAGCTCCCCAACACTCCCTGGCCTCGCTTGGCTCCAGGGCAGTGACAAAGCACTCAGTGGCACTGCTGCTGTCCCCAGGGTTGCTGCTGTCCCCGGAGCTGCTGGAGTTCAGCCCCCTGACTCCCCCTGTGGGCGCTGACACCCCCATTTTGGGGGCAGCACTGCCCACCCCTGCCCAGGGGACACCAGGACAGTGCTGAGCCGCAGCACGTGGGATGTCACTGTTACCAGGGCTCTGAGACCCCTTGGAGCAACTACCCAGGCCACAGCAAGGCAGGGGGTCTCTGTGTCCACCCAACATTCTCAGGGACCCCATAGGACCAAACTGGGTGGAGAGGACAGGGATGTCCCCAACACTGGGCTTGGGGGAAACCCAGGGGGGACCCCCTGTTCTTTCCCCCTCCATCTGGCTCAGAGGTCCCTCCTGGAGCTCATTCCCATATGAGAGCAGCGTGCTAGAGGCGAGGGGCTGTGAGTGGAGAGCAGAGTCCCTGGGGTCCACCTGGGGCTCTGAGGGACAGCCCCACCACAGTGGGGGGACACAATGGCCCCCCAGCTCCTGCTTCTCCAGGAGGGACCTGCGGGTGCTGCTGAGGGGTCCAGCCTTGGAATTGTCCTCGGAGAACTCAGAGGAGTCGCTGCCATCGGTGTCATCCTCGGTCAGGAAGGACAGGGCCCTTCGGGGCCTCCCTGGGTTGGGAGCAGAGCTGGGAGTCAGCGCCCGGCTCAAACTGGGGGGCTGGGTATGACTCCCAACACCAACCCCAGCCAAGGGGACCTCACCCTCCGTGTGGGGCCAGCCCTGCTCCAGCACCAGATCCATGGCTCGTTTCCCATCCTGCAGTGGGGGGGAGATTGCTGCCACTGCTGCCAGGGCCACTACGGGGTGGCACAGCCCTGCCAGGGCCAGGCGGGCACCCATGGCTCACCCTCCTCACTAACGACGAGGGTTCCGGGGGTGCTGTCCCTGCTCACCTCGCCCCACAGCCGTCCCCGTTCCCGCAGCAAGAGCCCGAGGCACCGGTGGCACCCCTGGGCCGCGGCCACATGCAGTGGCGTCAGATCCTTGGAACACCTGGGCATGGGATCAGGAGCAGGGTGTCACCACCTGCCCACCCTGCACCCCCAGGCTGGGCTGCAGGTCACGGCCACCCCTCGGGGGCATGCAAGTGCCACCACCCCGCAGTGGCCGCGCCAGCACCATTGGTGGGGACATTGTGTGGCCCCAGCATGTCCTCGGTGTTGGGGTCCCCACCGTGTTGTGGCAGCCCCCCTCCCCGCCCCCTCCAGGCATCCCGGTCCTGGTATCGGTATTCCCCCCGGTCCCGATGTCCTGGTCCCAGTCTCTGTGTCCCGGTATCCCCACCACGGTCCCGGTATCCTGGTATTAGTGTCCTCCATAGTACTCTGATCCCGGTATAGCCCCTCGGTGTCCCTTCCCCCCACCCGGTATCCCGGTCTCATTATCCCCGCCCAGTCTTGGTGTGCCGGTATCCTCCCGTTCCCCGTCTCCCTTTTCTCGGGTTTCCGGTTCCTGGTGTCCCTCCATCCCGGTATCCCCCCTCGATCCTAGTATTACTGTCCTCCCCAGTATCCCGATCCCAGTATTGCCCCCGGCGTTCCCCGCCGGGTATCCCGGTATGTTCGCCGGTTTCCCCCCAGTTCCCTGTTTATCCCGGCTTTTCCCGGTTTATGCCGGCTTTTCCCGCCCTTACGTTCCGCTCATCCCGCAGGCGCCGCCCGTTCAAAGCCCCCGCCGCGCCGCCGCTCATTGGCTGGTGAGGAGCCAATAGGAGACGCCGAGAGCAACCAAACCCCGCCCTCATTGTGACGTCACCCCGCGCTGCACCCCGCCCCCTGGACACTGGCTCCCCCTAGCGGCCAGAGCCGGTATCGCACAAGGGCAGCACCACCGCACCAATCAGGAACATTCCTCTCTTCTGTCCNACAGGGTGGGTGTTAGAGAGCCCTAAGAGGCAGGAGAGCATTTCTTTGTCCTCACACCAATGACAGGTGTCCTAGGGAGGCACCAGCACCTCCACACCCACCTGAGGGGCCATCTCTGCCAATGGGCCATCAGGGACTGGCACAACAGGCAGCTGGTACGACCTGGACCATCAAAGATCCCAAAAATATCCCATGACTCCCAGAGTTAAAATGCCCCTTGTGGAACTCCCCACCCTGGGGGAGGTGCTGGGCATTCCCACCTGAGCCTGAGCAGATATAATCCTCGGGATTGAGGACTTGTGGGATCCAGAGGGGGACCAGAACCTCAACAGGACTGTGACCACCACCCTCACTTCTCCCCTGCACTCAGGGGGCCCACATGGTGCTCAGCATAGGGGCCAATGAGTCCCACTCTGTTCATGCCCCAGGGTGCTGGTTCTGCATCTGGTTTGGGGCTTAAACCCAGCTTTCTCTGTGTCATTGTATTTCACAGAATCAACCAGGTTGGAAAAGCCCTCTGAGTTCATCCAGTCCAACCTGTGACCCAACACCACCTTGTCATCTTTATTGCCATCTTTTTAGTAAATTCTAACTCTGACTTGAGCTGGGCTTGCTTCCCCTGCCAGTTCACTTTTAAACCAGCACACCCATCCCAGTAACCCCACACAGCCACCGTCATACCCCATCCCCTGCCACCTCTCCCCGGGGGCCACCGGGGGATCCCTGTGGCCACCACCTCGCCCCCCAGGCTCAGACGGTGGCCTCCATCTCCGGGGGCTCATCCTCCTCCAGGAGCCCATAGGCCGCGTGGCTCTGGAAGGGGCGCTGCAGAGGATGGGCCAGCAGCTTGGCCATGCAGTTGTGCAGCTCCACCGCCGGCCCCACCAACGACACCTCATACTTGTAGTTGGTGCCCTTGGTGTCCAGGCTGCTGAAGAAGCTGAACATCTCCTAGGGAGGAGACACGGGGCACAGGCAAGGTGGGCAGGGGGTGACCCCACCCTGGGGAGACCATGGTTGTTTCCTCCCACTCTCGGGGTCAAATGAGCCCCAACGAGATCTCCTGGGCTGCTGTTGGGTTTATTCCACCTTTTATGTGTGGTCTTGTCTGAAATCTGCCTAGGCCAGGGGCTGAACTGAAAAGCCCCTCTTAAACCCTGCCGAGATTGGGGATTGGCCTTAAAGAGTCCCCTCAAACCCCCTAAGGCAGGGGCTGGCCTGAAAGAGCCCCCTCAGGAATTCTGGGTCATTCTTCCCTCCCTGCCTCCTGTTTACCAGCATGACCACCCCATTGAAAGGGTAGGGGATCAGCTGGGCCCCCAGTTCTGGCTGGCACCTTTCTAACATTAAAAATTCCTTACTTAAAGTGAGGGAGAAATCCCTGCAAACAGCACCCACCCTGCCCCTCCTGACCCTCCTGAGCCTAGGGTCTCCCACAAAATCCCTCCAACCAGTAGTCCCCCGCCTGCTGTACCTTCCAGCTCGTCTCCTCCTCCTTCTCCTCCACGCCGTTGTGGATGTAAACCACATCGAAAAAGAAGTAGGGGCACTGCAGCATCTTCTGCAATGGAACCAGGAAGCTTTTCCATGTGTTGGGATAACCCTGGAGCCATCAGGGTCACCCAGAGAGGACACAGGGGGGACTCACAGAATCTCAGAATCAACAAGGCTGGAAAAGACCTCTGAGATCAAGTCCAAGCTGTGACCCAACACCACGTTGTCACTCAGCCCATGGCATCCAGTGCCACCTCCAGGGACGGCGACTCCACCACCCTCCTGGGCAGCCCATCCCAGGGTCTGATCACCCTCTCTGGGAAGAACTTCCTGATGTCCAACCTAAACCTCCCCTGGCACAGCCCACTCTGTGTCCCCTTGTCCTGTGGCTGGTTCCCTGGGAGCAAAGCCTGATCCCACCCGGCTTCCCCCTCCTGTCAGGGAGTTGTGGAGGGTGAGAAGGTCCCCCCTGAATCTCCTCCTCTCCAGGATGAGACCCTCAGCTCCCTCAGCTGCTCCTCACAGGAATTGTGCTCCAGACCCTTCCCCAGCTCTGTTCCCACCCTGGACACGCTGCAGCCCCTCAATATCCCTCCTAAACTGAGGGCCCAGAACTGGACACAGCACTCGAGGTGAGGCCTCAGCACTGCCCAGTGCAGGGGCAGAATCCCTTCCCTGTCCCTGTGGCCACACTATTCCTCATCCAGGCCAAGATGCCACTGACCTTCCTGCCCACCTGGGCACACCTGGCTCATGTTCACCTGCTGTCCATCAGGTCCCTTTCCCTCCAGCCCCTCTGTCCCAGCCTGTGGTGCTGCATGACTCACCTTCATGTTCTCTGAGGTGGAGAACTGGGGCTGGCAGCCGGGGCGGCCGAACACCAAGATGGTCCGGACCACGTAGGGTGGTGGGATGGTTTGGACATTCTCTGTCACCGGCAGCTCAATCTTCTGCTGGCTGGGGAGGGAGATGGAGAGGTGGATCAGGGACCCCCATGGCACTCTCGGCTCAGAGACTGTCCCCAGGGGAGCAGTGGCCACACCAGGAGCCCTTTGGGTTAAAGGCTCAGGGTGTAAAGTGGAAAAACTGTAGCCAAGTGGGAGCTTTGACCCTCTCCAGGACCCCCAGACTGCCCCAGCACCCACTGACCCTCCCAAACACACTCACATCAGGTTGAAGAGTCCTTCCAGATCTGCACCTCGGGTAAGGACCAATCCTGGCACACAGACCCCTCCTGCCCACTCCTGGGGACATCCCACATCCAGGGGCATCCCACACCCAGGGACATCCCAGCCCACAGACATCCCAACCCTGGGGACATTCCACCTCCAGGGACATCTCATGCCCAGGCTGGCACCAGGACACCCAGGCAGCCTCCCTGAAGAGAGGCAATGGCATCAGGTGCTGGGAATGGGGAGAAATAAACAATAACTGGGTGTTAGGTGGGTGGGGAGGGTCTGGTGTTATCCCCCAGCCTGGGGAGGGGAGCTCAGCAACTCTGTTTGACCTCTCCAGCCTCCAAGATTGATACCGCTCCGTGTGCCCGGGATGCCAGTGACAAGCCTGGAGGGTTCCTGCAGATTCTCAAGGGATCCTGATGGCACCCAAGGGACCTCACTGGCACCCAAGGGACCCTTTTCCCAGCCCCACAGGCAGTTGGATACTGAATGACTTGCAGACGACGGTCTCCAGGTCATAGAGGCAGCTGCAAACCTCGCGGGGGTCTGAGGTGAATCCTGAGAGCTGAGAGGGGCCAGGTGAGAGGTGCATGGAGCTGGCCCTGGCCCTGTCCACATCCCTGTCCCCCACTCACCCACGTGGCATCATTGTTCACCACCACCAGTGCAAACTCGTGGCACTTGTCAATTTTGTGCTTGGTCCTCACAAACATCTCAATCATCTTCTGGGAGATGTTCAGTGCGTTGGTCTTGGACCTGCCATGGGGGGATGGGGCTCAGTGGGTCCCAGCAGCACCCCCAGTGATCCCCCGGGCAGGCCCAAACACTCACCCATTAAAGGACTCCAGTTTGAGCACTGCCATCTCCTCTGCCAGGTCCAAGCAGATGATCTGTGGGAGAGTGAGACAAAACTGGAGTCCCCCCAGCCCCTCACCCTGGTGTCAGGATTGATCCCTGCTCAGCCCTTATGCATCCCCCTGTGTCCCCACGCACACCTCATGCATCCCTCCAGCACCTTCCCTAATAATTCCCCAGTATCCTTCCAGCATTCTGTCTGAAAATTCCTCAGTATCACTCCAGCATCCTTCCTGATAATTCCCCAGAATCCTCACAACATCCTCAGCATCTTACCTGACAATTTCCCAGAACCCCTGAAACATCCTTAGTATCCTTCAGAATCCTGATAACTCACAAGTATCTTCCCTGACAATCCCCCAGTACCGCCCCCAACATTCTCTCTGATAACTCCCCAGTAACCCCCCACCATCCTTCCCGGTACCACCAGTATCCCTCCAGCATCCTCCCCAATAATCCTCCAGTATCTGCCCTATATATTTCCTGTTAGCTTCCCAGTATCCCCTAACACCCTCCCCAGCACCCCCAGCATCCACTCACCACCTTCTCGGGGCAGTTCACACGGGGGGTCTTCACCTGCACCTCGGTGGGCACGGCAGGGCCAGGCCAGGTGGTGCCATCGGGGCCGGCGGTGCCCTGGGGGCTGTGGTCAGCACTGGCCGCCTCACCCTCACCCTCGCTGCGGTTGCCCACGCTGGCCTGGGCACTCAGTGCCCGGTCCTCAGCGCCCTCAGGGTTGGAGCGGGTCCTGGGCCGTGGCTCCGGTGCCTTCTCCTCATCCTCCTCAGCCGCACTGCCCGGCTCCGACGTGTCCATCCCGTGCCCCACGGGGGTCCGGCCGCGACGACAGGTGGCTGGGGGTGACCACTGGATGAGGGTGACTACTGGTCATGCTGTGACCCTGAAATCCTTGTCCCCTGGCTCTGGGCACCCTCTGCCCACACACCCCCTGCGCCACATATCCCTGCTTCATGCAGCCCCCCACTCTGCGCATCCCCTGCCCCTTCTGTCCCACACCCCCCTCTCTCTGTGTAACCCCTGCCCATGCACCCCCTGCCCCTCACACTCTATGTACCCCCTGTCCCAGGCACCCCCCGCTCTGTGTATCCCCTGCCCACGCCCCTCCTTGCTTACGAACCCCCTGCCCACGCACACCACCCCCCTTTATGCACCCACTTTCCACATCTCTCCTGCCCCACTC